>CM018692.1:16805587-17224058 GCA_009363875.1 Mikania micrantha | reverse complement strand
GGTCAAAAAGCCTTACAGTGTTGTAAGTTAAAAACTTACAACGATGTTATTCTCAAACATTGATAAATTTACGCAAACTCATAAAATAAGAAACTGTTCTAAATGTATTTACAATGATGTTAAAAAATTTTCAATGATTTGGTTTGATCTTGGACAGATTATTTCGGGTTATTGCATATTAGTGGGTTATGTATAATTTCATGCCTATATATATATATAAGGATCGGTTGCTAAAACCAACTTAATTGATGAAATTCGATTAACTCCGACAAGATCAAGCCAAATATTGTTTTTTCGTTTTCATGATCTTTACCATGTACAAGACTATGTTATTTAATGTGTCAGGTCCATCTCTGAGAGATTAGGTTATGAACGAATGCTAAAAATGAGACCACACACGCATATGAGCTCATTTTTAGTATTCGTTCATGACACCTAATCTTTCAGAGACGGACATGCCTACTTACTACTCAAGTATTATGTCCATGCATATGCACTTAGAGACATTTTTCTACCTTGTTCTTTCCTACCTTGTTTTTGTAATAAAACTTGTTTTAACAAATCTTTTTCATACTTATAAAATATACACATTTAACTTAAATATGAAACCCATTACACTATGTGTAATTCATGCCATGTGCCCCTGGTGGAAGAGTAGCCTTCGGCGGGTTTTAGTTGGCACACAACCCCTCTCCCGGAGGCTCCCTTTTCTCACCCTTAGCGGCACCCGCTCCCCGTTTCTCCTTCTCTCACACCCCGCTTTCTCCTTTCTCGCATTTTCAGTGGAGTCTTCACTATGAGTTTTAAGATTTTTAGTAAGGTGATGACGTGCCATAAATTTTGATACGAAGGACGAGATTCAATGAGGTGAGTACTAAACATGGTCTTAGTTCGAACTATGCAATTAAATAATTATTCGCAAAAATATAATAATATAATGTTTAAATTACATGTCTAGGGAACAACAATTCTAAATACACACACGGTATTAATCTAGGATGACCGTGACTGTGTGTCTCTTCAAAAGCCGGTATATAAAAGCCTACAGTCAAAAAGGCCAATTCAAAAGGTAAACTCTTGTAAAGCACGAAACATATGATACCTCTCAAAATAGAATACATAAGTACTCTACGATCTTAGTTCTAAACGGTTTAATGCAAATAATTGCTACTTATATATAAATATAAAATATGTGGTTGTTTTAGCGCATATCTATATCTATATTTATATCAATATATATTATATAATAAATAAAGTTTTTAAAATGATACAAGTCAATTTTTTAAGCACTTAAAATTTGTTTTTTGTCGTTTGTATCTCCTGTTTATTATTTGTATGTTATCCTTTCTTATGTTGAGTTGAGTTTTCATTCTCTATTTTTTGTTAATATTATGATTTTATTAAATTTGATAAATAATATGAGTATATTGTAAATCAATTCTTTTATTTATAAAACATTTTTGGAAAGTATATACTATGTTATTTAAAACATATAATTTATAAATTCAAACATTTAACATGTGTAATGCACATATATTAACCTAATATTTAACCTAATGTTTCTTAATTAATTTTATATATTTTGCCAACCAATTGTTCTATTTTTTTCATTTCCTATTAAATCAACCAATTACAATTTATTTTTTACTTTTTAACCAACCTGTTATAAGATTTTCTAATTAACGTATCATTCTTTTAGGTGATTATTTTTCATAATTATAGTAAGTTGGTTATTGTTTCTTATTAATTTTCATTACTTATGTCTATGCGTTTGAAAAAAATATTATATGTTTTTTCTATTATATTCGATAGCTTTTCATGACCAGATTTATAGGCATGGTGAGTCAATGTATTATTTTAATTGTTAATATAAAATTAGCTTCTTGGATAGAGACTTTGGCAAGACAATATATTATTTATTTTGTATTTCTGTTGTAGCTTATAAGGAAAATAAGTATAATAAATTTATTGTTAAAATGTTGTCATACTTTAATCTATTGTTAACCCAAGAGATGATTTTAGAAAATCTATATCTCTATAGAAGAATATGAGAAAGAAGATGTCTGTGTGAAAATATATAATTTATGTTATATGGTCAAACGAAAACCAAAGATGCGCATATTTGTACGAGTATTAGAATATATTGTATTTCATAAGTCACAAGATTACAAATATTCTAGTCAAATCTACTACTTATTCATGTTAACTTGTTAATCATAAATTAATTATGTTTTCTTTCTTTTTCAATAAATTCAAATTAAACTATCCATTTCTCGATTTTAAGTTTTTTATTAATTCGATCTTAAATAGCTTACAAGTTCAACTAATTAGTTTCCACCCCTAATTTTAATCATATAAATGTGTTGATTATACTCAAATTTCTTTACCCAAGAGCTATTTGCAAAATATTAAGCAGGGGTGTTTCCGGTTTTTACGGTTTTTAGGTGGAACCGTAAATCAAACCATTAACAGCGGTTTTTGAATAACGAAAACCAAAACCGAACCGTTCAAAATAAAAATCAAACCAAACCGAACCGTTATCAACGGTTTGATTTACGGTTTAAGGTTTTGATCTCGTTAAAAGTAAAAATTTAATTAAAACAAACTTTTTATAGTAAAAGGCTGCGAACTAATTACATGGAATCCAATCGTATTTTTTTTAATGACAGATAAATCATGAACTCATTCTAAAGAAACACACACACACACACACACACACATATATATATATGAATAGGGGAGGGTTCCTAAAAACCTTTATTTTGGAGAAACTAAGGAAACTAACCACAATCATTACCAATTAAATTTTTTTTTTCATTTTTATTTTTTTATTATAAGATATATAAGAAATGTAAAAAAAGAAAAAAAATTAAAAAAAATGTGTATTTTAGGTTATTACATATTATATGTTACACATACTGATTACATATATATGTAACTGTATAAGCTACATACGAAACCTTTTGAGTTATACATACGTAACTTTGTGATATACATATTTTTTTTTCAAAAGTTTCTTGTTTATTATAACATTTCTAACCTTATAACAAAAAAATATGAATTTTTTTTTTAAAAAGGTTATTGGTTGGTATGAATTTTCTTAATTTTCTTCAAAATGGGGAGTTTTTTTATGAATCTTCCTCTATATGAATATATGCATATATATAGATATATCTATATGTAGATACATATTTCTATATTAGTATATACTCAAACACATACGGTCCGATCCGGTTTTTAACAACTGTTTTTAACAAAAACTATAAACCAAACCGTTTATTACGGTTATGAACTTTTGAAACCGACCGACCAAATGTTTGAGAAAAAACCGATCGTAAAACCAAACCGATGAACGGTTTGGGCGGTTTTGTAGTTAGGAACCGGACCGTGAACACCCTAATATTAAGTACATGAGGAAGAAAAAAAAAGAAAGAAAGAACTATATATTAATGAATTAATGATTATATTGGCTCTCGAATCAATAGACATTTGATCAAATGATTTCATATAAATAAAAACCCTATTATTATATAAAAACAAAAAGACCAAATATAAACCTTTTTCAGTTTAATATATTTTAATTCATGACTTGAATTAATATAACTAGGAAAATCACATCTATTACACGAGTGAAAAAAATATATAAAATGTCATATATAATTAGTTATAAAAAGTTATTTAACTAAAAAACATGCATATTAGATGTAAAGAGTAATAAAGGCTGATGCTTACCAAACTTCCATTTTGTCTAAGTATAGAAGATATAGCCTTCGGAAGGAAGGAGTTCCTCTTCGGAAGCAACATTGCTTCCGAAGAGTAACTCACTCCTACTGAAGGCTGTACAAGACAAACTCTTCGGAAGATTGATACTTAGAAGATAAAGCTTCATGACATCCGAAGACATAAATCTTCCGAGGAATCTCTTTTGCACCAAAGATAAAGACAATGACTTCCGAGGTTTAACCTCTGACAAAGACTGTAGCTGATTACTTTCATAGTACAAAAAGGGACTGACACAAGACATGCTGATCTGAGTAAATACAAAAAGAACATAACGAAAGTCAGACAGCACCTTACTTCCCTTCCTCAGCATTAAATGCAAAAGATTATCTGAAGCCTTGAAGATCAACAACATTAAATGTCTTTTGTATTTAGCTAGTCTTTGTAAAGTCAATGTCTATATTTGTAATGATTGTAAGTAAGTGTCTTAGCCTGTTAGGACACTTAATATACTAGCATAAGCTTTACTTTATATACTGTCTAGTATACCCAACTTGTATACCTACGTGTATACGGTTGTAGCCTTAGCTATATAACCTCTCATTGAAAACTTGTTAGGTGTGCTTGTCTGTAATCAACACTTGTAATACTTTGAGAGAAATATATCTTTAAGCTTGAATTTACTCTTGTGTTCTTATTATTATTCAAAGATTATTTGTTCATCGTTTGAGTGTTTGTGAGATCCTTCTAACAGACCTTCCGCATCTGTTAGATTGTATTAGAGAAATACTTGTGAAGTGTTGTTTAGATTAAACAACCCGATCCAACATTGGATTAATTGAACAAATAATTATTTCCAAGATTTTGTATGATCTTGACGGAATTAGTTGGGTTAGTGCAAAAACAGTGAGCTATACTTTATTTTTCATCCTACATATATGTAGTTGTAGGATTATATAATTGCCGTCCTTAATAATGGTAATCATAATAATTCTATCAAAATTAACCAAAATCATTATTTTTTTTCATTATAATTATTATACATGTAAAATATTTTCTTTTTTCATGTTTGTAAATTCATAAGCATTGTAAGTGCAAGTTTTTGGCAACTTTCAGCATAAAGTGAAAAATGTTAAAAAGTTAGGGGGGGACCGTCGCTTTCTGTTTCCGTTAGTAGTATTAATTTTTCGGCCGAAATGTTATTTTTAGTTAAAAATAAGGGTTACGCCCCTCGCTTTAAAAAATTAACATGTATTCTGGATTTCAAAAATTCTCGACCCCCCTCAAGTCGGCCAAACTCCGCCACCGTACATATATATAATATTGGTAATAAAAAAAAAGATTTAGATTTATTTTAACGCGCAGAGTTATTATGATTAGCATAATTTAATTATAATTATTGACTTTTTAGCAATTTTCACCTCACGATTTTAGGTAGTAATTTTTTTTTATTTCAATCTCTTGATTTACTCACTATAAAATTGGAAGCCAAAACACAAATACCTAAACCATCAATCCTCCTCAAAATTGTTTTTCAAACCCTCGTTGACTTAAGTCAAAGGCCTCTGGTTCGGTGATCAATTCACCGTGAAATTCTTCTCCATCCGTCGTGGGCGACCCCTCGAAATCATCCGCCTTTTATCTCTAACACCGACTTTCTCGACTCACCATAAAACCCCATCGATCTCCACCTCTCCACACACCAAAAATGGAGAGATACCCTTTTGTTACTCGTTCTGCAAAAAAAAAAAAAAAAAAAAAATGGAGAAAGAGACTTCCATTGTTGATCGTTTTTCTCATAGGAAGCCCAAGTATATCTTTTATCAGCATTAGTGAGTTGAGGATCTTGTTTATTAAACGTGGTTGGATTAAAAATTTAGGTTCTTTAAATTCAACATCTATATCTATATATATACTACCTCATAAAAGATTAACAAAATAACCACTTGTCAATCTCACATTAATTTTTGTTACTTATTATTATATTCATTTATCTTTAAATTTTGTCACTTTTCGTTCATATATTCATCTCTTCTTCAATTATATTTTACTAATGATTTCTCATAATTAATGTTAATAATTTTAAATAATTAAATTATATACTTAAATGCAAAAATATAATTTTTTTTATTCTAATAATGTATTATAACTTAATTATCATAAGTAGACTACAATTATATCTTTTTTTAAATATAATATTAATTTTTAAATAGTTATAATTTATAATTTTTAAATTTTAGTTATTTTCTTATTCAAATAACAATTCATATGATATTCAACATACAAATTTCATAAAACTGTTGGTTTATAACATGTTAAATTTACTCAATTCCTATTAGACATATTTTATGTGTTTGTTGGTCATTTAAATACCAATTTTGTTGTTGTTTTACTATATATTTAGATTATATATTAATGTGTAGCTTAATTATATATCAAAATATTATTTTATAATTTCTAAATTATTAGTTATAAATATTTAATATTTTATTTTTGTTCCGTGTAATACACGGGTTAATAACCTAGTTTTTTTATGGAAATTAAGAGAGATGAGAGAGAAGGGAGAAGGATAATTACGAATTAAAGTTAAAAAATATTTTAACTATTATACTTACACAAGTAGGTGAGGATTAGACTACGAGAAATATTCTAGGTCAATAGGAGCATGTAGGTCTGTACTATTTGTATAACACCCTTATACATCATGTACAAACCTATATGATCTGGATACGTAAGTGTGAAGTTGAATTATGTGTTAGAGGTGTGAGAATAAAATGTCTCATAAAAATTTAACAAGCAATTAGGTTTTCTCATCTACCTATATAATAAATCAAGGTTTTTTGTGTCACATGACATGTTTCTAGAGTATTTCAACCTTTATTTCTCGATTCTCTATCCTATTGAATACATCTAATATTAAATAATAATATTAAATATTAAATATATTTTTTATACATTTTTAAATTTAAAAGATTTTTTAATACATTAAAATATATTAATATTAAAAAAACATTTTTTAAAAAACATATATTATAAATTATAAAATTTTCAAAAACAATTATTTGAAACACAATGTTCAAAGAAAAACAAGCTTCAAAAACAGTTAGTGTTTAAATAAATAATATTATTATTTTAATAACTAAAATATTCAATCATACGAAATTGTAATCGTATTTTAAATTAAAAATCATCTTATATTTTCTAAATTTTCATTGATAATTAATCGTTATATTTCTTTATTTAATCCGTGTAATGCACGGGGTACTAATCGAGTTTGCTATATTTGAGAATGCTCATTTTGAACACTCGAAAACACGTTAACCCTTATACTACATGCATGTAACCATAAATAACATATTTTAGTATGTTTAGATTTACTTAAATAAATAGAGTATTAATAGTTCTTGTGTTCATTCATGCGAGTGTCTTGAGCCTTTGTTTTCACATTGTCATTTTAGAAATGCTGTGATCACCCCGATCGCAGGGTGTAATTAAGTATGTATATTTTGTGTTTATGCTTGTGTGTTTTGTTTTCTACTTGGCGTCCCGGTTTTCGGTTCTTATTTTAGTTTGCTATTACATGTTCCATAATTATGTTACGGTGTATTGTTTGTTTGTATGTTTATGCTTGTGCGTCTTGCTATTCTATTTTGTTTTGTGACATATTTAAGTCGGAAGTCTCCTTGGAAGCAGTTTTTTTTATCATATTAGGATACTAGTATTATAAACCTATGTATTACATGGGTTGATAATTATAACATGTTATAAATAATAATTTTATAAAAATTTATATATATGTTAACTTTATCAATTATTGGTGAAAATATAAATGTGAATATCTAAAAATTATAAAACAAATAATAAATATATTCAATAATTATATAATTATATTTAAAAATAATATATAATTTAAATATTATTGTAGTTTACCAAGTTTTAGTAAAGTAGTTAATTATTAGAATAAGAAGATATATATTTTCAATATATAATTATTAAAAATTGATAAAATAATTAGGAGAGAAATGCGGGAAAACAAAAAATCCAGATACCACCAGGATATGACACGTGTCTCCTAAATATACTCTTTTATTAGAGTATGTAGATGTAGATGGGTAATGTTTGTCTTCGTCATACCCTCTAATCCTACTTATTAGGGGTGAAGATAATATAACCATACCCGAAAAATAACCGATAACCGCCCCGAATCATAACTGATTTTAACCGAAACGAATTTAACCGACGGTTATGGTTAAGGAAAGTCATTAACTGACTTTAACCAAACCAAACCGAATATTGTATATTTGCTTTTTTAATATTTATATGTATGTGTGATTTTTAGGAAGTTATGGTTCAAGTCAAGTATAATTATAAAAGGTAAATCATAACTTTTTTTAGTATGAAAATATTATTAATCACATGTGAAACAGAATATATTAGAAAATAAATTAAAATTCATGTAGTTTTACTTTTTGCTCACACATTTCAAGTTTCCACAAAGATTTACGAACTTTACTTAAATTTCCATCATTAATAAATCTATAATCCACAAGCATATTTACAAGTTTTTCTTAATTTTTCAACAATTCCGTTATTAAACGAATTTAACCGAAGCCGGACCGCAACCAGGGATTAACCGATCGATTGGTTATGGTTATGGTTATGGTTAAGTATTTAAAATTAACCGAAGTAGCGTTTTGGTAGTGGAAATGGTTATAACCGCACTGAACCGAACCATGCATGCGCCTACTACTGATTAATGAGATATTACTAGGGTATGCTATGTTATACGCCCATTGTTATACTTTATTAAAAAAAAATATTTAGGACTATAAAATAAAATAAAGAGTAAATTACTAAGATGGTTCAATGTGGTTTGTTAGTATTTTATTTTTGGTTTCTAGGTTCCATAAAGTGTTCATATGGTTCCAAACTTTAAATATTTGAAATATATATAGTCTTTATATAAGAGTAATTTGGTCAACTATGTGAGGGTAATTTGATGATCTAAGTACTATGTGTGTTACAAATGTTTAAAGTTTTGAATCATATATATAATTTATAAAACCTATAAATAAAAATTGAAATACTAGTAAACCACATAAACTATGAAAGTAATTTACTCTAAAATAAAAGAAAACATAGGCCAGGTAGGAGAGAATAAACTAATTTTTATTTCAAATAACTCATATAGTTGTTATAACACTAAGTACCTGCATTTTATGTGGTATATTTTTTCTGAAATAAATGAGTCCATTTGTATGTGTGTCTATAGACATACATAATATGTTCGTTCATTTGTTTATTCAAATAGAGGGTATTCTATTTGCATAGTTTTCATTTATATTTTCTATATTATACTTTTCGTAATATTAGATAGTTCATATAATTGGGTCTCTATAAGTATATGGTAAAAAAATTAATATTAATATTAATAATAATTTTCATCATCAAATAGTCGTATATCATATGTTTCTTTAATGGTCAACTAATCAACTACCGACTATTTTGTACGCGGCCCCCAATTGTTAAAGGATACCTGAGCTTGCCACTAGTCCAGACGAACGGAGTCCCTAGCACACCAGCCACCAATTCCCGAAAAAAACCCGACCCAAGCACCTGCTTAAAGACACAATGGTGGAAAGCCGGTATCTATAACTTATAATAAATAAGTAACTCAAATGCCATTTGTCAAGTTCTTAAACCAGTCATGACACTTGTCAAAATTTTAAACCATTTTTGACATGTGTTACATTCTTATTATCATATCTGATTCCCTTTCCTATTAAATGCACATATATTCTCTTTATTAAATATTAAATAATTAAATTAAATGTTACTTACCAATGATTTTAGTTATACATTTTTATATTAATAAAAAATAGATTATGGAAAAAAAAATATATAAAACAATTTTTCTAAAAGTAAACAAAAACCAGAAGTTTAAACAACAAGATTTCTATATATAAAATTCTATTTTTTAAACAATTTCAAAAATGAAATGTTAAAAAATAAATTTTCAAAAAACAAAAAGTTAAAAAAATGGTATTATTGTTTTGTTATTTAAAATATGTATATATACATAAATTCAATCATATATCTTTTATATCAATTTTTTTCTTAAATCCTATATTTTTTATTAGTTATTATATAATATTTTTCTTACATAATCCGTGTAATACACGGGTTATTAACCTAGTATCATATATATGCTTAACTTGCACAAAACCATTATACAAAGTTTTATAATTGAATTGTACGTATTCTATTGGTATTGGTGATTGTTTCTCTCGTAAAATTAATGTTATATGTTTAAATCTTTTCAAAATGATCAGATGGTAGTAAATAGGAAAATTATATTGTAGTTAATGATAAAAACATTTATAAAAACTAATTAAAAGAATTAAATTAAAAAAAGATAAGTGGGGATGAGAAACCCAATTAATTAGACGTTCCAACATGACACTTTCAGGAGCCTTTACCACTTTTTGATTGCACTTCACATGCCAAAACGGCCTTGGGAACAACATACACTACTACTAATTACATTCAAATGGGTCAACTGCTTTTCCTTGATTTTAGTATTCCAAAATTCCATAATGCTTGCCACGCCCCTATCATGCTCTAAATTCAACCTGATAAATAAAATTTTATAAAAATATGTATTTAATTAGGTTAATATACAAATGGCAAAAACCGTGAGAAGTAGAGGTTGCACAAATCGGGTTTTTTTTGAACCGGTTCCGGTTCCGGTTCCAGACTTCCAGTCAACAAAGTCAATACCCGGTTCTGGTTCCGGCAGGTTTCGACCGGTTCCAACCGGTTTTTGACCGGTTCCAGTTCGGGTTTTGGCCGGGTACATGTGGAACCAGTTCCGGTTTTTCCGGTTTCGGTTCTAATTTGTCTGAAAAACCGTACCTATTCGTACCCACCGGTTCGGGTATAACCGATTCCGGTTCCGGTTTGGGTTGTCGGTTCCGGTTCTGGGTCCGTTTTTTTGCCCACCTCTAGTGAGAAGTGTATAGAAGTCACGTGATGGAGCTTGTACGAAGTGAGAGGGGGGACAGATATCGTTGAAACTCATATTACATTTTGATTTTAGAAGCAATGTGACAAAACCACTATTTATAACTAAAAATAAATTTTCGCTGAAAAATTAATATTACGGATGGAAAAAGAGGGGAAGTGGTCGCCCCCAACCCCAATAGAGCTTCGCCCTTGGCCACAAAAATTATACACATGTCATCTGAGAAATACGCATTATCGTCCATATAAAATTACGGATAATAGTTTATAAAATTACACACTATCATTTAGCACCCATAATCAAAAACCATCTGGATAATCACGGACCAATAATTACGGACCGAATTATAATCACAGACCATTTTATATGAAAATCACGGACCGTTATTTAACATGCATAATCAAGGACTAAATGCATAATTACGTACAAATAATCACGGACCAAGTGTTAAAATTACAAACCACGAAAAAAATCAAGAAAAAAATATAACAATATTACACTTAAATTAAAAATAAAATTATCAATTTTATGCTATAATTTTTTGAAAATAATAATTATACGATTAAAAGTTATTTGATTTTAAAAAACATCACGGAACTTGATTTATCACAAAAAGGTCAACAAAGGTCGGTTACTTTTTTTGTCATTTGAGCTTTAATTCAAGCAACTTTTTAATAAAAAGTGAGAACTACTAGATATTAAGTATTGATTAATTTGAGCAAGGAACAAAAATTATTTCTATCATTCTTATGATACAAGCCTTTGTATTTAATCTGTCTCATATGTACATATACTATGTTAGTACCCCGTGTATTACACGGGTTGAATAAAAAATATGATAAATAGTTACTAATGAAAATTTAGATAATATAAAATGATTTTTTAATATAAAATATGATTAAAATTTCATATAATTTAATAAATAAAATAATATTATTATTTATTTAGATACTAATTTTTTCGAAATTTTGTTTGTTTAAACATTTTATTTTAGAAAATTGTTTTACAAATTTATATTTTATAATAAATTGGTTTTTGTAAAAAGTGTTTTCTAATATTAATATTTTTAATGTATTAAAATATCTTTTTAATTTAAAATTATATAAAAAGTATATTTAATATTTAATATTATTATTTAATATTAGATGCATTTAATAAGAGAGAGAGAGACGTGATATTAAAGATGCAGTGCTTTAGGAACATAAGTTGTGTCTTTGGAAACCTTTATTTATTAGTATAGATATATATATATATATATATATATATATATATATATATATATATATATATAGGATATGGTTAAAATGAAAACCACATCTCAATGAGGAAACCGCGAAAACCATGCAAAAATCACGTAAAAAGAACGTTTTTTTTTGAAGTTTTTTTACATGTTTGTAACACCATTGGACACATATTTTTATTAAAAAAAACAAAAAAGCGCCGACCAAATATTTTTTTATATGCCTAATAGTGTTACAAACCTGTAAAAAAATAAAAAAACGTTGTTTTTACATTATTTTTGCATGGTTTTCGCGGTTTTCTCATTGAGATGTGGTTTTCATTTTATCTTTTCCTTATATATATATATATATTTGAGATGCAAGGAAATTTTATCAATATAAAAGCGCTTGCAAGAAGCTAGAGTAATGACAACAATAAAATATCTAAATCACACCAAATTTTTTATTTCTAGAGTGCAAATTTAGTCCTGTTTCAAAACCAAACATACGATGATGCCTTTATCACCCTTAATATTTTCTTGGATCTCCTCTTACATGGTTGAATATTCTATTGTTCTTGCCTTTCATAAATAGAACATTATTACGAGAATAATGCTTTGACCTTTTTTTTATCCCCTAGGTCTTCTCCTAGAATTTCAGTAGAGTAACCAATATGGAACCTATATCAACATCCATGTGACATCACCCCTTGACCAATTGCCAAGTCGATGCTACAAGAGGGCAAGGGATCGTTTGTGGTTAGTCGATTGTAAGGCTAAACCACAAACATAACATATTAACGATCCTACAACCATGTTTCGTTTAGCTAGTATCATTTTTTAAATTAAGTGATCTATTCAACCATGTGTGTCATCCAAAAAAAGTTAGTTTTCTTCGACAACCACCATTCAAATATTATGTTATTATGCACCAATATTTGGCTCACATTAAGCGGACGTTTTCCCAATTTCAACGGCATCACAACTCATTCTCTTGCTTGGAGTATTGCTTGCTATTCCACTAAGCATCTTTTGTTTTTTAGTTCGGTGTCGGTTTTCATATTTCTAAAACCGAAAAAACAAAACCAAAGCATTTTTTAATCTTGTTTGAAAATGAACATATATTTCATAATTTTTATACTTATTTTACGGGATAAAAACACATATTTCTATGAAACTAGCTAGCATATAAGAATAACTAAATTAGAAACCAACAATCACTCTTTTCGTTCCAAACTCTTCGATGGTGTTTATTTTTTTATAAACACTTTATGCCCCTTCCACCTACGTCGTGTAGAACATGGACAGATTTTAGGGTCTGCAGTTTTTTTTGTTGTTTAGAATACATTATATTTAAATCCATATTTCTCCACCTTTTTTTGGTGCTGACTTGGACCAACCCCTTCTCTTCTCTTCTACCCTCTTCTTCTAGATTAAATTATTTGTGATAATGGTATGTGTGTATTTGTTCTAAGTACTTCGATGCAAAATAGGTGTCGGCTTAGAGAAGCCAAATGTGTGGCCATTTGATAACATTCTTAAAAGATTGAAAGTGGTAAGCTTTTCTTTTCTTTTTTCTTTCTCCCCAACATAAGAGCTGCTTGTAAAAATGAAAAATGTACGCTTAAGGTTACCTGTATATATTCAAATATTCAATACACATAATGATGATGTGATATTTGTTAATTTTTGATTTTTATTTCTACGTGTCATCTTAAAGTTATCAGATAGGATAATGATCAAGAAATAAATCTACCAAAGGACAGTAGTAGTGACACATTTATCAAGGCTATACGGCCTCAAGGAATGTTGTAGACGTTAAAAAACAAACATTATTCTTTTAACAAAGTACAAAAGCATTGTCTAGCTCTTCTGTTATAGAGGTTTACATATTTGGTTCATAAACTGTAGACATTTTACCTCTAAAGAAAACACCATCGGCTCTTTGTCCCTCTTCTAGGGCTAATTTTGTCCTTAACCTATGGATCACAACTAGTTTGCTTCTAGCTGTTTTCTTCTCCAAACAGTGTAACCTATGGATCACAACTAGTTTGCTTCTAGCTATTTTCTTCTTCAAACAGTGATTTACTATCGATCACACTTTAGTTTGCTTCAAAATTCATATGGCGTAGGACATACAATGAGAGCCATACGGTGAAAATATAGACTTAATCATCCTAAAACTATAATATATGTTCAAAATCTAGTGAAGGGATAAACATTGTCAGATCTACATACATATGGGTGGGTTCACCGGAACCCAAACGCTTTGAACTTGGTAAGAATTTTGTATTTTCGAAAGGTTGAAAAGATAAGATGAACCCACTAATATTCTTAAGGGTGAATCTTTGATGTAATTTCTTCAACAGTTTGCCAACTTGAATGAGTTAAATAATCTTTGTTATAAAATTCTCGATAATTAATGTTTGAATTTCTATACGATTGCGTGAAAATCACCTTTTAAAATCAATATTTCTTCTCAAGCAAGAACATCACCAAACGCTCTGCCCCTAGGACCCCATAAGGAGGCACGACTCCCTTGACTCCAGCTTGGTCAGAACCTTCGAAATCTTAAATAAGCATGCAACTCCAAACTCTTTAATGATAATGTTTTTTTTAGTTATTGAATTAATATATGGCACTATTATTATATGATTAACATTTCAAGACTCAAGCCATCAAACCAACTCGAAATTTTGATGTCCAGTTCTATTTAATTGAAGCGATAGTGAAGCTACTAAAAAAATTCCTACATCGGCCATTGGGATAAACCTAATCAACCTATTACAACGATATATACTCATTAGGGGTAACATAATTCAATAATTGTCGAATATATCTATAACAGGATAAAGCCTATGTAAACAATTATTATATACTTGAATTAGATAACGATGAACCCGTGAATTATGATCGCAAGCCCTTTGTGAGCATGCTAGCATATTGTGGTAGTAGATGACCCAAAGTAATTACTATTATATGCATGCAGGGTAACATTATCACCCCGATCAAGCACCCTAATTGGCATCTGAATATGATATGAAATGGGACATGGATGTTGATCGATTCCAATATTAGATCATAAACATATGAAAACAATAATAATAACAAACAGATAAATCAGAAGAAACATGCGAATCTAGTAAAAGCATAGTTGATGCTTGACATGATTCCTGATGAGCGGAAATACAAATAGATGAATCATTGGAACCCTTTCCTATAATTGTATGTATCTATGTATTCATATAGAAATACAAAAAAAAAATTGGTCTTATAGTTGAAGAAACTAAAGTGTTATATTTCCTGCTGATCATAAACTAACGAAAACTATCTAGAGTAAACGGTTCTGGTTCCGGTCAACAAAGTTAAGAACAGGTTTCGGTTCTGGGTTTTGACCGGTTCCAACCGGTTTTTTTGCAGGTTTCGGTTCAGGTTTGGCCGGTTTAAGGGAGGAACCAGTTTCGGTTCCGTTGGCTACCTTTAGTGTAACTTGAGTTTCATGCTTAGACTCGTTTTTAATTATGTTTGTATTTGTCTAGCATCTCGTAGAGTATCGATTAACAATTTAATTGATCATTTAAAATTTTAGAAACACAAATGATATTTTTGTAAACATGTGTTGTTTATAAAATAGATGTCACCATAAATTAATGTTTTCAATACGTATATAATGAAAATTAAAATTCTTTTAATTAACAAAAAAAAACATTTATTTTTCTATTACAATATTATATGTAAATGATAAAAAGTGGATCAATTTATATATGATTTTTAACATTTGATATTGACTAATTAAAATAAACAACAATTAACCCTATTGAATATCTTCTGCATGCTCCCAAAGCCATGTTCTGCCCAATATTCCTAGATGAAATAGAGTAGTAGATTTAATGAAAAAAGTTTGAAGGGAAAATATTAAGAAAATAAAAGTTAGTCAAGGGTTAATATGAAAAGATGTGATCCACTTGGATTTTGGTACAATGGTTGTTAGGTTGAAAACTTTCTTCAAATGGTTTTGTTTTGAAATCAACCTTTTTTGTCATACTATGAGGAATATATATGGACAATTATGAAAACGTGTGATCCATTGAGTATATATAAATGCTTTTAATAATTAATTACCATTTTAATTAAAAACTTTAATATATATATTTTTTTGAATTTATAATCTTTTAGTTGTGTGACTCTCTTGTTATCAATAGATCTCACATTATTTTATTTGTTATGTATGGTTTCTCTAATCTGTTTATTATAATAAATCAAGATTTTCTTTAGATATATGGCGCATTCTTAGAGTTTCTTAACTTTGATTTCCCGTCTCTCTCTTCTATTAAATATACCTAATATTAAATAATAATATTAAATGTTAAATATGATTTTTATTCATTTTTAAAATTAAGAAAAATATTTTTAGTACACTAAAAATATATTAATATTAAAAAACACAATTTAAAAAAGCAATTTATTATAAAATATACATTTTATAATAACAATATTTTAAAACAAAATGTTTAAGGAAACATATATTGAAAAACATAGTGTTTAAAAAAAGTATAATTTTTTATTGATGATCAACCCGTGTAATACACGGGATAATACCCTAGTACACTAATACATGTCGATAACATTATTAAATAATAAATGCAATTATGATTAACCTACTTAAATTTCCTAGTAGGTGATTTAACATTCATTTATACGGAATATCTTTGTAACGATGACGCCGCTAAAGGCTTAATAGTAACGACAACAACTTTTGTCGTCATCAGATGTGTCATCACCACATTATCTATGGACTACCATAAAGTATTTATAATATTAATTTTAATTTTATTTTTATCATTTATAGGGACCCGTAAATGACTATATATTTACACCAATGATACAGCATCGTCGGTGATACTTAATTTCTAATAGTCCGTATTTTTTACCATATCTTATTAAGAAAAGAAACTATTAATAATTATCTGTATTATACACTTGAATTAAATATAGGGTATAGGGTAGCTACGGTTGCTCGATAAAATACATTATTTTTAAAACATTCCACGGATGGAAAATTTGGATAACATAGGGTCATGACCGAAGATACCATAGGTATACTCTATCTTACGAATTAAGACATATATGGTGTTTTTATTGACAAAATGCATTTTCAATTGCAAGTCTATGCTACTTCAACCATAGTCAATGAGGATTATTTTCTTCATCTATGAATTTTTTTTTCACTTCTAAATATAATAAAAAAAATCTTGATCCTTTTAATTTTTGGATCAATAGTTGACATTAAAATGCTAAAAAAATAATTGATTTTTCTATATATTAATAATATATTTTTTATTAAAGATAAAGGATATTTGATTTTATGATGTCATTTTTTTTATAAAATAACAAAATATTTCCTTATAAACAAGTTATGAATGATTAAAAGGTGGTAAATCATAGTTAAAAGATATCATACTCAAATTGCTCTTTTTTTTCCCTTTCTTGTCACATATCAAAATTATACTGCTTGTTCTATCTTTTTTTAGGTAAAACTGATTTTTTATTTGAGCGTTAAGCTCCTGATATTGGTTTTTTATCCAGGTCTTATAAAATACATGAAGTATGTTTGTATATAAGACCCTAAAAGTAATTCATCCAAACAAAAAATTTGAAATTTATTTGATGCATGTTACTAGAATGAGATTTCTTAATAAACTTGAAGGTAATATAAATCAAGTGACAAACTAGAGACGCTCAACTACATTGCATAAAACCTGATCGATGAAAAATTATCAGTGACCGATTTAAATCAAGCCTATTCATTAAAATTTAGTATTTCTAATCAGTATAGAACATTAAAAGAAACATGACTTTTTAATCTGTATTGCATTAGGAGTGTCCAGTTTTCTAATTGGACTAAAATAAACAAGATATCAAATTTGATTTTAATTCGAAAATCTTTTAGTCGAAATTCGACTAGAATTTGATATCGATTTTCGAAAATTTTTGAATGTGATTTTCAATTCGATTCTATTCGAATTTAAGTAAAAATATGTGTGTATGTATGTTAACGAACTATTTGAATATAGCTAGCTACACACACTAATTTACATATATAAGTATTAATATATAAAATTTTATTTTATAATTATGCTATTTAATTTATAATTGAATTTGATCTTCGATTATTTTAGTACTTAAAAATCACATCTCTAGTAGTACAATCTAAATATTTGTTATTTGGTATTCTGCATGTTTTAATGTTTTAATGAATTTTATAAATAAATTTTAAACTAATTATTTTAGCTAAATAAGAATCAACTCAAATTTTGAATTTAACCCGACCTAAGAATTTTATTTTGTTAGGCTTAATTTAGATCAAAAGATATTTGACTTCAATATACCTCTTTTAAACTTATTCAATAATCTAACACACATCCAGAATTCAAATGAATTATCGTCTATTAGGTATATGTCAAAATTCTTGATGTTTTCATAACCAGACTAAGAAGGTCGGATTAAAAGCCAGTTCATTAAACCTAGCTGCACCATTATTTAAGCGAACTACAAGCTAGTCAATCGGACCAATGCACCTGATAATAATGTTATTTGGTTTTTAAATAATCAAGACGACTGATTCGATGTTGGATATGTTTTAAAAACATTCCAAATTCTTACTAAAATAATTAGAAATGATGCAATTATATTTTCTGATTTTAATCACTCTACTTAACATAACTTGTATGAATCTAATTTTTAAAAAAATGATGAAAATCTAGAAACTGTTATTATAAAAGTAAGGGTTGGGGACATAACCGATATCCTTTCACCTAGGGATACGTAACAATTTCTGTCCTGACAAAAGAAGGTCAGAATTGGAATTTTGCACGTTCTCCCAAACGCCCAACACACATATGTCGCCCGGGATTCGGGGAAAAAGGTTCTAATATTACAAAGACCTTGGACTTTGACGCATCTTTAATTTACCAAATAGCCCTTCACAAAGCAGAAAGTCTTATGGTTCTTTGGACGTGTATGTATTTATTTATTATATAATATTTTAAGTCTAGTGTTTACATCATAAACATCTTCATACTTTATTTTATTCGGGGTAACTTCATACAAATGTAACCAACTTTTCATTTTGTTTCAATTAAGTCACTCAAACTTTTTTTTGTCCCAATTAGGTCATTCAAATTATTTTTTTGTTTGAATTCTATGTTTTTAGCATGAATTGTAGGTAATACATGTTGATATAAGTTTGAGTGAATAATTTTTTTTTATAAAAATGACTGAATTGAATAAGTAATTATTAATTATTAATTTTTTTGTTCTTTGTCAGATATTAGTTAAAATTAATAATTACTTATTCAATTCAGTCATTTTTTTAAAAAAAATTATTCACTCAAACTTATATCAACATGTATTACCTACAATTCAAGTTAAAAACATTGAATTCAAACAAAAAAGTAACTTGAATGACCTAATTGGGACAAAAAAAAGTTTGAGTGACTTGATTGGAACAAAATGAAAAGTTGGTTACATTTCTATGAAGTTTTCCCTTTTCTAAATGATATTTTATGTAAATAATCAAATGTAGTAGAATATTAATTAAAAGGTTGTAATCCACCTGTTTTCAAAATATTGCTACCATGTTGTTATAAGTTTTCGGTCAAACAGTTACATACCTATATATGTCTTTCAGTATGTACATACATACATACATATATACAACACATATATATGTATGTACGTATATGTAGAAAAGGAGTGTTCAAATCTAATGTCTTTTGTTTTAAAGCGCATTGACACAACTTTATATGTACATATGTATAAGTTTATATAAATATAAGCTAGTATATTCACCCGTGTTATGATGTCAGAAAAACAGTGAAAATGAAATGGTTAATTGTGTAAAAAAAGTAGTAAGTTTTTTCATCAGTGATAAATTTACTTATGCAGAGCAAATTTTCTCACAAGTATCAAACATATTCTTAATCTACAAATTTATTCAGGCAAAATTTGTTCATAGACGACAATTTGACTTAAAGCATGGTTGCAGAAGTCGCTAGTCGGGCGGTTAAGTACTGTCTAGGACTAATCGGGATTAATCGGTGCTAGGGTGATTAGAACTTTTATATGTAATTTTACAAATATATATTATATACACACACATCAATCTCAATAATTTAATATAATACTTCAAATAATTAAAAAAATAAACTTAAACATACTAATTTAAGTACTTCAAAGTTCAAACTTAAATATTGAGTTCAAAGTTTAGAGATGAGTTTCGATGTTAAGTGGCAATATTCGATGTTTCAGATGTTGGATTCGATGTTTTAAAAACATATTAAGGATTTCGGGTTGAGAAATGTTTCGAATAATCATTGATCTGAGCCCATTTTACCCGAAAAAAAAGTCAAAAAAAAAAATAGGCCGTTTGGGCGGCCTAGGCCTTGCCTAGGGCAAAAGCGACAAAGTTGGAGGACGCCTACCGCCTAAGCAACCGTATAGACCGATTTTTACAACACTGAATATAAGTATCAAGCTTATTTTTTGTGTAATTTATTAATTAGTACCAAGCTTACTTGTCAGAGCATTGATAAACTCATGAGTTGCAAATTTGATCATGACTAGCGAACCTATATAGGTTAGAATTTTCTCATGAGTATACCAAATTTACTTACTAAAATAAAATACCGAAATAAAAAATAAAAATAGGCTTTTGATTTTAAAGTTTATAAATGTTGTATTTATAATTGTTTTTATGAAATAATTGTCTCGCACGTTTTCATAAAAATAAGTTTGCTTTTGCATGTTGTATTATAATACCACTTAATTTATGCTGTAAACTATGATATATATGCACCTAAAAATAATAAAAAAAATAAAAAGAAGGATAATTATGTCATGACTATGGGTTGGGGCCGTTGGGCTGTAACTACAATGAGTCCAGTCCTTAAGTTTCCACTTTTACTATTTAAACAAGGGCCTATAGTTTATTCAAGCCCATACACGTAGGCACGTAGCCATGTAGGCATATAAAAAGTTGGATCGTCATCCATGGACTAAGGAGGATCATCGAGCCATCGAGGTGGTCTCGTGATTAAGGGTGTTCTTGTGGTCGGATAACGGTTTATTCGAATTGTTTGGATTGGTTAACCAAATAAACCGAAATTTGGATATGGTTAGGTACCGAACTGAAAACCGAATTCGGAATTTGGATACAGCTAGAACCAAAACGAAAACCGAATTCAGAATTCGGTTCGATTTTTTCAGTTACGAATACATTTCGGTTTTTTGTATTAAACGGTTTTTTGGTTTTTTGAACGTCTCCACTTTAAAATTTAAAATCGCTAGGGGGCCTTTTTTCTGGCTCGTCCTGGGCATACCAATTCTTAGGGCCACCCCTGTCAGTTATAATATAGTGACTGATCAGCTCGTATGTGATCTATTGAAAATGTTAATTTAAAAATTACTTAAGTGATTTTTAACATTTTTCATTTATAGGACTCGATTGTTTCGTAATGAAATATGCCACATTTTTCATTTGTGTTATTATTTTATGGTCTTGGAGTTAAAATTGATCATATGACATACAAAGGAATTTAATTTCCATATATCAAGTCATACCCCATCTGTGTTGGCATGGGCAAAGCTATTTAGGGGCTAGGAGGCGATCCCCCTCTCTTTTCTGACCGTAGTGTTAATTTTTGGACCAAAATGTTATTTTTAGTTAAAAATATCGTTTCAAAAATTAACATATATTATGGGTTTCAAAAATTTTCGTCCCCTCTTACTTAGTCTAATCTCCTCCATTGTGTGTTGGAGACTTGTACATATATATGAGCCATGTGTAACACGAATTTAATTAATCTTCATAGAATTCATCTTCTCAACTCTTTTTTTCATTTCATCATGTTAAGATTCTTTGAATGATGAAAATAGATTCAGCATGCATAAAGAATGCAATGAGTGATGAGATCTTATTTGTTTTAGGGATCAATGAATCAAATGCTTATATATTATCCTTAATTTGATCAGCATGCATTATCTTAATTATTTGTATTAGTGATGAATCAATCAAATGCATTATGATGCACGTGGTAGGGACAATCAAATGGCTAAACAAGGACAAATGATTATAATCAAAAGCTTATCAATAATCAAAAGATCATGGGTGTAACATTGTTCATAGAAAAATATATAAGAATAATCATAATCTCCCGACTTAAACTCGTGTTTGTTTATAACGTGAGACTAACCCACTTGATAGATGTATTGCCTATTAGAAAGATGGTCCTGGATTCAAACCTGGGTAAAAAATAAATATAGGGTTTTTGGTAGTCTCTTAAAGATCATTAAAATGCTACCTCTTGATGGTTCATATTTCTTTAATGGTTAAGAGGTAACTTAAGTCTGAATGGTTAAAAGTCTACATATTAATGTATTTTATAACAATTCAACCTTAAGTTTACCTCTTATTACTAAAAGACTACCCTGTAGTTGATTAGTTGGTCATTTAAAAAAGAAATGAACATCAAGATGCTACCAAATAGTTCAAAAATAATAGAAAAAAATAAATACCCAAAATAAACCCTTTCTAATGAAAATATATAAAAGAGTTCAAATTTAATAAATCTTCAATATTTTTCCACACATCTTTATCTTGTCCTTAGGTTTTAAACCAAACACTCCAACCCCTCCAAGTTGACGTCTAAGTCTTTGGAACCCATAATGGCTAGCTAATTAACCGGTCCGGACTGAATCACAGGTGTTCAACAAACTTTTCTAAATAAAAGCACATTCTTTATCTTTCTCATGGTTTAGCAAAATACACTCTAAAATGTCAAGTAATGTGAAATTTTCAGGTTCGTGTTACGTTTCATCTTTAATCTTTTAACTAGAGGTGCGTAAATCGGGTTTTTTCTGAAACCGGTTCCGGTTCCGGGTTTCGACCGGTTCCAATCGGTTTTTGACAGGTTCCGGTTCCGGTTTTGGCCGGTTCCGGCTTGGGTTTTGGCCGGGTATAGGTGGAACCAGTTCCGGTTTCGGTTACGGTTTTAATTTGTCTGAAAAACCGGTTCCGGTTGTCGGTTCTGGGTCCGGTTTTTTTGCCCACCTCTACTTTTAATCAGAACACGACTAATTTAGTCCCACCAAGCCCACGGGCCCATTGCCATCATATTCCAATTTCTTTAGGGTATGAATATTGGTACACCGATGTATGTATAACAAATTTTTGTATTTTTTAATATTAAAAAATATCAAAAAAATATGTATGAGTAAAAATTATATGACTATGATATGATTGATTTGATTTTGAGTATGACGTATAAAAGAAGGGGTGATGTATGAATATTAGGACCCCTCTTTAATATATTGATAAATCAGAATGAATATTTTGTCAAATTATAAATCTCACCTTTTTTAGAATATATATATTTTTTTCATTTTACTTTTATTTGAGCTAACCATTGACACATGTTCAAATCATAGCAATAATCATATTCATCAAATCTTATTAATGAAAAAACTTTTAGTAGGATTTGATGAGAATAAAATGTAAACAAAAATTTTCCTTTATTTTTAAAAGAGGAGTTTGCTTTTATAGAGATTCTTGACTTAAAAAACATGCTACTCATAAGTTTTTTATTTATCTTTTTCTTTTTGTCTTATGTTTATAAATTTTAAAACAGTAAAATGCCATTTTAGTTAAGGGTGACAATTCCTGACACGACCTGAAACACGACCCGAACACGACACGAAAGTAATCAAGTTTTGGGTTGGCAAGTATAACCCGTTTAAAAAACGGGTCGTGTTCGGGTTGACCCGTTAACCGTTTAAGCTTTCAAAATTATTATTTTTTATTTTTTTCTTTCCTGTAACATATATTTAGTTGTTTTTCTTTTGATTATTTACCATACTTTAATTGATTAAATAACAAAATTTATTTTTTTTTCATCCAAAAAATGATTTTAATTTTTTTTTCAGTTAACTACACAAACCAGTTTATTTTAAATTTCATACCTTATAATTATGATTACATAATTATATTTTTAGTTATAATAATATTAATTTTTATGTTAAAATACTATACTAACTATTTGTACTAATACACAACTACTAATAAGGTTATTATTGACGTGCTTTTATGCAACAACCAACTTAAAATATATAAATTAGTTTGATTTATTTTTATAAACGGGTTAGGTTCGGGTTGACCCGAATTTATGTCAATTCGGGTTAGGGTTGAAAACTTTGACACGAATAAATATATGGGTTAGGTTAGGGTTGTAAAATTCAACCCATCAACCCATGACCTGTTAACCCGCTAACCCGCCAACCCAACACGATTGACACCCCTATTTTAGTTCATATGGTTTGGCAACTTTTGTCATTTTAATCCAATAGTTTAAATTTTGCCATTTTGGTCATTATGGTTTCATTTTATTGTCATTTTCGTCACTGTGATTTGGTAATTTTTGTCATTTTAGTCCAAAAGTTTAAATTTAATTGGAATAAAATGACAATAAAATGGAAAACATAATGACCAAAATGACAATAAAATGAAACTACAATGACGAAAATTGCAAAATTTAAACTATTGGACTAAAATAAAAAAAGTTGTCAAACCATAGGGACTAAAATGACATTTTACTATTTTAAAATCTAATATTTCATAAAATTCTAAATTCTTAGTATACTATTGAAACTTGTCATGCCAAAACGGATCACCGATAATGTATTAGCCATCCAATCGCTCATGTATACATTGTTAATTTTTATACACTAATTGATGACATTAATCTTTTTAATTATTTAACAATTCGAATTGGGTGTGAAACGGATACGACGTTAACATTTGTTTATAAAAATTCTTTCAAACAAACCTAACACTGAAATATAATTTGCCAGATGTATTTTATGTTTTACATTATTTAAGTTCTGAAAATCAAAAGAACTTCTTATCTAATTTTACCCTTTTAACTTTTCAAACTAAATGTCTTAAATTTGAGTTCCACTTAAAGCAAAATGTTTTTGATTGAATGAGGGGGTTTCTCCATTTAGCGAGGGTTCAAATGCTTCGAATGCTCGTTAAATTCATAATCATCATACTCAGTATATCACACTATTAACAAAGATAAAATAGTTTAAAAATGATAAAATGTAGACAACCTTGCTTTTATCTTATAAGAATAGAGAAACTGCTTTCAATGAAATCTACGTCTTATAATGCGTGGTTAACCAACAAAGCCAATACTTTTACCTTATTTTTATGAAAATAAATAAAAAACATTAAAATTAGTTAAATTTTAGTAACTTAAATTCAGAAAATGTTTTAACTTAAATTCAGAAAATGGGATCAACTCCGTAACCTGATAAACCACATAGAACCCAAAACGCCGATAAGAACGTTCGGGTAAATCAATGAAGTTTCTGGGTTGGTACTTTAAAATTGCAGTCGTATCAGCAGCAATCGGAGGATCTATGGAGTATTTCATGATCAAAACCGGCTTCTGTTAGTCACCCCTTTCATCTACTCTCTATTGATGTTATTATTTACCGGAACATAACAGTTTGTAGTTTATCCATAATTTCAGATTGCCAATTGAACTTGCTTAATCGTTCATTTTGGTTATCTGTTTGTGCTAATGTAACCTTGGATTCTGATTAATCGCTATGATTGGGGTTTGATTTGATCTGTATTCTTTACGGCTGAAATTTAGAATTAGATTCCGTGTCCCTTTGTGTGTTTTCTAGGGTTTCAATTTTCAACAATAAGAACATTATGGTTGGTTAAAATTTGTGTTTTCATTTTAGCTATTGAAGTTTTTTTTTAACTTTAAGCATGTATATTTGGATCTGTTAATCTAATTTTGATTTAAAAAAGTCAGAATATGGCTTTGTTAATCTAATTTTGATTTTATGAGCATGAATCTTTTTGACTTTAAGCATGTATATTTGAATCTGTTAATCAAATATTACCTTTGTATGTGTGTGTTTGGGATACATGTTGAAGATCTATCTGGCAAATAGCTTCATACTAAATGCACTTGTATGGTCACCTATTGATGTGCGAAATGGGTTGTTTAGGATGGTTGGGTAACTGGTCAAAACGAGTGAGTTTAAAATGATTTTGTTTTGTGTCAAAATGGGTTAGATTGAACTGCAGAAATTTTCTTCATTTAATTTTTTAACTAAAGTTAAAACCATTACAGATAATTGCAAAAACTATGTACTTATTTTTTTTGAAATAAAACGATACAGGAAGCGATAAGTATTTTGCTTAAATATGTTATGTATCTTTTAGTTTGAATGGGGCAAAGTATTAAATGTATTTATATTCGGTTTCTATGTACAGATGACAAAGTGACGGTTCTTGAGTCGGAAAAGAGGGCTTGGGAGAATTCACCGGAAGCTCAAGCCATGCGAGATGCCCTCAATCCATGGAGAAACACTGATGCAAATGCTAGAAAACATTCTTAACATTTTCCTGCTGTAAGATACTCTTATTTTGCTAATTTAGGATTTATTTTCTATCTTCTATAATATAATTATGAGTATCATAATAAATTGAAATCAAGAAGATAATCTTCTATTTGACATCAAATGAAGTTAGATTCTGCTAAAACATCCATGGATTCTTGGTTTGCGTTATGGTTTTGATATAGTATTCCAATTACACAGCTATGCATGAGTTACATTATGTCTTTCTTTAGTGTTCATATATACTAGAAAATGAGCTGGTTAGTCATGTACATTGGCCTTTGCTTAGTTGCTTTCACATAGCCAACTCTATGGACACCAAACATGTTGGCTTGTTAGTTGAACTATTGTGCAAAACTAGGGGTGTAAACAAGCCGAGCCGATCCCGAGCTCGTTAAGGCTCGAGCTCGGCTCGTTTAGACTAAATAGGGCTCGAGCTCGAGCTCGGCTCGTTAAGTATTTTATTTCCGAGGCTCGAGCTCGGCTCGTTACAAAATTTTTAGGCTCGAGCTCGGCTCGGCCCGGCTCGTTTAGGTTTTAATTATTTAATTTATTTACTTTAATTACTAATTTAATTAGATTTATAATTATATTTTCCAAATTTAACATAAAATATTTTATTTAAATATATTTATCATAATTTTATATATAAAAATAATTATTTTTATAAATAAATACTTAATATAATAAATAAAAGTTATATAAAAAAAGCTCGTTAAGGCTCGCGAGCCGGCTCGAGCTCGATATGTAAAGCTCGAGCTCGGGCTCGTTAAGGCTCGGTTCATTCGAGCTTTTTAACGATTCGATCCCGAGTATTTCACGAGCTGTCTTGGTTCGTTTACACCCCTAATTGTGCATTTAACATGCTTTTAGATTAATTTTCTTTAAGGTTTTAATTATCAAAAAACCAAGAACACAATGGAATTGTGATCATATAGATTTTATAACAATCCGTCTTTTTTATTTTGATTACATTCTCTAAGCTAAATAGTTAACAAATCCTTACTAATTATAAAATATGATTAAAATAGTTAACAAATTTACATGGAACACCTCATAATTGTCAAAAGCCCTCGGGCGCTCGCCTATGCTAAAAAAAAAGCCATGCACATGAAAGGCGTTTGGTGGCGCCTAGGCCCACTCCGGTGACTTTCTGGCGAGATTTCACAAAATTTCAGAAAACCTGGCAAAGTTCAAAAAAGTCCAACCATAAACCAATCTAAAACAACCATAAAAAGTTTTTTTTTAATTTTAAAAACTCATATAACTAGATTATTAATTATTTTATAGTTAGACTTTATATATTTAAAAAAAATTAAGCATAGAATATGTCAAACTTCTAAAAATGGTTACTTAATACTATGCGTCTAGTTTAAAAAAGCTCTCGCTATTTTTGCGCCTAGACTCTGGGCGTGGCTTATGCACCTTGTGCCTTTGACAACTATGGGATACTTTTTTTTTTTTTTTTTTTTTTTTTCTGTTTTGAACAGTAATAAACTAGGAGTTCTTTGGAGCCTCGTTTCTGCTATCAATTTTTAGGCTACATTCCTTGTCTTTCGAGACACCTTGGTCTCCTACACCTTAGGACAAAACTCATCTCTTAGGCTTTGCCCTTAAGGAAAAAAAACCCCTCTATTAGGATCAGAATTTGAGCCAAGAGACATGTCAGTTCACAACTCTTATTCTTCACTTCCCTATGCCGCTAAGCTATAAGCTTGTTGTTGGCTACATGGGAGTAACACATAAAAATAACAAAGTCTCTTTAATTCTTTATTCGAACTTGTTCTGATTAGTATTTACTTTATAGGAATAACTACTAGTAGCAGGCTTTAATCGGTAACAAAGTGAATTCTAGCAATTACATGCACCCTACAATTTTATTTTTTCATGGTGATTATTCAATCTATAAATTGTTCCACATCACCCTGGAATTGAACCAGTCAATCTGAGACCAACTCACTTGTTAGAAGCCTTGTCTTTTAGATGGGATGTCATGTGTTTGGTTTAGTGGTAGGAATAAAAAAAAATTAGAAATCTCAATTCTCTCATTTCAAGACGGTTCTCTGATACTTGTTGAACTCGTTTGACCAAACATCACATGGCTCATTAGTTGAACTATATGAACCAGTTCAATTATTTGTTGAGGTGCACAAACTGGTTAACTGGTCAAAAACCGGCTTCAAACGGGTTTGACTAAAACCGGTTCGGTTAATAAGCGGTTTTTCTAACTCTAAAACCAATAACTAAACCAATTAACTGATTTTTTTGCTTCAGCTGGACTGCTTAACCGGTTGGAAAAACTGATTTGCTCATTTGGAACTTAAAACAGGGTCTAAACAACTGGTTTTAACCCGTTCAAAAGCGGTTTGGGTTGGAAAACCAATTTTTTTTGTGGATGTTTAAACATATGCACTTTAACAAACAAATAATCACCAATGGCCTTATGGTTCAATGGTATGGAGAATGAGGGATAGAGCTTGGGCATCTTGATGTCTCAAGTTTTAATCCTGATTCTGAAGGGTTTTACCACATTGGTGGGGTTCCTACTGGATTGATAAGATATAGGTGGTGTGGTTGATGCACGAGCTTCCATTCAGGAACGTGTTAGTCAATTGACTGTTGCCCTAAAAAAAACAAACAAAAAATCATCTGTTTAGCCAGCTAATTGGGCCTGGTTTCGGTACACTGGTAATGAATAAATTTGATCACTAACTGCATGTCTGCATGTGTTGCAACATTTTAAATACTATGGATATAGCAGTTAATCAAGATAAGTGTTACATGAGATTGAGACTATCATAAACAATATTAACATTGAAAACACTGGTACACATGCTCTAGACTGTAACAATCGTAGTTTAACAATCAAAACTAAGAATGCAATATATTGAACATGAATTAACAAAAGACGGAGGTGAATTTTCACAAGGTTTACATTGATAAATAGTTTGTTTTAAATTGTGTAAATTTCTAAAAAAATAGATGCAAGAATTAGTTGAAAGAGAACTAAAATGAAGTAAGTTATTAAAATGGGCACGTATTGAAAAGATAAAAGGTTTGAATAACCAAGGTTAAAAATCTGGCATTTGAACATACGATCTTGAATGAACTCGAATTCATTATCTTGAATTGACATAATGACTCCTTTTTGGTGACCCATCTTGATTTATTTAATGCTAGGCTGAAACTAATACTTTCTAATAGTTTAGGAATAATGTTTAAAACTTGATATACCTATTTAACTGCAGATTCTAGTAAGTAATTGGTTGTGCATAGGGATAACAGTAGCCAAAAAAAACTTGTTAAAAAGAACTAAAACTTGTAAACCTTTTGCTCCCTATTACAGTGTATAACATATATCCTAAGGATAGGCTTGTAAGCAAACTAAGCGTCCAACGAACAATTTGTAAACAGTTCAACGAGAAGTTTGTATATGTTCGTTAGTTTAATAAATGAACGATCATGAAGAAATTTCATTCGTTTATTAAATGAATTAACATAAACAGATGTCTTGTTCGTTTATGTTCGTTTCCGGTATTTTGTGTTTATTTGTTAAATGTATTTTATGTTCTTAAATTTTTTATTTTTAGTTTAGTACCATAACAATTAAACTATAAATATAACTTATAACTTGTATCTTGCTAAAAAGCATAATAATTTGAAACTAAGATATCTGAATTCAAGTCATTTTAATTACGATTATTAATTCTAACCTTTGTTTTGTTTTAAGATAATAATTTTTTTTTTTTAATTTTTATATCAAGTGTTTCACGTGATATATATGTAAGATAATTATCACGTGATATATATGTAAGATAATTATATCTAATGTTTGAAACTGAGAACGTTGATTTTTATTTTTTAAATAATAAATATTTATTTGTGTTCATGGACAAATTCAATTCTTTTAATGAACTGACACGAAAAGATTTATGTGTGGTTTGTATTCATGAACCATTAGTGCATCAAAATTAAAAGTTGAATGAGTTAATACGAAGAATAACGTGTTTGTGTTTATTTGGTTCGTTTATAACCATTATTGACGTTATTCCAAACGTATCACGTTTGAGGCTAGTGAAAAAAAAAAACAAGAAGTTTTTAATGCTTTGTAATTAGGTGCTAACCCATTATACAAAAGCAAATAAGAGAATCTAGCAAGGTATTGGGAAATTTTAACGTTTAATCAACTCAAATAGGCTTATATTCGAGGGTGAGACCATTGTTTTTGACCCAAAACTAATTATAACGATGTTAACTCTTAAATGGTGATAAAATTATGAAAACTCATAAAATAAAAAAAGTGTTCAAAATGTGTTTATAACGATGTTTAAAAAAATTCAAATATTTGACTTGATTTTAACGAGTTATTTCGGGTAATTGTATATTTAGTGATTTACTTTTTACCCCTTTCTATATATATATATATATATATATATATAGGGTTAGGCCACAAGGAGTCATCCCATTGCCACATCACCGCCATATCAGCTTTCCCTATTTTTCCCCATTTTGTACGGTGTCGTCCCACTTTTTCTCACTTTTTCCTATTTTCAAATCTTATTGTAATATAATAATAATAATAATAATAATAATAATAATAATAATAATAATAATAATAATAATAAAAGATTCCCTTATTTCCCTAATTCATCTTCAGCCGTTTTTGTTTTTACCACACACATAGTGTGTGACTGTTTGATCGTGGAGCACAACCCAGAAAGAAGGCCGGCAGCCTCCCTACGCCAGCGAGCCCTCTTCTCCGGCCACCTCCATCTCTCTCACAACCTCCAGCACTCCCTCATTGTTTCAGCAGCCTAATGGTCGACTCCAACTGTCCTTTTTCCCCTTCCCCGGCCTCGGCTTGATTCGGTGAACACTCCTCGAAATCCCCCACCCCGTTTCCGGGGGCCCGGTATTCCCGGCCGGCCCCGGATCGGTGTTGTGCTCCCCGTGCTTCTCCCGTGAACCACTCCGAGTGGCCTTATTTTGAAAACCTATTTAAGTTTAGAAAACATTGAAAACAACGAAAAAAACCATCAAATTTTTTCTTTATCATTTTTTTACAGTTTGGTTACATCATTAGGCTCATTTTTATAAAAAAAATAAAAAATAAAAAAGCGTCGACTAGTTTTTTTTAAAAAAAATTAATAAAAAACCGATGTAACACAGACGTAGCATCGTTGTACAGGTCTGGAAAAAGGAGTTACATCAATGTTACATTTTTGTTTTATTATTATTTTTTTTAATTTCTTGTCGTCGCTTTTTTTATATTTTTTTTATAAAAATGACCCTAATAATGTTACAAAACTATAAGTTTCAAAAATTTTTTTTTGTTTCATAGGGTTTTTTAAGGTTTTTTCAACTCAAGTGGGTTTTCATTTTATACATAGGATTGTGAACAAATAATAACATACTATTTAAGCATTAACCTAGATAACTTTCCTAAGATAAAGCTAAATGTTTGATTTTTTTCGAACATCATTGTAAAACATTTATAACATTTTCTTCTTTATATATAGAAGGGTTCCTAAAAAAACATCATTTTGAAGAAAACTAGTCGCAATCATTACCAATTATTTATTTTTATTTTTATTTTCTTTTATTATATGATTAGAAATGTAAAAAAATAAAAAATATATGTATTTTAGGTTATTACATACGAAACATTTTGAGTTGCGTATACGTAACTTCGTAATCTATATATTTTAAAAAAATATTATAATATTTCTAACCTTATAATAAAAAATTATGAAACTTTTTTTTAATAAATTTATTGTTTACACACACACATATAAAGGTTCATGAGAAAACTGTTTATTTTGGATAAACCAAGAAAACTCATATTAACCAATAATTTTAAAAAAAAGTTTCAGAATTTTTTATTATAAGGTTAGAATTGTTATAATAAAAAGAAATTTTTGAAAAAAATATGTAGATCACGAAGTTACGTATATGTAACTAAAAAGGTTTCATATGTAACTTATACAGTTACATATATGTAATTAGTATGCGTAACTCACAAGTTATATATATGTAATAACTTAAAATACATATATTTTTTTAATTTTTTTTTCTTTTTTTACATTTCTTATCTTATAATAAAAGGAAATAAGAATGAAAAAAAAAAGTTTAAATGGTAATGATTGTGGTTAGTTTTCTTGGTTTTTTTTTTTCAAAATAAAGGTTTTCTTAGGAACCCTCCTACAAAACACAACCAAACTTAACAAAGTTCTACTTTACTTCGGTTAAACATTTAGAATCATCCTCGAATGTTGGATAGAAAATAATAAGTAATAATATATTAATATATTGGTGATCATTATAGAAAAGTTTATTTGGACAAGGATAATTATAGATAAAGTTGCTGATAAGATGCTCAATTCATCAGTGTGTATTAGGATGGTGCACATCAACAAAGGTGAATAATAAAAGAGAATATTAGGCTTTTTTGATTCCAAACTGTGAAACACGAAAGGAAACCAACCTCCAATAATGATGCAAACAATTACCTAAAATTAAAAACTAAGAAATGATCATATTTAAGAGAATATGTAGTACCAATATTTTTTCTATATAAAGGTGTTCATTCCTTCTAATACTCTCCATAGGCAAAAACACAACACTTAGTCCTTTCCAATCTTAGTGAATTCAAATAACTTCAACTACAAAAAATGTCATATTACTCCAAGTCGAAAACCGATCTTACTAAGATTGGTGCCGAAGGGTTCTCTCTTCTTGATAATTTCGGTGGCAAGCACAAATCCAATGCTATGTTTTCATCATCAACAGTAAGTGCTCCTCCTAATTCTATCCCTGAGTCGTTCCACTACCAACATCAACCTCAACAATCCTATGTGGTTCGACAACAAGTGTATGTCAACCAAGTTCAGGCAAGACGATTTGAAACTGTGGTGGATAGTTACGAAGCAGCCAGGAGATATGGTGGGACTGTTGTTGTAGATCAGGTCAAGAGAAAGCCCACACGTTGGGGCTTCTTTTATTGAGAGTCTTGTAGGATGTCAACAAGTTATATGTATTTTCTTATGTTTTCATGTGTGACTTACGACTTTAGTTGTATGCTTATATGCATATCTTCGTCTACATATTTAAGTTGAGGCGAAGTTTATAAATAAAATAATTTAGATAAATAAATATATGTTAGCTTTTGGTTTTAAATCATCACTTATAAAATGATAAGACTATGTGTAGTGGTTAATTACCAATAGTGATAGAAGAAGCGTTGTCTTAAGAGTGACACGTTAGAATGTTAATTATTATGATAAAAGTGTATGGTGGTTACTTATAGTACACATACTTACCCTATATATTACTATGTAGACAGTTTACCCTATATATTTTTACAAGAGGTTGTTTTCTCACGGCTTATACTCATGACATTAAGATCACATACAATTAATCTTACCAACTGTTCCAAAACACGTCCTCATATGTGTCTCTAATCCTTGTGTATTTTCTTATGGTTTCATTGTGTGCAAGACTATAATATGCCGGATATCTCAATTGAGGCTAAGTTTATAAATATAATAATTTATATAAATCAATGTTGACTAGATTTTGGTCTAGTTAAACTGCTAATATATAAATGCATGTGGGTTAACCCTTCGAGTCCCGACCAATGTTTTCAGAACCGGACCGGACGTCGAACCGGTCTTCCTACTGGTCTCCGGTCGGACCGGATTTAAGAACCGTTTGATTTTATAAACATATTAGAAATATATATATATATATATATATATATAATATATAAATATAATATAATAAAAAATAAAAAAAAAACCGGTTCAACCGCCGGTTCGACTGGCTGGTTCACCCAAAACGGCCTAGAACCCCTAACCGGACCGGTCCACCCACCGGTTCCTGGTCCGACCGGCCGGTCCGGTTTTCAAAACATTGGTCCCGACTGAAGAAAACCATAAAAAGCAAGGAACACGCAAAATATTTAGTAGTCATATTCAAGTTTTTTTTTTTTGAACAGTCATAGTATTCTACTCCTACTCCTACACTACACCCAATATTCCACCCTTGCTTGGATTTGATCTCAAGACCTTCTTTCTAAGAGGCAATGCCTCTATCAAGTAGGCGGGTCCCACATTGACAGTCATATTCAAGTCGTTTGGAAATATATAGCCTCTTATAAATAGATAACTTGCGTATATCATATCGTGAAGTGATACGACCTTTTTTGGGACCTCGCTTTGCGAGAGCTATCAGCCTATCACATTTCCGCATTCTAAGTACTTTATTGGGAAAATGGCAGTTAGATAAAATCTCAAAGATCAAATCTGTGTACAACTTCATGTCATTTACTTAATCATCCGGCTATGCCTTTGTTGATTTAATCTCAATCTCTAATCGAATTTCGAAGAATGCTTTACTGATGACGAACTGAACATGGAGTTAATCTGGATTTTGCACCAAGAACGAGTTAAAAGATTAGGCAAAGTTTCCGGTGGTTGGCGATGGTGGTGGTTGGTGATAGAAATGGTAGTGATTATGTAGAGAGTAGAGACGCCAATGGTTGGTGATGGTATAGTGGTTGTGTTGGTGGGAAACACGGGAGAAATGTAACTCTCAACATGAATGCTTCTTCAAATTGGGCTAGATATGTTATAATATACTTCTTTTATTAAATCAAAGTTTTTATAAACCCAATTACCCAATACGTGTTTTGATACGCATTTTTGATTTCTTGCATTTTTATCATATTAAACACATCTCATATTTGACAATAATACTAAATATTAAAAATACTTTTTTTACATTTTTAAATTAAAGAAGTTTTTTTAATACATTAATTAAAAATATATTAACATTAAAAACTTTTTTAAAAAACAAATTATTATAAAATATAAAAGTTTCAAAAACGGTTTTTTAAAATAAAATGTATAAACAAATAAACTTTGAAAATTAGTGATTAAAAATAATATTATTATTTAAAGTATTAAATTAAAGAAATTTTTATCATATTTTATATTGAAAATTGTAACATATTGTCTAAATTTAATTGGTAACGCTATAATAATAATGGTATATAGCGACCAATTTTCTTACAAAGATATGTCCTATAGCAACCACATATCACTATTAAAGGTTTGTCATGTATTGCAAAAAACCCGAGCCCGACGGGTTTATCCGAAACCCACAACATATGAGACGGGTATTCTCGAACCTGACGGTATTTGGCCGGATATCAGATTAATTTTTAAAATTTTGTTGGTAAAGGAAGGGCATGGAATTCGTTCAAAAACCAGTTAACCCAGACCGATTACCCAATTACATATACTTGTTTTCCTGTCCCGCTTATCCCGCCTTGTGTATCTAATTATAAATACATATTTACGAGATAAGTATATCTGATTTTCTTTCTCACACATTTTTGTTTTTAATTTATATATAATTGATTTCTAATTTTCACATTCGATTTTTTATGATATAACCAATAATTTGTTCTTGATATATTTAATATATAATTTTTTGTTATGAAAAATATAAGTTTACTGCTTGTTACCCGATACATACCCGATGGGTTTTTAGTCAGCTATTCTCGACGTGTATATTTAGATAGCTGACGGAATACCAGAAGCCCGCAGGAATACGCGATACCTGACGGGTAAGTACTCGATGGGTATATAGACATGTATGAGGCAAACTTTTAAAGTCAAGTATGGGTTTGGGATTCCTCAAATAATTACAAACCCGACCTATTGCCATCCCTAGATAGTTGTGTTAATATAGGACTTATAAATTCTAATGATACGTGTCATCTGTATATGCTAACCTATACCGACGACATACCACTGATATTATGATTAACAAAAAATCATTTAATAAAATATAATCTTTTCAACATATAAACGAAAATATTGGCGAGTTAATTATTAAATATAATAACAACACGTTGTGGTTAAGGGTTAATAGTTTAATTAGTATTATCTATAGCGACCAAATTTCGTTTATTTGACTGAATATATTGATGAACAGTATAAAAAGGTATTTTTGACAAAAAAAGTAATTGTAGATTGGATTGCCGATAAGATGCTTAATCTACTTTCGGTGTGTGTTAGGATGGTGCATATTCAAAAGATAATACATGGCTTTATTTGATTCCAAACTATGAAACACGAATGAAACCAACCTCCAATAATGATGCAAACAAATAATTAAATTCAAAAACAAAGAAATGATCTTAATTAAGAGAATATGAAGTACCAATTTGTTTTCTATATAAAGGTGTTTAATTCTTTTGATACTCTCCATAAGCAAACACACTAACACTTAGTCCCTTTCCCATCTTATTGAATTCAAATAACTTCTAACAACAAAAAATGTCACATTACTCCAAGTCTAAAAGTGAGCTAGCAAAGATTGGTGCTGAAGGGTTTTCTCTTCTTGATGATTTTAGTGGCAAGCACAAATCCAATCCTATGTTTTCATCATCAACATCAAGTGCCCCCCTAATCATGTTCCCGAGGTGTTCCGCTACCAACATCAACCTCAACAACCCTATGTGGTTCGACAACAAGTGTATGTCGACCAAGTTCAGGAAAGAAGATTTGAAACCGTGGTGAATTGCTACGAGGCAGCTAGAAGATACGGTGGGACAGTTGTTGTAGATCATGTTAAGATAAAGACGACACGTTGGGGCTTCTTTTATTGAGGTTCTTGGAGGATGTCAACAAGCTATATATATGTAGTTTCATACGTTGTCTTGTGTGATTTACGACTTTAGTTGCATGCTTATATGCATATCTTCGTCTATATATTTAAGTTGAGGCGAAGTTTATAAATATAATAATTTAGACAAGTGAATGTATATCTAGCTTTTGATTTTAAATCATCTCTTCTAAAATATTAAGACTATGTGTCGTGGTTACTGACGGTGATAAAAAAAGTGTCGTCATTGGAGTAACACATAGGCATTTTAATTATTATGATAATAGTATGTAGCGGTTATTGATAGCACACAAACTCATTTTATATATTTATACAAAAAGTTTTTTCTTATGGCTTAAATTTATGACGTTAAGGTCACTGACTAACTATTCCACAGCATGTGCTTATATATGTCTATAATCCTCGTGTATTTTTCTTATGTTTTCATGTGTTGTAAGACGTGCAATATAATATATATTAGATATGTCACCTGAGGATAAGTTTATAAATATAATACTTTATATAAATCAGTGTTGCCTTGATTTTTGTTTACTAAAACTACGAATATCTAAATGCTTGTGGGTTAACTCTCCTGCATGACTGCCTCACAAAAATATTATTATAAAATATCAGATTGATTATTTGAGTATTTATGAAGAAAACAACAGAAAATAAGGAAAATGCAAAATATTTAGTGGTCACATATATATATATATATATATATATATATATATATATATATATATATATATATATATATATATATATATACTCGATCGTATTCAAGTCATTGGAACTAAAATAGCCACATATAAAATTGTAAAAGATAAAGCTATGTATATCATATCATGAACTGATACGTCTTTTCCATGAACCTTGCACAAAGCGGATGAATTTAGCGTCAGATATACGCATTCTAAGTACTAGGAAAATGGCAATTAGATTTTTTTAAAGGCGAAGGTCTCAATCGTGTGAGCCCACTGTTTTCCAAGCCATGTCATCAAGGTATAGTTACCTGGATCTCCCATGAGCCACAACAACCACTCGGTCCACCATAGGATGAAACCCCACTGGAAAGTAAATGTTTTCCAGGCCATGTCATCAAGGTATAGTTACCTGGAACTAAATGTTTTGCCAGAATTGCATCGGAAAATAATTTTATCGGAATTGCGTCGCAAAAGATAGAAAAATGTTTAGTCGGAATTCTGTCACAAAAATAGATATCTTTAATCGGATTTGCGTCGTAATTATTAGAAGATATTTCTAGGAATTGTGTCGCAAACATTTTTGTCGGAATTGGGGCATCAATGTTTTTGTCGAAATTGCGTCGCAACGATTTCTGTCGGAATTGCGTCGCAAATATTAAAAATAGATGTGTATTAGTAGTAATAAAATATTACTTTTTGTCGGAAATTGGTCGGAACTTCTAGCGCATTTTTTTGTCGTATATTTATCGCATTTTGCGTCGGAATTGGGTCGGAAATGCATTTCCGACCATGGGTTTTCCAATGACCTATTTTTGTAGCAAATCTGTCGGAAATCATGCTTTGTGACGCATTTCCAACGCAAATTTGCGTCAGAAATGCTATTTTTTCTAGTAGTGACTCTTTGTACATTTTAAATTGGAAAAATAATTTTTTAATACACTAAAAATATATATTAATAAAATAAAACACTTTTTAAAAAACCAAATTATTATAAAATATAAAATTTCCAAAAACCATCTCTTTAAATGAAATTTCAAACAAACTTTGAAAAATTAGTGTTTAAAAAAATAATTTTCTTATTTAATAATATTTTGTATGAAAAATGTCTCATATTATTTAGATATTAATTAGTAATTATTTATTATATTATTTACTAGACTATTACACCGTGTATTACACAGATTTAATACAAAATATTAAATATGTGTAATAAAAATTAAAAAATTGTAAAAAGGATATTTTAAGATAAAATGATTAATTTACATATTAATAAATATTTTGAGTGATAAAAAACTAATTAAAAACTTTAATAACTATACAAATGATATATGATAATTTTGATTTGTAACAGTTATTATCTTTAAACTAATTGATAATAAAACTTTATTCTGTTATCTATTAAAGACTAACTTTTATAAAACAATAACGAAAAAATAATTTATGTAATTACTAAAATTTAAACAAATAAATTAAAAAAAATAGCGTTAAATATAATGATAAAAAATGTAATTTTTTCTTTTTTTTTTCCTTTACTTTTTAAATAAATTAAAAAAAACGACATTGGTTTTTTCTTATTAAAAAAAGTTAATATTAAAAATTTCATATCTTAAAAACTCTTTTTCAAATGTTTTTCTAATAAAATGATAAATAATATTATTAGTTATTAGTATTATAATTATTTAATCAGAAAAAATTAATTATTTAATAGGAGATAATTAAATGAATTTGATAGAAAAAATGTACATGTGACATTAATGTTCTAATATTATGACAAGAGACAAACTTTATTTTACTTTATTAGTATAGTAAGATTCAATAAGGATAAAACACTGCGTATTAATCTAGTGAAAGCATATAAATCTAAGAACAATATTAAAAGCTTTAGTCAATCGATAGTTGTAAGGGAAAAAAAAACTCTTTTCATCGTTGAAAAATGGTCAATAGGAACCGTCATCTCATTATCACAATCAATACCACAATAATGAAACTATGAAAGTAATTTTGGACTTTTATTTTTCAACAAGTTTTATAGAATTCATGTTATTCTCACATTCCTCTAAAATTCACATCATTTATACGCCTAATTTACACGGGACGTACATGAGGTAAATCATTATATGTCAGAAACTTTCAGCATGAATGATGGGACTCCTATATGCCTCGTATAGGTATATATGAGACGTATATGTCATATAGGAGGCTTATATAAGAGTATAAGACCAAGGGTGTCAGAGGGCTATACGCCTTCTATAGACCTATAGGAGACGTATAATATTGACGAGGTGTTAAAATAAAAAAGTTGACTGTTTAAATATGTAGTCAACCTCATTTTATAAATATGGTAAAAATGCAAAAAAAAAACATAAGGTTATTTATATAACAAAAAAATTATGGCAACGACACTTAATCGTCAATGGTAATAACTAATTTTTTAATCAAGAATTTTAAAAAGACCTAATGTAACGGCATCTCATTGTTATAGGAGATAAATTATTTTCTCTTAAAAAAATTTAATAAGAACTATAGCGAAGACATATGATTCATAAAAGCATGGTTGTAAAAATCCCTGATTAGGTTAATTAATCGGTCGATTAATCATTAGTCCTCTAAAGCCGACTAGGCCAGACTATCCGATTAGGCCGATTAGTTGGCTGATTAATCCCGCTTAATCCTTACTTCCCACCCCACCGACCGAGTAGCGACTAGCGATTTCTACAACATTGCACAAAAGTCATAAATATATTTAATAAAATAAATGTTTTTGTGAAAATTTTTTCTGTTGCGTCCCTATAGCCATGTTGTGGGGTGATCTTTGGCGGTGTAGCAATGACTTCTTTGTTTGCTATATACACTAATAATAATGGCATATAGCGACCATTTTTCGCAACCTTATAATGCTCACATGTCTGTTTTCCTATATCGACAACTTACTGCTGCTATAATGATTTATAAAAAGGCATTTAATAAAATATAATCTTTTTTTAACAAATAAAAGAAAATATTAGTAAATTGATTATTAAAATAGTATAAAATTAATAATTAAATCATTAATATTGAGACAAGTTGTTATTGGAATAGTGAAATAATTTAATTAATATTATTTTATAGAGACCAAATTTCGTTTACTTGACTTCTTGACTGAATATGTTGGTGATCAGGTCATAAAAGTATGTATGAAAAAGAATAATTGTAAATTGTATTATAGGTAAGATGCTCAATATGCTTTCGGGGTGTGTTAGGATGGTGCCTATTCAAAAGAGAATACATGACTTTATTTGATTCCAAACTATGAAACACGAATGGAAACCAACCTAAAATCAAAAACAAAGAAATTATCATAATTAAGAGAATATGTATATGTTTTCTATATAAAGGTGTTTGACGCTTTTAATACTCTCATAGGCAAACATACTAACACTTAGTCTGGATTCAGTCAAATAACTTCAACAACAAAAAATGACATATTTGTCACACCCCCAAATTCCCATGTGCGGTGTCAGACCGCTGGGTGTGACGTGACCAGAATCACAGTTGTCAGTCATATAGAACGACTCTATATGCGTTTGAAAAGTATGTTTTTAACAAATGTATTAACCAAACTGATTAACTAATTTGCAGCGAAATATCAAAGGTTCATAAGCAGCGGAATATAAATGTTAATGCAGCGGAATAGGAATAAGTTGGACACTACATTGTTTAATACATATCATAAAATATAAGTTGTTTGTTCAAAAGATTGAATGCATGCAAGCTTAGTCTTGTGCTCGTTGGCCCTAAGTGTATCATGATCCATAGGTGACTAGTTACCTGATAATACATGTAAAAAAAGTGTCAACACATAGGTTAGTGAGTTCATAGGTTTTGATATCAATACATAAGTATATAAAAGAATGTTTGTCATGTGTCATGCTGTTTATTATATGTTTGTTCCGAGCCCTAGGCTCCAGTGTCAGTTTCGTTTCTATCGAACTAGACTTGTTAGCTCCTACCTCCGCCATGTCTATCGTAAAAACGATGGCGCGATGGGTCGAGATTACACGCGTCCCAACCTCCCGTCAGTATTGGCGACGCGTAGGGTTCGTCACATCTAATAGTACTATCTAAACTCACCTCGTTGTGAAATACATTAACGGTAAGATTGTGCGAGGACTTTGTTACGATACAACACTAAATGTTTGTCAAATAAACCAACATACACAATATGTTTGTACAAGTAATAATGTTTGACTCAACAACATGTATTCTCCCCCTATTTTGAAAGCTTGTAAAAGAGTTTGAAAGAGGGGCCGTAAATGTAACATCACTGTACTTTAGGTTGTCCGTACATTCGTACATCCGTACTATTGTACTGTTACGACCTAAGATTTATTGTCATTAATGATAATGAATTATTTGTTGATATTATTGATATTATCACTGTTGCTGGTATGCATGATTTTAAAATATTATACGCGTAAACCACGGGAAGTTTAGTTGTAATTCAACTAAACAGACCCGTAGTGTTTATCGCAGTTACTTATTACTGATGATGATGGATTAATGGTTAAGAATGTATTGGGATGGAACTGGGAGTTGTTTATGGTTTGGTTGCTAAACGTAGTCAAGGACCCATGGACATGGTTTATCGAAATAGCGGTGGGACGTTGGCTAGGGCAGTTGCGACTGACCCTTACATATGCCCTATATATATGCATATTTCGGTCTATCATGGATGTGTCAGTGACTAGGGTTTAGTGGGTTCTGGTTTGGGAAATGATAATATTAAAATTATTAAATAATGGGAATTAATTACGCGAAGTGAGGTTACGAACATTACTTAAACGTGAATGTTGATTTAGAAATATTAACTTAATAATGTATTTGTGCGGGTGACGATTCACACGAACATAATTGTTAAGAATAATGTTCTAAAACGATATTCCATAAATCATAAATCAAATCGAAATACGGTACGAGCATCGGATTCGCAAAGGTGACGATCTTTACGGATACGTACGCGAGTAACGCGTTTCGACGAGATAATTAAATAATATTTAACGATGTTTAAATTAATAAACGAAAACTTAAAATGTTTATTAGGAATCACAACCTAAAATGATTTAGAATAAATTGATTTAATAAATAATTAGTTAACGATAATGAAACAGAATCGACTTACGAAATGATTTAATTAAAATCATCTTATTTAAAACAAAACTAATTTATTTAAAATGCTATGATGTTTTAAATTATGTTACGTTTAAAAACCGAGCATAACCGATTATTTAATTAATTTATCGCGATAAAAACGGGACCAAGCACGTGTATACGACACGCGATATAAGGAAGGCTTCTTCTTCCTTCTCCTCATTTTAACCTACAACTTTCTCTCTCTAAACACCCATTCACGCCACTTTCTCCCTCTAGATCTTCTCTCTACGATATCTCCTTCGTTTCTTGACGGATTCGCGAGATCTTTGCGGCTACGCGTTTGTGAGATCAAGAGGAACGCGAAGATACCAAGAAAACTAGAGTTTGGTCACGATTAGAAGGTATGTGATCCATATTGTTCTCGGTTTTGTTGTGGGGATGAAAACCTTTAACTTTTGTGATGATAATCGATTTCATTGGTTGTAAAACCTTAAAACGAGTGACTAGGAACAAGTAGAGATGGTTGTTGGAGATTGTAACAGGTTGGATTAGAAGATGATGATGGTGTGCTGTGAAGGATACGCAGGGTTCGTGGCTGCCATAGCCGAACCCTGGTTCTACGAACCTTCTTGGCGGGGGCTGAAGGGCGGCCGAACCCTAAGGGGTGGCGAACCTTGTTGGCGAGCCTTTCGGGGCCACGAACCCTCGGCAACCTCTTTGGCCAACGAATCTTCTTCTGCAACCGAGCCTTGTGCCACGAACCATGCATACAGCGACGAACCCACCAGCCTTCACGAACCATGGCCAGCGAACCCTATCCTCCCATGCAGCGAACCTTTGAGCTTGGGGCAAACTTTAAGGGCTAGCCGAACCCTTTAGCTGGGTGCTGGACCTTCTCTGTTCAACGAATCTGTCACACCTATTTGGCCACTCCCGAACCCTAGTAGCCGAACCATGGAACCACTTGGGCCGAACCATGGGCCACGAACCCATGCAGCAAACCCTCTAGTAATTGTGGCCGAACCTTCACTCCTATGCAGCCGAACCTGTATAACAATAGGGTATAGGTTCGCTGCTTATGCTCTAAACAAAATCATAAAGGTCGGATTTGGATTGGGGAGGGGCTAAGGACCTTGAGGAAACCATGGAATACACAATACATGCATGAGAATAATGAACCACCTTTTATTATTAACCTAGGTTATAAGAGTTTTTAAACTACTAAACCTCACACTCCAATTATTAGTGGAATAATTCAAGTAAGAATTCTTAAACGTAAAATGAGTTTTCACTAATTTGTATTATTGGTGGTTATAATGAATCGTGCCTATAGGTCCAGGAGTGTATAGATGAGGTGATCATTTTTAAAATACATACCAAGGAGGAATAACACATAGGATTTTACAAATATTCTATCATCATTACACTTGGCAAGTTTAACTTTCAAATAATGATAATCAACTGTAAAATCTTGAACACCCATGTTAACTTAAAATGTTTAATCAGAGTTAACAAAATACTTGGAAATTTAAACAAAAATACTTATGAGTCATTGATGTAAGGGGAAAACGTATGCTTATGAACATAAATATTTATTAAATACAGATTGTTGAGTTATCTTAAGTTTACATACGCGAGCGCGCATAATACGAGAACCCGGATTCTAAGGACTTCAGGTGAGTTCTCATAACCTCCCTTTCTTTAAACTGTTTTAGTTTTAAAACTCGGAGGTGGAACATGTATACCGGTTTAAATATTATTTTGATAACACAAGGATAATACCTGTTTATCATTATGATATTCATATTATGAATTATCACTGATTGTCATTATTATTCATCCGTGTAAATATTGTTATTGATTTCGGTCAATAACAAAGATTACATGTATTGTCACGTGGATGATTTCCACATCCGTGAATCATTGCCTTTGACTTCGGTTAATTGCTTTGACTTCATGTATTGTCACGTGGATGAGTTCCACATCCGTGAATCATTGCTTTTGACTTCGGTTAATTGCTTTGACTTCATGTATTGTCACGTGGTTAGCGACCACTCCATGAATCATGTATTTAACTTATGTTAATTACATAATGATCATGTATAGTCACGAACATTATTTGAGAATATGATTGATGAGATTGGTTGATTTGTTGTGGATTGATTATCTATATTTGATTATGATTATTTGAAATTGACTATGTTTGATTTGGTTATGTGGTTATGTGATTTTGTAAGTGTTTGATTGTTGAATTGGTGGATGTGTGTTGGATTATCTCATACAGGTATTCATATGGATTTTCTCAAGAAGATCATAAGTCTTATACTTGTTTTAAACAAAGCACTTTATAAAACTATTTTAAAATACAAACTTTTAAACTCATTTTACTAAAACATTTTCAAGTATAAAAACTTATGATTACTCACCAACTACTTTTGTAGTTGACACTTGATTTCTTACATGTTTCAGGTGATGGAGACAAGTAGGATGAAGAGGATGATCTCTTCTATTTTGGACAGCATCATCATATAGGATTCTTGGACTTAGTTAATTAACTAAATTTCTGGCGATTAGAGTTTAGTTAGTTTAACTAATTCTTTTGTGTAATTGATGTAATTGATTCCTGACGAACATGATTTTTGTGTAATTATGTTGTTTGCTTAAATGATATATGATGATTAAATTAGATGCCCACGAGCTTTTGAACAATCTACACATCCCTCGTGGCATCCCGACGTTTCCGCCATCGGTCGGGGTGTTACAGTAAACTCACCTTAGTTGATCGTTGAAGAATGCGTAAGCTCCTGCTTCCTCGGCGAGTTGGTCACCGGTTACGTATATTGTATGGCTTACGTGAGTTCGTGTTTGTGAGCGTGTTTTGTGTCCGTGCTCAACAACCCTCGGTTGTTATGTTTGTCCGTGTTTTTTCGTGTTTGTCTGTGTTTGACCGTGTTCGACCGTGTCAAAGTAAACGACCCGTTGGTGAACAGTGTGTTAGTTATAATTCGTGTAATACTAATTATCGTGTACGTAGTGTATTAAAACACATAGATCACGTTAATGGACAACTTACTATTTATAGTAATGTTTCCATTTTTAGTAGTTCACAACAAATTACATTTTAAAGGTTCTAGCATGCTCATTAATCCTAAGTGATCATGTTAATACTTAACACGTTGTCACATACGATCGAATAAACACATAAATCGCTTTCATTCATTAAAGTTTCCTAAAATGGAAAGTTTCTATATTTGACATGTTTAATAGCAACAATCACACAACTTTTCACCTAATAATCATATTGCATCATTCTAAGTCATTTATCATAAATAAATCAAGACTTATGATTATATTTAATGAAATTCCCAAATTAAGTTTCTATAATTAGTAAGTTTCAGTTTAAGCATCATTTTAACCAAAGTAATCCATGACACTTTCTAACAATCCCATTATTAGATATAATTCATCGTTTAAACTATTTATTTCACCAAAAACATCATTTATCAAGATTATGTACTATCAAATTTGCTAAAAATAGTAACTATGCTTAAATATCCACCAAATGACTAGATTAACATTTCTAGCCTATTCTTTTATGCAAATATCATCACCATATATCACCAATCATCATTTACACATGTTTCTATTATCAATCTCAATCATCTAACAAGATCTTGTAACTTTAAAGTTACTAAAAATAACAATAGTCACAAATAATTACTTCTTGACCATAATGACCATCACATTCATCATCTATTACTCAAGCATTATCATAAATCATATTTGCATCCCAAAATAATCTAAGATCTCTTGGATCATACATGCATGTAACCAAAAATCATTATTTCTAACAAAAATCACAAATAACACCAAAAAAGGCTACAATATTCCCAATAGTTCATTATCATAGCTCATATCGATCATCTAGATGTCTCAAACACAGATTTACACAAGCAAAATTTTGTGCATGTTGAGATTAGGTGTGTGCATGTGAGCATCTTGGCTTGTATGTGTGTTTAGGGGTCTTTTTAAGCAACAAGGGATATAAACTTATCTTCTAAAGCCCCAAACAAGATGAAATGTTGGTTGAACAGGTCTGGAATGCTCTTAGAATCCTGCTGATGGTGGCTCCAGTGGTTAGAAGATGACGGTGATGATGGTGAGCCTCCACAAGTGTTCCTTCTTGGCTTCCAACCTTCAAAGCTTCAATAATGGCTTCCAATGGAGTTTCTTGAGATTCCAGAGTGTTTGCAGGTGGTCTAGGGGAAAATAACCGAGAGGGTGGCGTCTAGGTTCAACAAATATGATTGTAGTAGGATACCAATGACCATGGTTGTAAAAATCCCCGACTAGGCCGATTAATCGGCCGATTAATCGCTAGTCCCCTAAGGCCGACTAGGCCCGACTATCCGACTAGCCCGATTAGTTGGCCGATTAATCCCGATTAATCCCTAGTCCCCACCCCCCCGTCCGACTAGCGCCTAGCGATTTCTACAACATTGGCAATGACATTGGGTTTATAAAGATTTTTGGCGTCTGAGCTGCTTCGCGTATCGCCAAGACTGCCCCCATGGGGTCTTGGCGTACCGCGATGGTTTTCGGGATTTAAATCCCCCACCTACTCTCCGCGTACCGCGAAGACCCCCTGTCGAGCATAATTGGCCCAATTTCGATGTTTGGCTCGTTTTTCGTCATTTTCTCTGTGACACCCTGTAATTTTCCAGGTCAGCTTTGATTTTATTTAAATGTTTATTTAAATGATTTCATACACGTGGCACTAGAATTAGATTAATTTATTGTGACACGTGGCACGACAGTACGAACACTGACACACGACTAGATAATTCGAGGAATTATCGGGAAACAGCACACACGTGTCAAAACACACGAACGTCGGTGAACGTTTAGCACATCGTGTAACACAACACTCGAAACCTCACAAAACACTCACACATTGAACTTGGAAGTTCAAACGAGGCCAAACGATAGTTTGTAGACATGAAAACGATGACGAACGGATCAAACCCATTAAACTAGGCTTATTGGGCTCTTCAAGGGCCCATCGCGGTGCGCGATGGCCCAACAGGAGGCCCTGTAGCGGTACGCGAAGAATTTTTTTGGACCCTCTCCGCGGTACGTGATGAGTCCAGCACGCAAAATCTTTATAAAACCAAGACACCATCATTTCCAGCCACCCTATTCTGCATTTCTCGAGTTCCAGGCCCTTCATAGTCGTCTTCTTCACCTGCAACTCACCCTTAGAGACTCTGGAGAATCAAGAAAAGCTTGGGAGTGGAGGTTTGAAGGCTAGAATCAAAGAAGAAACTCGTCAAGATCACCACCACTCACTCGAGGCTGCTACACCCGAGTTTCCAAGAGGTCCAGGAGCTGTTTAAGCACCATCTTAGGATTTAAAGGCATTAGAAGGTAGTTTTTCATGAGTTTTACACACTTACAACAGTATTACACACACATGCATGTGTAAATCTCACATGCAAGCACGAATCACCCACGTGCACGGAATTTGCTTCTGGGTTTGTTGATTTTGAGGTGTTATTTGATGATCTATAAGGTTATTACAAGGATTTATGATGATCCAAGAGGTTGAGGATATATCTTGATGCTTAGAATGATGATTTGTGGCATTATATTGCCATGCATGTATGATCCATGATGGTTAGGATGATTTTGAGTATATAGATATGTTCATAGATGATATTGGAAGATGATTTCATGATTAGATGATGTTGAAATGGTCAAAAATGGTTTATTTGTGATTATTTCCATTTTTAGCAACTTTTTGTTTGTAAAATGGTGTTATGAATGAAATGATGAACATGCATGTATATGAACATGTTGTTTGGATGATAATAGGATGATATTTATGCTTAGAATGTGATTTGGATATTGAATATGGTCATTTATAGCAATGTTACTATTTATAGTAACTTTTATGGACCAAGTATTGCTAGATGATGATTTGGATTATGTTAGTATGTTTAAATGATGTTAAATGGGTTATTATGATGATTTGTGACATAAAAATGGATTAGGAATGTTTAGATGGTCATTTTTATACAAAACTACTAAGTTGCTATTTATAGTAACTTTATTTTTAGAAAAACCGATTTATAAACATGTTGTATGATTTAAGCATGCTAAGTGGTTTAAAATGTTGTAATATGATGATTGTATGTTAAATTAGATGGTTTCCGATGTCACGCATGCTATAAATGGAAACTTTCCATTTTAGGAAACTTTTGTGTGCTAACATGATGAAAATGACTTACGTGATTTCGTATGATGATGTGTTATGTGTTAACATGATCACGTAGGACTAATGAGCATGCTAGAACTTTAAAATCAATATGCTTCGTGAAACTTTCCATATATGGAAACTTATTATAAATAGTAAGTTGCCCATAGACGCGACTTACGCGTTTTGCACACGACTGGCACTTACACGTTTGCTGCACAATTCATAACCGTCACACGGTTCACCAACGGGTCGTTGACTTGAAACAATCAACTATGGTCAAACACGGTCAAACACGGTCAAACACGATCATTGTGGACCAACCCAGTCAAACACGGTCAATGTGGACCAACACGAGCAAACACGGTCATTGTGGACCGACATTGTAACACCCCGACCGATGGCGGAAACGTCGGGATGCCACGAGGGATGTGTAGATTGTTCAAAAGCTCGTGGGCATCTAAATCAAATCATCACATATCAATCAAACCAAATAAATGTTTACACAAAAATCATGTCTATCATGAATTACATACATCAATTACACAAAAGAATTAGCTAAACTAACTAAACTCTAATCGCCAGAATTTTAGTTAATTAGCTAAGTCCAAGATCCTATGTGATGATGTCCAAAAGTGAGAATTCATCTTCTTCAACCTACTTAGCGTCATCACCTGAAACATGTAAAGAAATCAAGTGTCAACTACTAAGTAGTTGGTGAGTAATCATAAGTTTTTATACTTAAAAGGTTTTATAAAATGAATTTAAAAGTTTAAGTTTAAAAATAGTTTTTATAAAAGGTTTAGATAAAATGAGTATAAATGCTTATGATTTCCTAAGAAAATCCACAATAATACCTATATGACATAATCCAACCAATATCCAAACTCAACAATCACACACATACACAAACACATAATCACATATCCAATCAGTCATAGTCAATCCTAGATAATCAAAGTCAATAATAGATAATCAACCACGCAACCAATCAACCAATCTCAACATCCATATTCTCAAATAATATCTGTGACTATACATGGACATTATGTAATTAACATAAGTTAAAAACAAGATCCATGGAGTGGTAGCTAACCACGTGGCTATACATGAAGTCAAAGCAATTAACCGGAGTTAAAGGCGATGATTCACGGAGTGGACAACATCCACGTGACAATACATGATGTCAAAGCAATTAACCGAAGTCAAAAGCAATGATTCACGGAGTTTGTGGCAATACATGTAATCTTTGTTATTAACCGAAGTCAATGACAATATTTACACGGATATATATAATGTAAGAGATAATCCATAAATAATGATAGTTTTAAATGTGAACATCATATTGATAAACATGTATTAACCTTGTGTTATCAAAATAATATTTAATTTGGTATACATGCTTCACCTCCGAGTTTTAAAACAAAACAGTTTAAAGAAAGGGAGGTTATGAGAACTCACCTGAATCCTCAGAATCAGTGTTTTAATAGAATTCGCGCTCACGAAGAAGAATCAGGATCAACTCAATAATCTGTAATTACAGTGCGTTTCATTATCATAAGTATATGCGTTTCGTTTAAATCAAGCGGTCTTGCATGATTACTTTTAATCATCAAGTGTTTCATCACTATAGTGTTTTAAGCTAATTTAAGTTGTAACCCTCAATTCTTATTAAATTGTCATCACAACCATATCTCATACTTATAAGTTTTAAATTTTAAATTGAGGATGTTTAATTTGAGAACTTATGTGTATATTCCTCATACTTTGTATATAAGCCAAATATATTATCTCTATTCATACCCATCTTTAAACACGCACACATGCATGACATAATTAAATCAACCACCAAAATTAAATTACTTAAGTCAAATTTATATTTATAAAAAATTTATATTTAAGTTATTTCTACTCAAATTTGCATTTCATAAAGAAACCTCATGATTTAATATATCATTCAAGTAAAAAGGAGGTGACTAATATCATTGATGCATGCATGGTTATCATTAACACTCTTCTAGTGCTTAATCTCCTCCTTAACCTTAGCTTTGGTTTGTTTAGGTTTGATTAGCCATTAGGGCAGCGAACCCTTTATCAAAACCATAGGTTCGGCCCAACATAATCCCATGGTTCGGCTTGGACTGTTTGCACAGCTAGGTTCGCCGCAACTCAGAGGGTTCGGCCAAGCATTTAGCTCATCAGCCCATAGGTTCGTTGGGATATTGTTCGGCTAACAAGCAAAGGGTTCGGTAGGGTTCGTTCAAGTAGGATAGATTTGGCTATCCTAGGCGAACTTCATAGGTTCGTGATATCCTGTGTTTGATCATGCATGGTTCGTGGCTTGGCCAAGGTTCGCCCAGCCAAGGGTGTTGTGGTCACGGGTTCGGGGACTTCAGAGGAGGGTTCGTGAGTGCCATGAGGGGTGGCTAAAAGGTTCGGCAAGTGGGAGATGTTCACAGGGTTCGTCTGGCTCGAGGAAAATGCGGCTGAAGCTAGGGTTCGGCTGGGACAAGGTTCGCCACCCTATCTTCAGCTCCAACAGGTTCGGTCGACTCCCATGGCCGCGAACCCTATGTGCATCATCATCAACCTCGCGTCCCTGGTCTAGTAGGTCTCTCCCATAGCTTCCATTGATTAATACTAACTTGGTTTAACAATCTAAGACTCTAAAACCCGGTTAAAACATAAATCGATCCTAAGTTACATGACTAACAACAAAACCGCAAGTAAAACAGTAGATTTACCTCGAACCAGCGCTCAAATGCTAGATTTCTTTGTATCCTCTTGTTCTTCTCGATCACACGAACGCGTGGGCGCCAAGATCTCGTGATTTCGTTGGGTAACGAAGGAGAAATCGTAGAGAGAAGTTTTAGTGAGAGAAAGTTGCGTGAATGTGTGTTTGGAGAGAGAAGTGGAAGAGAAAAAGTGAGGAAGAAAGTGGTGACTTTCTTGTTTATATCGCGTGCTAATCCCGCGTGCCCGGTCTCGTTTTTATCGCGTATAAATAATGAAATGTTCGGTTTTGTATATAAAACATATTTAAAATATAACACGTTTAAATATATATTGTTTTTGTTTTAAATAATTGATTTTTAAATAATTTATTTTATAAAACGATGCCGTTCCATTTAATAAATTAATTACTTAAATAAATGATTTATTCGGTTTTTCTTTAGGTCGTGATTCCTAATAAACGTTTTCAGTTTATATTTATTAATTTAATATAGTTAGATATTATTTAATTATCTCGTCGAAACACGTTACTCGCGTACGTATTCGTAAAGATCGTCACCTTTGCGAATCCAACGCTCGTACCGTATTTCGATTCGATGTACTATTTATGGAATATCGTTTTAGAATATCATTCCTAACAATTATATTCGTGTGAATCGTCACCCACGCGAATACATTATTAAGTTGATATTTCTGAATTAATATTCGTGTTTAAATTATGTTTGTAACCTCACCATCGCGTAATTAATTCCAGTTATGCACTATTATATATTAACTTTAATATTATCAATTCCAATCCAAAACCCACTAAACCCAAGTCACTGACACATCCATGATAGACCGAAATATGCATATGTATAGGGCATATGTAAGGGTCAGTCGCAACTGCTCTAGCCACCGTCCCACCGCTATTTCGATAAACCATGACCATGTGTCCTTGACTATGTTTAGTAACCAACAACAACCAACTTAAATCCCTTTTTCCATTTCCAAATCAAATCCATAATCATCAACAATGTAACTGCGATAAACTCTCTGGTTCTGTGTAGTTGAGTTACAACTAAACTTCGCATGGTTTACGCGTATAATATGTTATAAACATGCATACCAGTAACAGCGATTATCATCAAATAATGTATCAATATTAATAATCACAAAAATCTCAGGTCGTAACAGTACAATCGTACGGATGTACGGACAACCTAAAGTACAGTGATGTTAAAGTCTGCCCTATTGAAGGGAATTCCGTCCCGAAATTCAACTTGGAGTGACCGTAGTAAATAAATGTGGGTACTTAAGCTTCATCTAATCTTCTCGCTCCCATGTGAACTCTGGACCCTGCTTCGATTCCCAACGTACTTTGACAATTGGAATTCTACTGCGTTTGAGCTTTTTAACTTCTCGATCCATTATCTCCACCAGTCTTTCAACAAAATGCATGGTATCATCGATGCGAATGTCATCGAGTGGTACCTGAAGATCCTGATCAGCTAAGCACTTTCTCAAATTGGACACGTGAAACGTCGGGTGCACGTTACTAAGTTCAGAAGGAAGTTCCAACTTATAGGCGACATTCCCGATCCGTTCAAGGATCTTAAAAGGGCCAACATATCGTGGAGCAAGTTTACCCTTCTTCCCAAATCGTACAACGCCTTTCCAAGGCGACACTTTTAGCAATACCATATCTCCCACTTCAAACTCTAAAGGTTTTCTTCATTTATCCGCGTAACTCTTCTGTCGACTGCGTGCAGCTAACAGATGGTCGCGGATCTGGCGGATCTTGTCAGTCGTTTCCTGAATAATCTCGGGACCAGTAATCTGCGAATCGTCGACTTCGGTCCAACAAATAGGTGACCGACATTTCCTGCCATAAAGAGCTTCAAACGGTGCCATACCAATGCTCGCGTGATAACTGTTGTTATACGAGAACTCAACCAATGGTAAATGGCTATCCCAATTGCCACCGAAGTCGATGACACAAGCTCTCAACATGTCTTCCAATGTCTGAATCGTTCGCTCCGTTTGACCATCCGTTCGAGGATGATATGCGGTGCTAAGATCCAGTCTTGTTCCAAAGGCTTCATGAAGTGATTCCCAAAATCGGGCCGTGAAACGAGCATCACGATCCGATATTATGCTTAAGGGAATACCATGTCGACTAACGATCTCATCAATATATATACGAGCTAACTTCCGCACAGGGTACGTTTCGCGTATCGGTAAGAAATGAGCCGACTTGGTCAATCTATCAACAATCACCCAGATACTATCTTTACCGTTTGCGGTTCGTGGGAGTTTAGTAATGAAATCCATGGATATATTCTCCCACTTCCACATCAGTATCTCTGGTTGTAATAATAACCCCGAAGGTCGCTGGTGTTCTGCCTTGACTTTAGCACAGTTAAGGCACTTAGACACATATTCAGCAATATCCTTCTTCATTCCAGGCCACCAGTACAAGCCCCGAAGGTCTTGATACATCTTGTCAGAACCCGGATAGATTGAGTAACGAGACTTATGAGCTTCATTCATAATCACCATCCTAAGATCACCTCGGTTCGGTATCCACAACCGATTCAAGTAATACATTAAACCGTCATCCTTAGTTTCCAATAAGATTTCAGCCCCGCAAGACATCTCATTCTTCAAATTATCTTGAGCTAATGAGTGTTGTTGGGCTGTGAGAACATCATTACAGAGATTAGTGTGCACTCGGACACTATGGATCTGAACTTGACTTTTGCAGCTAAACGCATCTGCTAATACATTCGCTTTACCAGGATGGTTGCGAATTTCACAGTCATAATCGTTCAACAGTTCAACCCATCTCCGTTGTCTCATATTGAGCTCTTTCTGATTGAGAATATGTTGCAAACTCTTATGATCAGTAAAGACTACACACTTAGTGCCATAAAGATAATGTCTCCATATCTTCAAGGCAAACACGACTGCACCAAGTTCTAAGTCGTGTGTAGTGTAGTTCTTCTCGTGAATCTTCAGCTGTCTTGATGCATAGGCCACAACCTTTCCCCGCTGCATGAGAACACAACCGAGACCTAGGTTGGATGCATCACAATAGACTACAAAATCATTATTTCCATCAGGCAGTGTCAAGACAGGAGCATCACAGAGTTTCTGCTTCAAAGTCTGGAATGCCTCTTCTTGCTTCGGTCCCCACTCATATGGTTTATTCTTTTGTGTCAAAGAAGTGAGAGGGACAACAATTCTGGAGAAATTTGAAATGAACCGCCGATAGTAACCGGCAAGTCCGAGAAATGATCGAATCTCCGTCGGTGTCTTCGGTGTACTCCAATTCTTCACCGCATCTATCTTTGCAGGATCCACGTGAACACCATATTCATTGACTATGTGCCCCAAGAATTGAACTTCCTTAAGCCAAAATTCACATTTAGAGAATTTGGCATACAATCGTTCTTCTCTCAGGATCTCTAAAATCAACTTAAGGTGTTTCTCGTGTTCTTCTTTGGTCTTTGAGTAGATCAAAATATCATCAATGAATACAATTACAAACTTATCCAAGTATGGCCTGCAAACACGGTTCATGAGGTCCATGAAAACCGCAGGTGCATTGGTAAGACCGAAAGGCATTACCAGAAATTCATAATGGCCATATCTTGTTCTAAAAGCAGTTTTAGGAATATCATCCTCATGTACGCGAAGCTGATGATATCCAGACCTAAGATCGATCTTTGAAAACCAAGCCGAGCCTTGAAGCTAATCGAAGAGATCATCGATGCACGGCAGTGGATATCGATTCTTGATTGTAAGTTTGTTCAACTCACGGTAGTCTATGCACATTCGGAATGACCCGTCCTTCTTCTTTACAAACAGAACCGGTGCACCCCATGGCGAATGGCTCGGGCGAATGAATCCTTTATCAGTAAGCTCTTGCAGCTGGCTCGCCAATTCTTGCAACTCTGAAGGCGCAAGTCTGTAGGGAGCTTTAGCAACAGGATTCACACCAGGTACTAAGTCAATTCGAAACTCTACTTGATGTTTTGGTGGAAGACACGGCAGATCATCTGGAAATACTTCTGGAAAATCTCTGATCACAGGAACATCTTCAACTCTCTTTTTAGTATCCTTTTTCTCCACAATATGAGCTAAAAATGCGATACATTTCTTCCTAAGGTACTTGTGTGCTTTAGTGCATGACATAAGCCTAAGACCTTTGCTAGAAGTTTCTCCAAATACTCTTAAAAGTTTCACCATAAGGTAAGGGGATACGTATGTATTTCTCATGGCAAACTATTTCCGCTTTGTGGGTGGCTAACCAATCCATGCCTATGATAACATCAAAGCTACCAAGATGCATAGGTATAAGATCAATCGGGAAAACGTGATCATTCAAGTTCATAGTACATCCGATAATAACAGTGTCAATATCAATAGTGTTTCTGTCAGCCACCTCCACGTTAAACGGTTTATGTAAGTGTGTACGTGTTCTACCAAGCAAGCATTCAAAATCATATGAAACAAAACTCCTATCGGCACCAGAATCAAATAAGACAGATGCATAAGAGTTGTTGATCAGAAATGTACCGTTGACCACGTCCTGGTTGGCTTGAGCAGCTGGAGCATTCAGTTGAAACGCCCGGCCTTTTGCCACCCTCTGATTATTCCCAGTCAACTTTGGGCACTGATTTCTGAAGTGACCCACTTCACCACACTCATAACAGGCTCTTGCCTGTGCAGGAGGTACCTGGCGAACGGGTGCAACTGGAATAGGTTGAGTTTGAGGAGCTGGCAGTGCAAGCGGTGCATGTTGCATACTTTGTGCTTGCGGTGCACTCCTACAGACGTTAGCATAGTGACCAAACTTGCCACAGTTTTTGCAGACGCGACAAGGCAAGTTGGGTGCATGGTGGTATCGGCAGGTATTACATTGAGGAGTAACCCCAACATAATTTCTAGCAGTTGTGAGATTGAGGAGCTGGCAGTGCAAACGGTGCATGTTGCATCCTTTGTGCTTGCGGTGCACTCCGGCAAACATTAGCAAAATGGCCATACTTGCCGCAGTTGTTGCAGACGCGACAAGGCAAGTTTGGCATGTGATGATATCTGCAAGTATTGCATTGGGGAGTATTCCCAGTGTAGTTCCTTGCAGTGGAGTTGTTTGATGATTGCTGCACAGACTTAGCAGCTGGAGCAGTGACCATAAAATTTCTGGTCTTTCTCTTTTTGTTGCTGCCTTTGGAAGAACTGGCAGCTTCAGTTTTGACTTCAGTCTTTGTTTCTTTCGTGGTAGTCTTCACCTCCGTCTTCTTGGTTCCCTTCCGTGTAAATGTTCCATTCTTCACATGGTTATCAGTAAGTGTAGCAGATAAACGGATAGCAGCCTCAAGTGTTTTGGGGTTGCTCCCGTAAACAGTGTCTTGGATCTGCATGGGCAGACCGCCAATGTACTTCTCAATGGCCCTCTCCAAGGGTGTGACCAAGTGAGGCACTAGTAGACTGTACTCGTGAAAACGAGTGTTGTAGATGACGTTCTCGCCGCTATCTTGTTTGAGTTCCCAGAACTCAGTCTCCAGTTTCCTCATTTCACTGCGAGGACAGAATTCAGTGGTCTTCAGATTCTTGACCTCAGTCCAAGTCAGTGCTAGGGCAGCATCAACTCCCCTAGTTTGCTTCTCGCCATTCCACCAAGTTAGTGCTCTCTTTTGGAAAACACTCTGTGGCATAGCGCACCTTCAAGTTCTCAGGAAAGTCGCTGTTGATGAAGGTATTCTCCATGCTCTCAAACCACTGCAGTAGACCAGTGGCTGATTCAGCACCCGTGAACTTCAGAGGATTACAGGAGTTGAAATGCTTGAATGTGCAAGTTGGCGGATTTGCACCTCCTCTGTTTTGATTGATGTTCTGATTGGCCTGAGTCAACTGGTTCACCAATCCAGAAATAAGTGTTGCTAACTCTTGTATGCCGGAGTTGGTATTACTGTTGTTAGCATCCCCATTGTTCGAGTCATCTTCGTTGTGACGGCGCGGCGGCATGTTTCTGAAGAATTAGAAACATGTTACTACCGTGTACAACGTAATTCATACAAACAATGGTCAAATGAGTTCATTTAGACAGTTAAGATTACATATAGGAACTATATTTCTCTCCTATCTGTCACACCCCGAGCCGGCGGGATAGGATCGGTTGTCCCGTCGGGCGGAAGGTTCCCGGGGCGCGATATCGTGAGTGATAATCGGATTGATCAGATTGTTATATGGCACATGATACATAAATGAGAAATGCTAAATATGATAGAATTACAAAGTTAAATTACATCAGTACTGTTTATAATTTAACAATGTGAATCTACTATTAACATCATAAGTTTCTATCTTGTATTTACACAAGATATACAAAATGATATGTGTAATAATGTCTTCAAAATATGCAGGTCCAAAACACTAAGTCTTCTATTTGAAGTCCTAGTCCAGAAGTAATGACTTCCTAATTGACCTGTTCGTCACCTGAGAAGTCATGCAAAAAGATCAAGTCAACACATGGTTGGTGAGTTCATATAGGTTTGTAACTATGAAAATGTTTTGAACCCTTCTTTCGGTAAAGACCCTAACCTCGTTAACACCACATGTATCATCCAGATCGGTATGCTTATATATAGGGCATACCCCTGGGTCAAGGCTACAACCCCGCCCAGACGACGTCCCACCACATACTAATCCGCATAGGACATTGTTGTTAATGATAATTAAGCATTTTTACCTACCAAACACTTTTAAACACCCATGAAACCTCTGTTCTCTGTTCCTGTAATTGCAATCGTTTGAAATGTCTCTTGATTTCATATGTTCATCATACAAATATGATTAAAACAGCAATTATAGAATTAGTTATAAATGCTTAATTAAATAAATAAATGAACATTCAATAAAATCTAAGTCCTAATGATTGGGGCCTTTGGTCAACTCGAGTAGACTAGTCTGTCAATCAAGGTACTTAGTAGTAAAGGAGATCTGCAAACCTCATCAAACATGTGACCTACAATCAATCAGTCTAGCTAGGACATCTTTTGATATATAGGCTTTCATAGTTCTTTAGACCGTCCATAGTTCTTTAGTTCTTTAGTTCTTTGGCACATGTTATCTTTGAGCATTTCCCAGATGTTCCTCAAAATAGTTCTTTGTACTTAGTTCTTTGAATAGATCGTTAGTTCTTTGACAACACACTCTTGAAATAGTTCTTTGAAAATAGATCGTTAGTTCTTTGAGAGTAGACCGTTAGTTCTTTGAAAATAGATCGTTAGTTCTTTGACAACACACCCTTGAAATAGTTCTTTGAAAATAGATCGTTAGTTCTTTGACAACACACTCTTGAAATAGTTCTTTGAAAATAGATCTTTGAAAATAGATCTTTGAAAATAGTTCTTTGTTTGAGGTCTTTAGTTCTTTGAAAATAGTTCTTTGAAATAGTTCTTTGATACATAACAGTTACCTAAACAGGAGTCTAAGATAACAGTTATACATGTAAACATATAAAAGCATTCAAGTAAACAATTTACATAAAACAGTTTACGAATGCTTCTCAGCCCCGCGTTTTAAAACAAAAATGTTAGAAAAGGGGCAATGAACTCACCTTATAGCTGTTGAGTTGACTTAGCTTAAACAAAGGAATGCACACGCTCTGTGTTGTAATTGGGTTTGTTTTCACGTTCCTGTATTGATATCACGTTGTTAAGACTTGTAAGTATAAGTTTTGTAGGGTTTTGTGTGTGTAAATGTAGGTGTTAGCCCTAAAGTTGGCTAATACACGTAAGACTTGGTCATGATCCTTGTTCGGTCCCATATGTTTGATTCAAGTTAATGACCTTATAAGTTATCATCTTGTCATTTGTTATAAGCCATTTGCTTTGATGAAAGACTTAGTGCTTAGTTTCCAACTTGTCTTTGTTGATTTTGTACGTTTTGAACTTTTATCTCATAATTATGGATTAATTAAGCAAACATTCTTTTGACATATCTTATTTTGATCTTATGAAATGTAGTGAACTCATGTGGGCCTAATCATGACATATGGACCGAACATTGTGACCAAGTTACTTGTTGGGCCATTTGTGTAACCAGTTGGGCCTTGGCCCAAATCCATGGGCCTTGGAATAGTTCTTGAACAATTGAGAATGATGAGGCTTAATTGAAAGTGTGGGAAAATGATTTGGACTAATGGAATACAAAGGCCTTGCCAAAAGTTACAAAGGCTAGAGTTCAAGTAGCTTTGTGGGCCTTGTTTTGGGCCTCTAAGGAATTTATCGGGCCCAAGGTGGGCCTTGGTAATATTTGTTGGGCCTAGTGTCATATAAGGCTGTAGGAATTGAGATTGGGCCAAGAATGGGCTGTTGGCCAAGGGATTAGCATGGTGGCTCCAAAATGAGGGCATGGGCCTCAAAATAGGCCTTGAATTAGTTTTCTGTGGGCCTCGGGCTGATTTTGTTGGTCCCATTGAGATTTGTCTCAGGCCTTCACTAATATAACTCATAAGCCAAGTTGGGCCTTGCTAAATGGGGCTGAAACAATGATGGGCCTAAAGATTGGACTGTTGGCCTTAAATGGTGGCCTTGGGCCAAAATCTGTGGGCCAAAGGATAATTTTACTGGGCCCCTTGAATCCGATCAAGGCCTGTAGTAAAATAGGTCATGGGCCAACCTGGGCCTGATTCCTTTGGGCTGAAATCGATCTTGGGCCCATTTTGTCCTTGGTTACCTAATGAATATGGGCCAAACAAGGTTTTTGGGTTAATTATTGGGGCCTACTAGAGCTACTGGGCTTGAATAGCAAAATTGGGCCGAGATACACTTGGGCCTGGACAGTATGATGTTGGGCCCATCCTGGGCCTACCAGAATGCAACTGGGCCTACTGTTGGGCCTGTTGGGCCAAGGTACCAAGCTGTTGGGCTTTAAAATCTGCCAACATAGTGGCCTGTTGGACCTGATTTGTTGATGTTGAGCCTAGTATATGGCTGTCTCAGTAAAGTTGGGCCATAATAAGTTGGGCTTTAAGTTAATTGATGAGCCATTAGTCCACTACTTGTCATTGGGCCACAGGAGTGGGCCTTGGGCCTGGCTACAGCCATTGGGCCGTGTACTGACCATAGCAACAGGTCTTGGGTCACATGTTGGTGGGACACAACGGCTAATGGCCGACTGGTGATGATGTTCAGCTGAATGGTTGAAGGGTTATGGACTGACGAATGTTGGTCGACAGAATGAAGGTAGTTGTCGAATGTGACTCATTCGAAGGAGGTTGCAGGCGAATGGGATGATGGCTGCCGAATGACTAACGAATGATGGTGGTAACGAATGATGGTGATTCGGTGGTGGCTGCCGAATGGGAACCGGGTATGACCAGCGAATGGATAGCGGCTCATGGTGGCTCAACCGGAGCTGAAATGGCGAATGAGGTTGGTTCAGTCGGGACAGCCCCATGCGGCCCAAGGTCATTCGAGAGTCTGGGTTTCGACATTCGGCCGAGCCAACCTACCCCTAGATCCGTCTTATCTCGTGGTTCTGTGATGTTTTCAAAGTTGGGAGATGTTAAGGTTAATCTTCATGGTCATGGAGTTGGAGAGAAGTCCTTAGAACCGGTTGTCTCACAGGTTCGAAAAGAAAAGAAAGAGAAAAGTGATGAAAACCCTATTTTTTCGAGACTTTGATGCCAAATACCTCGAATCTCAGTGAGTAACTCCTTAGATCCGTTGTACTTTCATGTAGAGGACGACGAGAGCTTCGCGTGGGCGCAAGAATCACTGAAATTGGTTAAGAAACGAGAAAGATATGGTGCTTTGAAGGTCTCCCATGGAGGTGGGTGTTCTTGGCCGGAAAAGAGAGAGAAGAGAGAGGTTGGGGATGACTAAAATGAGAAAACACTCTCATTTTAGGGTTTTATACCCCGTGTGGTGTCCGGGTCCGTTTCGGTTGCTCGGTTCGTAATTCGTCGCGTATCCGGAAAATTACGCGTATTTTAAATGTTATAAATAAAAGAGTTTAATTTAATTATTTTGATGAGTTTCAAAATTGTAAAATGTTATTTATTTTATTTTATTAAATTATTTTCGTTCGTGTCGTGTTTTCGTTTTCGTTTCGTCAGATCGCGTCACCTTCGCGCGTAATTCGTTCGAATCGTCACCCGAACGAATACGACGATGGTTTTGCTTTCTGACTTTTGTTTTCTACTTTTCAGTCATTATTTCAGAACTCTAAACTCACAGATATGTTTGTGTGAATCGTCACTCACGCAAACACACTGTCAGTTCGTTATTCTGAAATATCACTGTAATTGTGTTTAGATTGTGTTTCCTCACTGTCGGACTCAACTAAACATCCTGTTTTCACATTGTTCTTGTACTGACTTGTCGGTCATCTGATTCCTGTCAGTTGTGGACATCAGATCGCAACCGATATGTTTCTGAGTATTGTTTGAGCATCGTTGTTTCTCGTGACTTGTTGTGTTAACTGTAATTAAGTTTTCACTTAATAAATGTAACAAATGTTCCAAATGTACGTTGTACTTAATGTATTTAAGTTTATACGAAAATACGTACAACGATTTCTTGTATTTAAGATCTTGTTAATTCAAATACTGTTTAAAATCGTATAAGTACACATAGTTACTGTAGAAAGTACACGTACCGTACGGACTTGCCGGACGTTCTGGTACTTGCTGTTACAGTCTCCCCTTGTTAAAGAAATTTCGTCCCGAAATTTAAGAGTTGTTATCGGGTACAGTGTCTTCTTCAAACAGTTGGGGATACTTTAACTTCATGTGATCTTCACGTTCCCAAGTAAATTCGGGTCCACGTCTTGAGTTCCAACGAGCCTTTACAATGAGGATACGGCTTCGCCTCAGTTGTTTAACCTTGCGATCCATAATCTCTAAAGGTTCTTCGATAAAGTGCAACTGTTCATCAACTTGAATCTCTTCAAGTGGAATGACGAGAGATTCGTCAGCAAGACATTTCTTTAAGTTCGAGACGTGAAACACGTCATGCACACCACTGAGTTCATCTGGTAAACTCAATCTGTAAGCCACAGGACCAATACGTTCAATGATCTCGAACGGTCCCACGTATCGTGGTGTTAGCTTGCCTTTCTTCGCAAATCGAACTACACCTTTCCAAGGGGAAACCTTTAACATGACACGATCACCCACTTGGAATTCCAACGGCTTGCGCCGTTTATCAGCATATCTCTTTTGTCTACTTCGCGTTGCTTGTAATCTTTGTTGTATTTGAGCTATCTTGTCTGTGGTCTCTTGTATAAGTTCTGGCCCTGTGATACGGTTATCTCCTACTTCTGACCAACAGATCGGTGACCGACATTTTCGGCCGTAAAGAGCCTCGAATGGGGCACAACCGATGTTGCTGTGATAACTGTTGTTGTAGGAGAACTCAATTAGTGGCAAGTGAGAATCCCAATTACCACCAAAATCTAGAACACACGTTCTCAACATGTCCTCTAGGGTTTGAATTGTACGTTCGCTTTGACCGTCCGTTTGCGGATGGTAAGCTGTACCTAGATTTAACTGTGTCCCTAGAGATTTCTGCAGTGATTGCCAGAACCTTGAAGTAAATCTGCTGTCTCTATCCGAAATAATTGACAATGGCACACCATGGCGCACCACTATCTCATGGATATACGATCTTGCCAGTTTATCCATCGTGAAAGTTTCATGCACCGGCAAGAAGTGAGCAGATTTCGTTAAACGATCAATGATCACCCAAATTGTATCGTGACCACTGGAAGTGCGGGGTAGCTTGGTAATGAAGTCCATAGCTATTTGTTTCCACTTCCAGCGCGGAATCTCAGGTTGTTCCAGTAAACCAGAAGATATCTGGTGTTCCGTCTTTACTCTTGCACACGCAAGACATCTGCCGACGTATTCAGCTATGTCTTTCTTCATTCCTGGCCACCAATAAAATCTCTGAAATTCTCAGTACATTTTATCGGCGCCCGAATGCACTAATTATCTGGTTCGTGTGCTTTCTCAAGAGTAATTCTTCTGGATTGACCTATTACCGAAATCCACCATTTTGGCGGTAGGCATTTCATCCAGTTTATTTCAAATTGTCTTTCTGTTCTATCACCTGACACACTCCTTAAAGCTTTCATAAGTGACTCTGACAACTCTGAATCTTGATCGTCTGGTTAAGATTCTCACGTCACATGGTGAATTCTTAGGTTATTTGATATAACCGTATACATACTTCACCATTTGTTTAATCTGTTCTCAACTTTGAAAGTGAACTTATATATCGGGAAGGTCTACTTAAGATATGGTATTACTATTGGAATAAAGATAATGGTCTATCCCTTCTAAGTAATACTATACTCACTGTGAGGTGATGTATATTTATCTTACTTTTACCCGGAAGTCATGTGTCTTTCGGAACTCATTGTAACTGTTGTTCCAACTGTTACTTATTCTCATCCTAATTTCCAAATGAAAGAAATCAGGATAGGGTTGTCATTCCTTTAACAGCTCCAGAATATACCTGAGATGTCTTTCGCGTTCTGTCTTTCTATTAAAATGATTTAGTAAGTCATCCCTAACGATAATGATAAACTAATCCAGATACAGTTTGCATACTCAGTTCATGAAGCCCATGAAAATCATATATGCATTCTTCTATCCGAAAGGCATTATTGTAACTTGAAATGCCCATATTTCATTCGGAATGTTGTCTCTTGTCATATCCTCGTCTTGCACTCACAACTGGTTTCTCCTGATCCACTTATCTTGTTTTAAATAAGACTCAGCATTGTCCTAACATTCATGCTTTACTAACGCCATTGAACCATAGTTCTCTAATTAAAGTAACTCAAAATTTTAAGAGGTTCAGGTGGAAGGTGGAAGCTGACACACTAACTTGGACATTTTGAACTCCTATGAGTTTTAGTGTTCTATTTAACCTAAGTTCTCTTCTTAAATACTGTATTTAAAATGTAATTGTGGATTTCTCTATCTTTATTTAATCTTTTAATGCTTACTTAACCTAAAGGTTCCTTGAGTTATTATTACAACTATCTTTTGACACTAACTTTGTTTACAGCTATCATAATTTATTGTTTCTAAAACTACAACAGACCATGCAGTTCTAATTAATACACCAACAAATAACCTACTGCACTGAGATGAAATTTGCATACCTATGGAGTCATCGGACTCCGAATGTTCCCCAGGAGCTGGTAAAGCGAGTAGTTCCTCAGTGACTGCTGGGTCTGCTGGATGCATTTTCCTAGGGCAGTCCCTTGCGAAATGTCCATGCATTCCGCACGTGTAGCAGTTGTTGTTGTGTTGAGAGGAAGTAGAGGTGCTCGCTTTTTGTTTCTGTTCCCTGGTTAAATTTAACCGACACTTTTGAATCCAATGTTCGTATTTTCCACAAAACGTACATGACACACATGAGAGTTCAGCTCGATGATGGTGGTGACAAACTGAACAAAGGGAAACTTTTCCCTTAGAATGTGCAAGACTTGTGGAAGATATCCTCACGGGGCAGTCTCGTGAAATGTGTTCGGATAATCCGCACACATAGCAATCCTTTCTGTATCGAGGAAGAGGATATGTAGTGTTTCCGGGATTCTGGTTATGAGTCGGGGGATTATTACAATCACGACTCCAGTGTCCCTTTTCCCCACAGTTCAGACAATGTTTGCACAGTTTATCCTTAGCATGGTGGAGACCGCACGTGGCACATAAAGAAAATTTGTCAGCATGACGCTTATGACCCTCTGACTCCGGAGCAACGGCCATCTGACGAAGAGGAATGGCCTCAGTGTAGATTACACGGTCTCTTGATTCTTCAGGATGACACCTTTTTCGCTTCTTGCTTGACTCTCCTGTTTTCGATTTCTTCTGCTTTGTAGAAAGTAGTGGGAAGATCTTAGCAAACTCCTCACTATTCCTGATCCGGGCAATGATTCTAGGGAGAACCGCCATCAACTGTTCAGTGATCAAAGTTGCAAGTGCCTCGACAGCTGGGTCCGTCTCCTGCGAAGGTGGAGGCGATGATGGTTGTCTTCTTGGAGACATTCTAATCATAACCAATATAACATTGGTTAGTGCAATGATCGAATGCAGAAGACACAATGCAAGCAAGTTCCTAATTCCTATGTTCTCTACATGCAGGGTCCCTAGGTTATAGTCTAGGCCAAACCGTTTAAATAAATGACCTATATTTCTCTATAACCATGGCTCTGATACCAATCTGTCACACCCCGAGCCGGCGGGATAGGATCGGTTGTCCCGTCGGGCGGAAGGTTCCCGGGGCGCGATATCGTGAGTGATAATCGGATTGATCAGATTGTTATATGGCACATGATACATAAATGAGAAATGCTAAATAGGATAGAATTACAAAGTTAAATTACATCAGTACTGTTTATAATTTAACAATGTGAATCTACTATTAACATCATAAGTTTCTATCTTGTATTTACACAAGATATACAAAATGATATGTGTAATAATGTCTTCAAAATATGCAGGTCCAAAACACTAAGTCTTCTATTTGAAGTCCTAGTCCAGAAGTAATGACTTCCTAATTGACCTGTTCGTCACCTGAGAAGTCATGCAAAAAGATCAAGTCAACACATGGTTGGTGAGTTCATATAGGTTTGTAACTATGAAAATGTTTTGAACCCTTCTTTCGGTAAAGACCCTAACCTCGTTAACACCACATGTATCATCCAGATCGGTATGCTTATATATAGGGCATACCCCTGGGTCAAGGCTACAACCCCGCCCAGACGACGTCCCACCACATACTAATCCGCATAGGACATTGTTGTTAATGATAATTAAGCATTTTTACCTACCAAACACTTTTAAACACCCATGAAACCTCTGTTCTCTGTTCCTGTAATTGCAATCGTTTGAAATCTCTCTTGATTTCATATGTTCATCATACAAATATGATTAAAACAGCAATTATAGAATTAGTTATAAATGCTTAATTAAATAAATAAATGAACATTCAATAAAATCTAAGTCCTAATGATTGGGGCCTTTGGTCAACTCGAGTAGACTAGTCTGTCAATCAAGGTACTTAGTAGTAAAGGAGATCTGCAAACCTCATCAAACATGTGACCTACAATCAATCAGTCTAGCTAGGACATCTTTTGATATATAGGCTTTCATAGTTCTTTAGACCGTCCATAGTTCTTTAGTTCTTTAGTTCTTTGGCACATGTTATCTTTGAGCATTTCCCAGATGTTCCTCAAAATAGTTCTTTGTACTTAGTTCTTTGAATAGATCGTTAGTTCTTTGACAACACACTCTTGAAATAGTTCTTTGAAAATAGATCGTTAGTTCTTTGAGAGTAGACCGTTAGTTCTTTGAAAATAGATCGTTAGTTCTTTGACAACACACCCTTGAAATAGTTCTTTGAAAATAGATCGTTAGTTCTTTGACAACACACTCTTGAAATAGTTCTTTGAAAATAGATCTTTGAAAATAGTTCTTTGTTTGAGGTCTTTAGTTCTTTGAAAATAGTTCTTTGAAATAGTTCTTTGATACATAACAGTTACCTAAACAGGAGTCTAAGATAACAGTTATACATGTAAACATATAAAAGCATTCAAGTAAACAATTTACATAAAACAGTTTACGCATGCTTCTCAGCCCCGCGTTTTAAAACAAAAATGTTAGAAAAGGGGCAATGAACTCACCTTATAGATGTTGAGTTGACTTAGCTTAAACAAAGGAATGCTCGTGCTCTGTGTTGTAATTGGGTTTGTTTTCACGTTCCTGTATTGATTTCACGTTGTTAAGACTTGTAAGTATAAGTTTTGTAGGGTTTTGTGTGTGTAAATGTAGGTGTTAGCCCTAAAGTTGGCTAATACACGTAAGACTTGGTCATGATCCTTGTTCGGTCCCATATGTTTGATTCAAGTTAATGACCTTATAAGTTATCATCTTGTCATTTGTTATAAGCCATTTGCTTTGATGAAAGACTTAGTGCTTAGTTTCCAACTTGTCTTTGTTGATTTTGTACGTTTTGAACTTTTATCTCATAATTATGGATTAATTAAGCAAACATTCTTTTGACATATCTTATTTTGATCTTATGAAATGTAGTGAACTCATGTGGGCCTAATCATGACATATGGACCGAACATTGTGACCAAGTTACTTGTTGGGCCATTTGTGTAACCAGTTGGGCCTTGGGCCCAAATCCATGGGCCTTGGAATAGTTCTTGAACAATTGAGAATGATGAGGCTTAATTGAAAGTGTGGGAAAATGATTTGGACTAATGGAATACAAAGGCCTTGCCAAAAGTTACAAAGGCTAGAGTTCAAGTAGCTTTGTGGGCCTTGTTTTGGGCCTCTAAGGAATTTATCGGGCCCAAGGTGGGCCTTGGTAATATTTGTTGGGCCTAGTGTCATATAAGGCTGTAGGAATTGAGATTGGGCCAAGAATGGGCTGTTGGCCAAGGGATTAGCATGGTGGCTCCAAAATGAGGGCATGGGCCTCAAAATAGGCCTTGAATTAGTTTTCTGTGGGCCTCGGGCTGATTTTGTTGGGCCCATTGAGATTTGTCTCAGGCCTTCACTAATATAACTCATAAGCCAAGTTGGGCCTTGCTAAATGGGGCTGAAACAATGATGGGCCTAAAGATTGGACTGTTGGCCTTAAATGGTGGCCTTGGGCCAAAATCTGTGGGCCAAAGGATAATTTTACTGGGCCCCTTGAATCCCATCAAGGCCTGTAGTAAAATAGGTCATGGGCCAACCTGGGCCTGATTCCTTTGGGCTGAAATCGATCTTGGGCCCATTTTGTCCTTGGTTACCTAATGAATATGGGCCAAACAAGGTTTTTGGGTTAATTATTGGGGCCTACTAGAGCTACTGGGCTGGAATAGCAAAATTGGGCCGAGATACACTTGGGCCTGGACAGTATGATGTTGGGCCCATCCTGGGCCTACCAGAATGCAACTGGGCCTACTGTTGGGCCTGTTGGGCCAAGGTACCAAGCTGTTGGGCTTTAAAATCTGCCAACATAGTGGCCTGTTGGACCTGATTTGTTGATGTTGAGCCTAGTATATGGCTGTCTCAGTAAAGTTGGGCCATAATAAGTTGGGCTTTAAGTTAATTGATGAGCCATTAGTCCACTACTTGTCATTGGGCCACAGGAGTGGGCCTTGGGCCTGGCTACAGCCATTGGGCCGTGTACTGACCATAGCAACAGGTCTTGGGTCACATGTTGGTGGGACACAACGGCTAATGGCCGACTGGTGATGATGTTCAGCTGAATGGTTGAAGGGTTATGGACTGACGAATGTTGGTCGACAGAATGAAGGTAGTTGTCGAATGTGACTCATTCGAAGGAGGTTGCAGGCGAATGGGATGATGGCTGCCGAATGACTAACGAATGATGGTGGTAACGAATGATGGTGATTCGGTGGTGGCTGCCGAATGGGAACCGGGTATGACCAGCGAATGGATAGCGGCTCATGGTGGCTCAACCGGAGCTGAAATGGCGAATGAGGTTGGTTCAGTCGGGACAGCCCCATGCGGCCCAAGGTCATTCGAGAGTCTGGGTTTCGACATTCGGCCGAGCCAACCTACCCCTAGATCCGTCTTATCTCGTGGTTCTGTGATGTTTTCAAAGTTGGGAGATGTTAAGGTTAATCTTCATGGTCATGGAGTTGGAGAGAAAGTCCTTAGAACCGGTTGTCTCACAGGTTCGAAAAGAAAAGAAAGAGAAAAGTGATGAAAACCCTATTTTTTCGAGACTTTGATGCCAAATACCTCGAATCTCAGTGAGTAACTCCTTAGATCCGTTGTACTTTCATGTAGAGGACGACGAGAGCTTCGCGTGGGCGCAAGAATCACTGAAATTGGTTAAGAAACGAGAAAGATATGGTGCTTTGAAGGTCTCCCATGGAGGTGGGTGTTCTTGGCCGGAAAAGAGAGAGAAGAGAGAGGTTGGGGATGACTAAAATGAGAAAACACTCTCATTTTAGGGTTTTATACCCCGTGTGGTGTCCGGGTCCGTTTCGGTTGCTCGGTTCGTAACTCGGTCGCGTATCCGGAAAATTACGCGTATTTTAAATGTTATAAATAAAAGAGTTTAATTTAATAATTTTGATGAGTTTCAAAATTGTAAAATGTTATTTATTTTATTTTATTAAATTATTTTCGTTCGTGTCGTGTTTTCGTTTTCGTTTCGTCAGATCGCGTCACCTTCGCGCGTAATTCGTTCGAATCGTCACCCGAACGAATACGACGATGGTTTTGCTTTCTGACTTTTGTTTTCTACTTTTCAGTCATTATTTCAGAACTCTAAACTCACAGATATGTTTGTGTGAATCGTCACTCACGCAAACACACTGTCAGTTCGTTATTCTGAAATATCACTGTAATTGTGTTTAGATTGTGTTTCCTCACTGTCGGACTCAACTAAACATCCTGTTTTCACATTGTTCTTGTACTGACTTGTCGGTCATCTGATTCCTGTCAGTTGTGGACATCAGATCGCAACCGATATGTTTTTGAGTATTGTTTGAGCATCGTTGTTTCTCGTGACTTGTTGTGTTAACTGTAATTAAGTTTTCACTTAATAAATGTAACAAATGTTCCAAATGTACGTTGTACTTAATGTATTTAAGTTTATACGAAAATACGTACAACGATTTCTTGTATTTAAGATCTTGTTAATTCAAATACTGTTTAAAATCGTATAAGTACACATAGTTACTGTAGAAAGTACACGTACCGTACGGACTTGCCGGACGTTCTGGTACTTGCTGTTACACTATCTGTCATTAAACTCATAAAAATTTATCAATTTCCTAAAATTATACTAAGTGTCCTAGTTGGTCATAACTAATATTAGCTAACTATTCCTAAGTTCCATATATTCCCCACCCTATCCCAACACTGACAACCTCCCGATGCAATGCAACAAGCTTATATATAGGGCATATGCAGAGGTAGATCACAATCTCCCCTACACCGTCCCACCACCGTTCCATTGCACCATGATTTTGCCCTTGTTAGTGTTTAGGGTGTGTCATGTATCTCACCATAGTCTCACTTCACAAACCTTATCCTAGGTAGGATAATTTTGAGTGAAGTGGTCTCTAGTTCCCTTGGACCATTAGGTTCGCCTAATGTCTAAGTTCACCTGACATGTAGGTTTGCCTATTTCTAAGTTCACCTAATGTCTAAGTTCACCTGACATTAAAGTTCCCCTAATGTCTAAGTTCACTAAATTCCATACCAAATCTCAATGTCCATAATCATCAGTAATGGTCCATATCATCACTGAGTGCTCTTATTGTCACTAAGTGTTCATATCCTCCCTATAGTTTATTCTCATCAAGTGTCCATACCATCACTAAGTGTTAGTATCATCACTATGCGTTTATATTATCACCAAGTGTCTATATCATCACCCAAGTCTTACAATCCATTACTAATCGTTCGTATAGTTCATTGATCCTATGCACCCTACGTGTCCAATGAGTGTGTTTATAAATGAGTTTATATGTGTCCATCAAATGTGATTATCAAAAGTGTCAATCCCATTTCTACCTTAACCAACATACCATCAACAGTCCATCAATCATATCCTCACAACAATTCCTAGTAATTTCCTAATAATATCCTATGTTCCTGACACTGACAGACCCTCGATATACTACAAATGGTATATGTATAGGGCATATGCAAGGGTAGATCGCAACCTCCCTTACACCGTCCCACCACCTTTGTAGTATACCACGAGTGTGTCCTTGTCTGGTGATCAATAGATCTAACAGATAATTCCTAAAGCAGATAAATTCCTAAACAGTTAATTTCTTAAGCAGGTAAGTGTCCCAAACGGGTAGTTCCCTTATTCCTCAATACTGACATCCACCGATGTACTGTAAATGGTATATATATAGGGCATATGATAAGGGTAGGTCGCAACCGCCCAAACCACCGTCCCACCACCTTTACAATACACCACGAGTATGTCCTTATCGATTCATTAGGGCACAAGCGAGCAAAAATTAGTAAGCAGCATATATAATCAGATGTATAGCAGGAGTTCAGTTAACATGTAGACAACACATAAGCATGAAATCCTGAATATACTAACTAGTGTATGAATTTCTTCATACTAGGGTATCCTACGGTTATAGACTAGGTCAACCATTTCTAGTAACCTAATTCCCTATAACCCAGGCTCTGATACCAATCTGTAACACCCCGACCGATGGCGGAAACGTCGGGATGCCACGAGGGATGTGTAGATTGTTCAAAAGCTCGTGGGCATCTAAATCAAATCATCACATATCAATCAAACCAAATAAATGTTTACACAAAAATCATGTCTATCATGAATTACATACATCAATTACACAAAAGAATTAGCTAAACTAACTAAACTCTAATCGCCAGAATTTTAGTTAATTAGCTAAGTCCAAGATCCTATGTGATGATGTCCAAAAGTGAGAATTCATCTTCTTCAACCTACTTAGCTTCATCACCTGAAACATGTAAAGAAATCAAGTGTCAACTACTAAGTAGTTGGTGAGTAATCATAAGTTTTTATACTTAAAAGGTTTTATAAAATGAATTTAAAAGTTTAAGTTTAAAAATAGTTTTTATAAAAGGTTTAGATAAAATGAGTATAAATGCTTATGATTCCTGAGAAAATCCACAATAATACCTGTATGAGATAATCCAACCAATATCCAAACTCAACAATCACACACATACACAAACACATAATCACATATCCAATCAGTCATAGTCAATCCTAGATAATCAAAGTCAATAATGGATAATCAACCACACAACCAATCAACCAATCTCAACATCCATATTCTCAAATAATATCTGAGGTGAGGGGTGACTTACTTGATCCGATATCATAAGCACACAGATTGACTTAAAGTAAATATATTAGAAGGTTCGTCATTGACATGCACATTACAGTCTACAACTAAGTTTATTTAATTACAAAACTAATTTATTCAAGTGCAAGTATTCCAAAAGTGTGTCCTCACCGGCGATTACTGTTTACCTGCAAAAAGGTTTGAGTTTGAAACGTCAGCACAAAGCTGGTGAGATCATACAGTTATGTTTCACAATATGATATGTGATATAAGTTCACAAAATGTTATGTTCAAGATAACCATGGGACCCGTATCTAGTTCCTTTCGGACTGATATGTTCTTATTCTGTGAAGATATTACCCGTCGGTAAATATCTTGGTGCCTCATTGTCTTAATGTTTATCACTTACATTAAGAAGTTTTTGAAATAGATAACAAACATTTACACCAAGGGGAGTTGCAAGCTCCCGGCAAATGGGTTGTCAGCGATTAGTACTATCAACGTTTTCTATTCGGCCCCACACGGGTTCACTAGATACAGTTCATGAAATGAGGTCTTTTGATACTGTGATAAAGATACTAACGGCAAAATCCCATGAAATCACACAAAAGTCACATGAAATCACACAGATAACAGTGATGCATATCATATGTTCAGAAAAGGATTTACAGAGTTACCCCGATGTTTGTAAAACAATAAAAAGAAAAGGGGTTGTACGAAACTCACCTGATGATATAAATGTAGCAAAATGTCTCGAAGCTGATAACAAAGAGATGATTCTGCATTTAGTTATATTTAATGAGTTATTTATGTTCTAGTTTACTGATTAGATCTTTTTGAACGTTCAATGTCAAAGACATTGCTTTGTAAGTCATCAAACCGATATTAAATGTTTAATTGGTTAATTTGTTATCATATCATACAATGTATGATAATGTAGGAACCTACATTGCATTAGATTCCTAATACAAGGTTGATGACACTTTTGATTAATCAGAATAATCTCGGATTAACCAAATAGTTAATGTTGTTGATTATGATACTGTAACAGTTTCTAGATAATTTAATGGCTTAGGAACGATCAATCCTTGTTATTGATTACCCAAATATCATGAAATATCACAATGTAGCATTAGAATAGGTGTAATAACCAAGTTTAATATACTAATATGACTGTTATCATAAACATCAGATAATCGTTCCAATGAGTATGTTAATGATCGTGATTAGTTTGAAACACTTGGATTTAACCTTGCATTTCAAGGATTAATCCAACTAATCACCTACATTGTTATAATCAAATGGGTTAAACCATTATAATCATGGTTATGGTTTCATGCAAACCGGGCATTACAACGGATCAAAACAAGGATTTAACCGTTAAAACATCGTGTTCTTTGTTTATAATCAATCCTAGCCATCATCTAGGCAATAATCAACAATCCTAACTATCTCATTACGTTCAAAAACAAGATCCAATCAATCAAAATCAAACTAGAAAGTTTAAAACGGATCATTACCTAATCTGACGGATATGTGCGGTTAAAACGACGATCAGAACTTGTAGAGATGATTCCTGGTGCGATCCACGGCTTCTGATGGCTTCAAAATGGCGATTTGATGGTGAAATGGTCGAGTTTTCGTCTGATGATTCGTCTGAGTTCGAAAGTTTTAAGAAAATAAACTCTGCATGAAATCTGATGAAGTAGATCAGATTTCACCACCGCCTCACCCGTCGCGTACCGCGGCGGGAAGCCAAAGAAGGCTTCGCGTACCGCGAAGAAATTCGGGAATCTCAGATATTTTCCATGCATCGCGTACCGCGGAGAACCCTTATCCCATCCTTCGTGTACCGCGGCGAGGCCAGAAATCCAATACTTATAAATTTTTCTTCGTTTTTCGATTCCGGGCAATCCAGGACTCTGTTTTCCACACGGTTTTCGCCTATGTTCATCATTTCTCGTGTACTATCAACCTGTAGTAATTTCAATAGCCAAATTAGCGCGGATTTCTAGAACGACCAAATGTGATCACACCATTAATGACGTAATTCTCGTATGCAACTGTCACAGTATCCTCCTGTTAGAGAAATTTCGTCCCGAAATTTAGTGAAGACTCACTGTATGACAATCGTTTATGAGAATAGATGTGGGTACTTTGATTTCATTTGATCTTCACGTTCCCAAGTATATTCGGGTCCACGTTGCGAGTTCCATCGCACTTTAACGATTGGTATGCGGCTACGTTTCAGCACTTTCAGTTCTCAATCCATTACCTCTACTGCTTCTTCACTGAACTGAAGTTTTTCATCAATATGAATCTCTTCTAGAGGTACGATCAATGATTCATCAGTCAGGCACTTTTTCAGACTGGATATGTGAAAAACATTGTGAATGTTACTCAGTTCAGGAGGTAACTCAAGTTTGTAGGCTACTGATCCAATTCTTTCAAGAATTTTGAATGGCCCTACAAATCTTGGTGAAAGTTTACCTCTCTTCCCGAATCTGAAAATGCCTTTCCAAGGTGACACTTTTAACATAACCCGATCACCTACTTGGAATTCTAACGGTCTACGACGATTATCAGCGTAACTCTTTCGACGATCGCGAGCAGCTTTAATTCGTTTCTGAATGAGTGCGATCTTATCAGTTGTTTCCTGAATGAATTCTGGGCCTATGATTTGACTTTCACCTACCTCTGACCAACAGATAGGTGATCTACACTTGCGTCCATAAAGTGCTTCGAATGGAGCGCATTGAATACTGGTATGGTAACTGTTATTGTATGAAAATTCAACAAGTGGAAGATGAATATCCCAGCTACCTTCGAAATTAATCACACAGCTTCTGAGCATGTCTTCAAGAGTTTGATTTGTTCGTTCAGTCTGCCCGTCGGTTTGTGGATGATAAGCTGTGCTCATATTGATTTGCGTGCCCAGAGCTTTCTGAAGAGTTTGCCAAAATCGTGACATAAATCGACTATCTCTGTCAGAGATAATAGAGATGGGTACTCCGTGTCGAGATACAATCTCATTAACATAGAGTTTAGCGAGTCGATCCATAGAATAATCTTCTCGGATGGGTAAGAAATGCGCAGATTTCGTAAGGCGATTAACGATAACCCATATAGAGTCATGATTACGTGAGGTTCTGGGTAATTTAGTGATGAAATCCATAGAGATCTGATCCCATTTCCACATGGGAATCTCAGGTTGTTGTAATAACCCAGAAGGTCGTTGATGTTCAGCCTTAACTTTGAGACATGTTAAACATCGATCCACGTATTCAGCTATATGTTTCTTCATTCCAGGCCACCAGTAAAAGTCTTTAAGATCTTTATACATCTTATCAGCACCTGGATGAATATAATACCTGGATTTGTGCGCTTCATCCAAGATAATTGTTCTAGAGTTACCGAATAAAGGAATCCACATTCGACTTTTAAAATACAAGACTCCATCATCTTTGGTATCGAGTCTCTTGTCTAATCCCCTCAGTCCCTCAGCAGAATAGTTCGTTGCTTGTAAAGCTTGTTGCTGAGCCTCTTTAATCTGAGGAATTAAACTGGTTTGAATAGTCATACTTAACTCTTTCACACGTAAAGGTTTGACTCGTTCCTTGCGACTCAAGGCATCGGCTACGACATTCGCTTTACCTAGGTGATAACGAATTTCACAGTCATAGTCGTTTAGAAGTTCAACCCATCGCCTCTGTCGCATGTTCAACATTTTCTGATCTAAAATGTGCTGGAGGCTTTTGTGATCAGTGTATATAATACACTTAGTTCCGTATAGGTAATGTCTCCAAATTTTGAGTGCAAACACCACTGCACCAAGTTCTAGATCATGTGTGGTATAGTTCTTCTCATGTACTTTCAGTTGTTGAGAAGCATAAGCAATTACCTTGTCGTTCTGCATTAAAACACACCCAAGACCTTCACGAGAAGCGTCACAGTATACTGTGAAATTATCAGTACCTTCCGGTATTGCCAAGATAGGTGCGTTGCAGAGTTTGTGTTTCAACAGTTGGAACGCCTCCTCCTGTTGAGAATCCCATATAAAAGGTTGATTCTTTTGGGTCAATGTGGTGAGTGGCAAGGCAATCTTTGAAAAGTTCTTGGTAAACCGATGATAATAACCTGCCAACCCCAAAAATTGACGTATTTCAGTCGGGGTTCGTGGTGTCTCCCATTGTTTCACTGCTTGAATCTTACTGGGATCCACTTGAATACCGTTTTCATTCACAACATGCCCGAGAAATTGAACTTTTCGTAACCAAAATTCACACTTGGAGAATTTGGCATATAATTTCTCATGTGCCAAAAGTTATAAAATTAATTTTAAGTGTTGAGCATGTTCTTGTTGGTTTCGGGAATAAATGAGAATATCATCAATAAACACAAGCACAAATTTATCCAGATAAGGTCTACATACTCGATTCATTAGATCCATGAAAACTGTAACACCCTGAGCCGGCGGGCTAGTTCGACTTTCCCGCCGGGCGGAAGGTTCCCAGGGCGCGATATCGTTGTGATAATCGAAATGATTAGATTGTTTACATAGCACATGATAAATAAATGAGAAATGCTAACATGACAATGAAATTGAATTACAAAGTTAAATTACATTGTTTCCTCATAATTTAACTAAGTAAATCTAATCAAAAGAATCAATGAGTTTCTATCTTGTAACTGTACAAGATATACAAAAGATGATTCGTTGTTTTGTCATCCAAAAGTATGCAACACAAAATGAAGCTAGGTCTTCTAAAAGTCCACTAGCTTATTTCTTGAGTGTAGGCAACTACACCTGTTCGTCACCTGAGAAAAATATGCATTTAAACAAAGTCAACACTAGGTTGGTGAGTTCATAAGTTTGATATTTGAAAGCCTTGAAATGTTCACATGCACAATCACAATGTCATACTTGTTGTTTGTAAGTTGTTTGATTCACCCGTTACACAATGGCCTCTTTCAACAGTAACTATGTGTACATACATGTGTGTAAACAGTATTTGTACTAACAGAATTCAAAATACAAGAAATAGTTGTACGTATTTTAGTGTGAACTTAAATACTGTAAGTACAACAACTCACGATAAACAATAAGTTGTATGTATTTAGGTGAAAACCTAAGTACAGTTAATACAACGAATGCAGAGAAACAACGGTGTTCAAACAAATAACAAGAACATGTCGGTTGCGATCTGATATCCACAGATGACAGGAATCAGATGGCCGACAAATCAGTATGAAAACAATGAGAAAACAGGTGTAACACCCCGACCGACGGCGGAATCATCGGGATGCCACGAGGGATGTGTAGATTGTTCAAAAGCTCATGGGCATCTAAATCATATCATCATATATCATTTAATCAGCCACAATAATTACACAAAAATCATGTTCGTCATGAATCAATTACATCAAATACACAAAAGATTTAGTTAAACTAACTAAACTCTAATCGCCAGAAATTTAGTTAATTAACTAAGTCCAAGAATCCTATATGATGATGATGTCCAAAATAGAAGAGATCATCCTCTTCATCCTACTTGTCTCCATCACCTGAAACATGTAAGAAAATCAAGTGTCAACTACAAAAGTAGTTGGTGAGTAATCATAAGTTTTTATATTTAAAAAGGTTTTAGTAAAATGCGTTTGAAAGTTTATGCTTAAAATGGTTTTATAAAATGCTTTGTTTAAAACGGGTATAAAACTTATGAACTTCTTGAGAAAATCCATATGAATACCTGTATGAGATAATCCAACACACATCCATCAATTCAACAGCCAAACACATACACAATCACATAACCACATAACCAAATCAATCATAGCCAATCACAAATAATCATAATCAAATATAGGCAATCAATCCACCACAAATCAACCAAACTCAATCAATCATATTCTCAATCAATGTTCGTGACTATACATGATTCCTTATGTATTTTGCATAAGTTAGATACATGAATCATGGAGTGGTCGCTAACCACGTGACAATACATGAAGCCAAGGCAATTAACCGAAATCAATTTCAATGCTTCACAGATGTGGAAATCATCCACGTGACAATACACGATGTCAAAGCAATTAACCGAAGTTAAGAGCAATGATTCTCGGGGTTTGTGACAATACTCGTAATCTTTGTTATTGACCGAAGTCAATAACAATGTTTACATGGATAATAAATGATAAGAGATAATCCATAATAAATGATAAATTTATATTGTGAATATCATATTGATAAACAGGTATTATCCTTGAGTTATCAAAACAATATTTGAATTTGGTATACATGCTTCACCTCCGAATTTTAAAACAAAATAGTTTAAAGAAAGGGAGGTTATGAGAACTCACATGAGGTCCTTAGATTATGTGTTCTCGTGGTATGCGCGCTCGCGTGCGTAACTCAAGTCAACTCAACAATCTGTGATTATTGTGTATGGGTGATCATGAGTATAATTATTTAATGAATATTAAGCGTCACTAATTTATTGTATTTTAAATTCTCAAGTATTTATTAACTTAGTAAATTAATTCTAAGTTAAGTTATTACACTAGAGATTTTTATTATTTATCTTTTCGTAACGCTAATTTTAACTTCATTAGTGTTGATTATCTTACGTATATAAAATCTTTAAATCACTTATATCCCGATCATATAAGTTGTAAAGATATCATCTTTTTAGACCTATATAGATATGTCCTTAGTGTATGCATGCATGATTACACACCTACACCACCATTTAAGTTGTAAGAATCCATTTTTTTAGTTTAAATAATCATGTTTACATTATCTCTATCAATTATCTCATTAATAAGAAAATCCCATACTTTAACTTATGTGATTATATAAAAGATGGTGGCTATGGTTCATCATGCATACCTATTCATACATATATACATACACATGTTCCCTAATTGCTTCTAACCTTCAAGTTTGATGCAAATCGATTGAGTTGCACCCCAAAAGCAGCGAACCTTCTTATTTCAAAGAGAAGGTTCGGCCAATTTGATTAGGGTTCGGCCAAGAAGAACACAGCAGGGTTCGGCAGCCATGTGGACTAGGGTTCGCCATGCATGGTTCGGCCATGCAAGGCTCGGCCTAAGGGGTTCGCTGATTGGTAGATGGTTCGTTGGAGAATATGGTTCGGCCAACAAACTACAGGGTTCGCAGGGCTAAGGGTTCGTTCCCCGGGTTCGGCAGTGGCCAAAGAAAGATGGGGTTCGGCGTAGGAGCAGGGTTCGGCTCATGCAAGGCTCGATTACCCTCCTGCTATGGTTCGGCTCCCCATAGGGTTCGCCCATCTGCACTTTCCCGCTCAAGAAGGTTCGACAGAACCCTTGCAGGTTCGCCGACCTGTGGTTCGCGGTTCAGCCCTCCTGCACCATCTTTTCCGACATCCAACAGGTTATAGAGTCGTCTAAGCTTTCCATGACGCAACAATAACATGGTTTAAACCAAACAAAACCCCAAAATCGTTCATAAAGTTGATATCTATACACGAAATAGGGTTTTCACCCAAACCGAAAAGCATAAGGGATTTCTTACCTTCGAATCGTGATCAACAATTTAGTTCCTTCGTACCCTCTTGTAGCCCTCGTTCACACGATCGTCTGGACACCGAGATCTCTGAAATCGGTTGAGTAACGAATCCAAGAAGCTAGAGAGAAGGTAGAGAATGTGTGTGTGTGTGTTTTTAGAGAGAGAGAGAGTTGGAAGAAATGAGGGGAAATGGTGGAGTCTTCCACCATTTAATCCCATCCCGTTCCCGCGCGTTCGGTCTCGTCTTTATCGCAACAATAAAATATAGTTCGGTTTTACTCGTTAAGCATATTTGATACAAGATGTTTAAGTAATCATATGGTTTCATCAATTAAAATTTATTTTAATTATCTGTGGTCTCGTAGAAGATCTCGTTTAACACTTGTGAAATGCAATAACTTACTCGGTTTTCTATCGTAACATATTTAAACAATAACTTGTTTTAAATAAATTAGTTTTATTTAATTAAAACAAGTTTAAATAATTTGTTTCGTAAAATAAATTCCATTTCGTTTTCGTTAAATAATTATTTAAATAATTTAATTTATTCGAAAACATTTTAGGTTGTGATTCCTAATAAACGTTTTTAGTTTCCATTTATTAGATTAATATCGTTTGATAATGTTTAACTATCTCGTCGAAAAGCGTTACTCGCGTACGTATTCGTAAAGATCGTCACCTTTGCGAATCCGATGCTCGTACCGTATTTCGATTTGATTTATGATTTATGGAATATCGTTTTAGAACATTATTCTTAATAATCATATTCGTGTGAATCGTCACCCACGCGAATACATTATTAAGTTAATGTTTCTAAATCAATACTCGCGTTTAACTAATGTCCGTAACCTCACATCGCGTAATTAACTCCCAACATTTATTAACTTTAATATTATCATTTCCCAAACCAAAACCCACTAAACCCTAGTCACTGACACATCCATGATAGACCGAAATATGCATATATATAGGGCATATGTAAGGGTCAGTCGCAACTGCCCTAGCCACCGTCCCACCGCTATTTCGATAAACCATGACCATGGGTCCTTGACTACGTTTAGTAACCAGACTCAAACAAACTCCCAGTTCCATCCCAAATCCATTCTCATTCCATAATCCTTCATCATCAGTAATACGTAACTGCAATAAACACTACGGGTCTGTGTAGTTGAATTTTTAACTAAACCTCCCGTGGTTTACGCGTATAATAATTTATAACCATGTATACCAGCAACAGTGATAATATCAGTAAAGTCAATCAATAATCTCATAATCATTAATAATCATAAATATCCAGTCGTAACAGTACATTCGTACGGATGTACGGACGTACGGACAACCGAAAGTACAGTGATGTTACAACAGGAAGTTTAGTTGAGTCCGTTAGTGAGGAAACACAATTCAAACACAATTACAGTGCTATTTCAGAATAATGAACTGACAGTGTGTTTGCGTCGGTGACGATTCACACAAACATATCTGTGAGTTTAGCGTTCTGAAATAATGACTGAAAAGTAGAAAACAAGATTCGAAAAGCAAAACCATCGTCGTGTTCGTTCGGGTGACGATTCGAACGAAAACGCGCGAAGGCGACGCGTTCTGATGAAACGAAAACGAAAACGACACGAACGATTATAATTAAAGAAAATAAAACATTTTTAGGTTTTACAATTATGAAACTCATCAAAATAATTAAAAGAAACCATTTTATTTAAAATCCGTAAAAAACGCGCGTTACGTTCCGGAAACGTAACGAAAACGCGAACCGAGCAACAAAAATGAACCCGAACTCACTCGTGGTATAAATACCTTGAATGAGTTCATTTTACTCATTTCTCCTCTTTCTTCTCCCCCACAAAACCCTAATCCCGGTTTCAAGATCCACCACCATTTCACCACCTTCAAACACCCATATCTCACTCATCTCTCCACCAAATTACCTCATTCTTGAACCTAAACGAAGATCTCATCGTACTCTACACGAAAGTACAAAGGATCCGTTCCAAAAATCACCTGAATCAAGGTAAAATGAGCTGCAAAGTAGCGAAAATTAGGGTTTCTAAACCCTTAGTCGACCCATCTAACCACAATTGGTTCTAGACCAACTCCAATGACCTATACACTCTCGAAAACCATCTTAGCACACCTCAACACTCAAACCACCAAGGGTTTTGGCTAAGGACTCGGTTTGAGTTACCCTAGTCGACCCCGGCCAACAGCTAGTCGAATAGCCTCATTCGACCGTATGAGGAACATCACATGGCCATTCGTGGTTTGTCATTCGACCACCCTTTCTCGGCCATACTCACCTCATTCGTCGACCACATTCGACCCACATTTCCCGGGACTCATTCGGCTAGGACCAACCCCATTCGACCACAACTCCATTCGAACCTTCACATTCGTCTAACCTTCCATTCGCCCCTTGCTTATGTCGAATGAAACTTTCATTCGTGAGGCCACATTCATTCGACCAACTACTCCCATTCGGCCGAAGCTGTTAACCAGACCAAGACCTTCATTCGGTCATGCCGTTCCTTCGGCCATAGTATGTCATTCGGCCCAAGGATGTTGGTTCGGCATACCCACTCGGCCCAGTAACATCAAGCATGGCCCAACAAAATTCTTTGGCCCAGCAGCAGTGAGACAGCCACGCACACATTTAATAGGCCCAACAAACTGCCAAGGCCCACTGTTCTGGCCCAATAGCTGTTTCAGCCCAATATCATGCATTTGGCCCACTGATTCAGCCCATAAATGACTAGTTCGACCCACACACATATCCGGCCCAAGGCCCAAATATTTATTTCGGTCCAACAGTTTTCATTCGGCCCACTATGGCTTAATTTGAAACAAGACACACATTGGCCCATAACCTTGTTCGGCCCACATAATTAAGTTTGGAAAGTTAAACTAGTGATCAAACCTAAAGAGATAGCTAGCATGGCAACCATTAAATTACTACAAAGGTGGTGAAATGAATTATCAAGATCATTTACAACAACTCGAATTTTTTTTATAAATATCCTCATATGAACAAATTATTAGGGTTAATGCAAGTGGAACATGAAAATCAATGACACAATGTAAAAGCTTAACTTAAATAAATTAAGTATTAGTAAAGTTCATGACAAATAAGCAAGGGCCGAACTACGACCAAGACTTACTAGCGTTAGCCAAGGTTTATGGCTAACACATACGCACACGCCCGAATACCTACATACTTACAACTTATGAACAACGTGAAAACAATACAGGATCGTGAACACAACAACAAGTACAAACCAGAGCGCATGCATTCCCATTTAAGCTAAGTCAACCCCCAACAACAACAAGGTGAGTTCATACGCCCCTTTTCTTTAATCTAAACTGATTTTAAACTCTCGGGGCTGAGAAACATGCTTAACTTTTAATTATTTAAAAGTTTAATGTTTAACATATTGCTTATACTTTGATTAGATAATATTGATTGCTTTATTATCAGTTATCATTGTATGCATGTTTGTATGATCATGACATGACATGGATAATCAGATGAACAAGATAATATATCTTATTAATTCATCAACACATTAGAATAATACAGTTATAAGATTTTATCTTATAACACTCAGTTATTCTTACATAAACAGACATTGGAACAATCTCAGGCAAACATATGAATGCTATAAAGATATTACATATCTTTGTAATAACATTCGACACAAGAGTTAAGTAAGTGTAATAGGATAAATCCTTTTAACACTTAGCTATACAACTCAATACATATTACAAGAGAACATGGAACGAAGAATGATAATCATGATAATGTAACTTCATGATAACAACATCATTCACTCAAAGATTTAACATAATATAATTAGACAAGTTCTTATTTAACTTTGTTAATAACATGGAGAACATATGACAACGAGAACAACAATACAGATGAACACAATTACAATTAGTTACTACTGATCTGTTGTATTATATCACTTCAATCATGTGCCAATTGTACAAGTTGATCATGTAAGTCCCTATAATTCGCTGACCAGTTAGTTTGACGTGACTAAACCGACGATAGCATAGGGGTACCATAGGTTTGACAAACCTCTACCTTGTAGGGCTAGTATGTTGATCGTATTGATTCATTGGCCGGTAACGTATGACCGGTGACAGGGCGACCTCAAGTCAGGTTCTGGAAAGCGACACATGGTGATATTAATCTGCAGTGATAAGTAATTAATCCAGCGGAAATCCTATTGACTAGTAGGTTGAGAAAGTGATCTTCTCTCATGTTACACTACTAGTAATAGATTTCTTTGAGGACACTAGACATACAAAGTGGTAGAGGTAAATCGGATGCATTGAAATCTGATTACGTGAGGATTTCAATGGATTCCTTTTAGGCTCTATGCACTATAGTTCAAGAACAAATTGCAACTGGTTAACTAACACTCTTAATATTTAAAAGTGTAACAACAGTTAACCCCACAAATATAGAATAATACAAGGAACAGATTTGATAAATCTAATATCCTTAACACAAAATGGTTATCTAAACTTCGGTTCGATAACTACAATTACATCATTATATTATTCTATACAAGTTATCACAGGTGATTCAAGAATGATATGGACATGTGGATTGGGAATGGAAATCAATAGTTGTATTGCAAGTTGTGTGGAGTTCTAGTAGTGATGTGGTGGGATGTTGGATAGGGCTTAGTTCCCTTACATATGCCCTATATATAAGCATCACTACTAGGATGAAATATTACTTGTAAATATAACTATTGAGAAGCCATTGGGTGAACAAGTGAACAAATGACATACAAGTAACATAATATACATCGTGATTGTGCATGTGAATGAATCAAGGTTTTCAATTAACTTACTTATGAACTCACCAACCTAGTGTTGACTTTGTTTAAATGCATGTTTTCTCAGGTGACAAACAGGTTTAGTCACCAGATTTCAAGGTCATAGCTAGAAGACTTTTAGAAGACCTAGCTATATTTTATGTGATCATGCTTTTGAAATGACAAAACAATGAATCATATTTTGTAGATCTTGTACAGTTACAAGATATAAACACATTGATTCCTTTGGGTAGAATTACATAGTTAAATTATGAACGATACATTGTAATTTAACTTTGTAATTCTATATCATTGTCATGTTTACATTTCTCAATTATATATCATGTGCTATGCAAACAATCTGATCATTTGATTATCACTCAAGATATCGCGCCCCAGGAACCTTCCGCCCGGCGGGAAAGTCGATCCAGCCCGCTGGCTCGGGGTGTGACACCTCTCCATAGTTATATTTACAAGTGATATCTCATCCTATTAGCTATGCTTATATATAGGGCATATGTAAGGGAACCAAGCCCTAGCCAACATCCCACCACATAACTAATAGAGCTTAATACCACTTGTAATACAACTATGAATATCCATTTCATTTCACCCGTCCGTCTGTGTTCATCATCCGTTGTGTCATATGTAGAATAATATAATAAGAGGATTTTAGTTATCAAACAGAAGTATTGATAAACCCTCAATGTGTTAAGGAAACTAGATTAATTTAATCTGATCCTTGTTATTATTCTATTCTTGTGGGGTTAACTGTTAATCACTGTTAATAATAAAAGTATTAGTTAACCATTTGATATTTGTTCTCAACTTGTAGTGCATAGAGCCTAAAAGGAATCCATTGCAATCCTCACGTAATCAGATTACAATGCATCCGATTTACCTCTATCACCATGTGTAACCATAAACCTAATCGAAACGGTTACTAGTGTTATGACTTGAGAGAATAAATTCCTCAGTTTACTAGTCAACAGGTAACGATGGATTAATTACAATTAGAACTGTAGATTATATCACCATGTGTCGCTTACTAAACCCTGACTTGAGTCGCCCTGTCACCGGTCATACGTTACCGGCCAATGATTGAGTACGATCAACATACTAGCCCTACAAGCTAGAGGCTTGTCAAACCTATGGTACCACTATGCTATCGTCGGTTTAGTCACGTCAAACTAACTGGTCAGCGATTTGTGAAGGGACTTACAATGATCAAACTTGAGTACATGGCACATGATTGAAATGATATAATGCAGACAGTTCAATAGTAATCAATTGTATTGCGTGTTCATCAATGTTGTTTGTTCTCAGTGTTGTATGTTCTAGTTGTTGTTAACCAAGTTAAATAAGATCTTGTCTTATTAAATTATGTTAATTTCTGTGTGAATGATGTTGTTATAATGAAGTTACATTATCATGATTATCATTCCTTGTTGTTCCATATAATCACCATGTTGTCACTAAGTTGTGGCAAGAACTAGTCTTACTACACTTAGTCGACTCAGGTGGTGGATGATTCTTGTTCCATGTTCTCTTGTAATATGTGTTGAATTGTAAGCTAAGTGTTATAAGAACTTGTCTTAATACACTTAGTTAACTCTTGTGCTGAATGTTATTATGAGGATATATTATCTTCATATCATTCATATGTTTTGTATTGTTGTTATCATGTTCACTTGTGATTATCTCAATGTTTATTCTTGTAAGAATAACTAAGTGTTGTAAGATATAATCATACAACTATGTTATTCTATTGTGTTGATGAGTTATGGAATTATATTATCATATTCATCTAGTTATTCCTGTCATATCATGATCATACAAGCATGCATACAATGATAAATGATAACAATGTTGTAAAAATCGGCCTAGGCCGCCTAGGCGCTAGGCGCCCATCTACTGTCTAATTTTGGCCTAGGCGGTGCTAGGCGGCCCAATCAGATTTTTTTTTCACTTTTTTAACTTTTTTTGACTTTTTTTTTGACTTTTTTATGGTAAAAAGGGACCAATTTCATGATTATTTAGACATTTCTCAACCAAAAATCTTTAATGTCTCTGAAACATCGAATGCAGGCAGTTAACATCGAAATTTATCTCTAAACTTTGAACTCAGTGTTTAAGTTTTCACTTTAAAGTACCTTTTTTAGTATATTTAAGTATATTTTTTAAAATTATTTGAAGTATTATATTAAATTATTGATATTGATGTGTGTATATAATATATATTTGTAAAATTACATATAAAAATTCCAATCCGCCTAGCGCCGATTAATCCCGATTAATCCCTAGGCAGTACCTCGCCGCCTGACTAGCGCATAGCGACTTCTAAAACCATGAATGATAATAAGTCAAGCAATATTATCAAATCAAAGCATAAGAAATATGTTAAGCTGAAACTTTTAAATAATTAAAAGTAAGCATGTTTCTCAGCCCCGAGAGTTTAAAATCAGTTAATGATTAGAAAAGGGGCATATGAACTCACCTTGTATTAGTTGTGGTTGACTTAGTCTAAACAAAAATGCACGCTCTCTTCGTTGTATTTGTTGTTGTATTCACGATCCTGTATTGATTTCACGTTGTTGAATCCCATAAGTATAAGTTGTAAGTGGTTTGTGTGCGTGTCTGTGTTAGCCATAGAATTGGCTAACACTCGTGAGTCTCGGTCATCATTCGGCCCCGATTCTATGGTTATTGGTCATTATTACCCCATGATTTTATGTTGTGTGTTTGGCTTTAAATCATTCTTGAAATCTCCACACTTTGTTATTACGTGCTAATTGTTTTGATACGAGGCTTCGTAAATAAACCCAAGAGTAAACTTAGGTAATAACCCTTGTATAAACTTGATGTTTGGAGATTGTTAAGTTCCTTAGATCAAAACCATGACCACCTTTGTAGTAATTTACCCAACCTTCATAATTCCATGTATGGTACCCACTAAATATGTTTGTTACTTCTTTAGTTATATGGGCCGGACTAAATCATGGGCCAAAGTAATGTGTCATGGGCCCAATCATTCTCAGTAAGCCAAGTCAATTCCTTGGGCCGATTGGGCCATGATGGGCTGACTAGTTGTGTGGGCTAAATTGTTGGACAAATTCACCAACATGGGCTGAACTAAATGGAGTTGGGTCGGATCAGTGGCCATGGGCCAAACTGAGAGGTTTGGGCCGAATATGCCAATGTGGGCCGGTTGGATATGTCTGGGCCGAGGGTAGGCTTAGACTGAACTGGGCCGAATGTGATTAGCACCGATCAGGCCTGGCCAACCAAATGAGACTGCCTTGGCCGAATGGTCTGTTCGGGCGATTGAGCTTGGTCGAATGAAGGGCCCATTGAGTGTCATGATGTAGGCCGAATGGGTCTCATATGAGCCGACCGAATAGGGGGTGGTGGCCGAGAGAATGAGGGTGGCCGTATGGCTATTGTGGACGAATGAAGGCAGCCGACTGAACCTATGAGATCGAATGAAAACACCCTGCGAATGACAGCCCTCATTCGACTAATGCCCTCCTTCGGCCAAGTGCTTCGGCCTTAAGCCTTTCGGCCGGCCTGGATGGCCTTCATTCGGCCATTACGGCAGTATCAACTAGGGTTCCTCATTTCATGGTTCAAGGATGATTTCGAAGGTGGTGTAAGCTGGGGATGGTTCTTGTGGTTATAGGATTCGGATATGAAGGTGGTTGGCCGGCTAGAACTGATGGGTTCGACTAGGGTGTAGAAAACCCTAGTTTTTGTGAGTTTCTTAGCTCCATACCTCTAATTTCAGTGGATTTTGGCTCAGATCGGTTGTATTTTCGTGTAGAGGGTGATTGTAGCTACGTTTGGACACCAAGAACACAAGATTTCATCAAGTTTTGAGCTAGATCTAGTGGTTTGAAGTTTGAATCTTTTAGAGAGAGAGAGAACCGGGTATTTGATTTTAGAGAGAGAGTGGAAAGAGATAAATGAGGAAAATTGCCTCATTTAGGGTTTATATACCCCAGGGGTGTTCGGGTTCGTTTTTGTTGCTCGGTTCGCGTCTTCGTTGCGTTTCCGGAACGTTACGCACGTGTTCTTACGGATTTAAATAAAAGAATTTGTTTTTAATATTTTAAAGGTGGTTATTCCTAGTAAATCTTTTACGTTTTATTTTCTTGAATTATTCTATCGAAATCGATTATTCTAACTGTTTCGTCAGATCGCGTCATGTTCGCGCGTATTCGTTCGAATCGTCACCCGAATGAACACGACGATGGTTTGGCTTTCTGACTTTTGTTTTCTACTTTTCAGTCATTATTTCAAAACGTTAAACTCACAGAAATATTTGTGTGAATCGTCACCCACACAAACACACTGTCAGTTCGTTATTCTGAAATAACACTGCATTTGTGTCTTGAATTGTGTTTCCTCACTGCCGGACTCAACTAGACTTTCTATTTTCACATTGTTTTCGTACTGATTTATCGGCCATCTGATTTCTGTCATCTATGGATATCAGATCGCAACCGACATATTCTTGTTGTTCATGTGTGCACTGTTGTTTCTTTGGATTCGTTGTATTAAATGTACTTAGGTTTTCACCTAAATACATACAACTTATTGTTTATCGTGAGTTGTTGTACCTACTGTATTTAAGTTTTCACATAAATACATATAACTGTTTACCGTATTCTGAATTCTGTTATCACAAACACTGTTCATACGTTGTATTTACACACAGTAAATAGTGAGAGTACACATACCGTACGGACTTGCCGGACGATCTGGTACTGGATGTCACAGTCTCCCCTTGTTAAAAAAATTTTGTCTCGAAATTTAAGCATCAAAGTCGGGCTCTAATTCTCGAACTGGTGGGAATACTTTGTCTTCATGTTGTCCTCGCGCTCCCAGGTAAGTTCTGGTCCACGCTTGGAGTTCCATCGAACCTTTACAATAGGGATACGACTTCGTTTCAGTCTCTTGACTTCACGTTCCATAATCTCTACAGGTTCTTCAATGAAATGTAATTGCTCGTCAAGTTGTATTTCTTCCAACAGTATGATCAATGATTCATCAGCGAGACATCTCTTGAGGTTTGATACGTGAAACTCATCATGTACTCCGCTGAGCTCGTCAGGGAGTCTGAGTCTGTATACCACGGAACCTATGCGTTGAGTTATCTCAAACGGTCCTACATACCTAGGTGCCAACTTGCCTCTAGCCCCAAAACGAACTACGCCTTTCCATGGGTACACTTTCAGCATAACTCGGTCACCCACTTCAAATTCCAAAGGCTTTCACCGTTTATCTGCGTATAATTGTCACACCCCGAGCCGGTGGGGTTGGATCGAAGTCCCCGTCGGGCGGAAGGTTCCCGGGGCGCGATATCGTGAATGATAATCGTGATGATCAGATTGTTTACATAGCATCAATGTTAAGAATAATTAAAGCACAATAAAGCATGAAGCTAGGATTACAAAGTTAAATTACAATGATCAATATTCAGTAATTTAACTAAGTAAACCTATCAAAAGAATCAGATGTTTCTATCTTGTATGTGTACAAGATATCAGAAGAGATTCGTATCGATGTCAAAAGTTATGCTTTCCCAAAAGTCTACTAGGTCCTCTATCTGAGTATCCTAGCATGCAATCCTGAACCTTATCTTAAACCTGTGCATCACCTGAGAAAACATGTAAGAAAACAAAGTCAACACAATGGTTGGTGAGTTCATGTAGTTTTAGTATTTGTAAAATAGCCTTTTGCAAACCTCTTCGGTAAAACCTTAACCTCATTAACAACACATGTATCATCCAACTCGGTATGGCAAGCACTGAGAGGCCATCAGTCTACTCCTCAAGTCATGGCTATGAAGGTCACCCTATGGCAAGCACTGAGAGGCCAACGGTCTGTTCTTTCAAGTCCCAACTATGAAGAACACCCCATGGCAAGCACTGAGAGGCCAATTTGGTATGTTCTACCATATTTGATAGTTTTAGCATTCAAATAGTTTCACAACCGGTAAGGCAAGCACTGAGAGGCCAAACCGTTGCTTAGCATGGCAAGCATATAAGCATACAAGTGTTTAAAGCATCCGTAGTTTTGAGCAATTAGTATGTATGTATGTAGCATCATCATAGAATGATAGGCTTGTAGCATCAATTTGTAGCTTTAGCATATGGTGTTAGCATGTAGCATTAGCATTTAGTAGTTGCATGTAGCATTAGCATCCGGTGTTAGCATGTAGCATGAGTATTTAGTATTAGCATGTAGCATTAGCGTTTAGTATTAGCATATAGCATTTGCATCTAGTGTTAGCATGTAGCATTAGCATCTAGTATTAGCATGTAGCATAAGCATTTAGTATAAGTGTTCAAGCTTTAGCATCGAGTATGTAGTTTAAGCATATAGTTTATAGCATAAGCATCAAGCGTATGGTTTAAGCATAGAGTTTATAGCATAAGCATTAAGCATCTAGTTTAAGCATCAAGTCTGTAGCAATACGCATCCAGAATATGTTTTAAAAGCATTTTTATAAATCATGTGTTTAAAATGCATAACATGCTTTTCAGTCTCGAAGTAAAATCAAAATAGTTAGAAAAGGGACAAATGAACTCACATTGTTGTAGAAGTGGTTGACTAAGTAAAACAAGAATACGCGCGCTCGTTGTTGTATTGGTAGTAGTATTCACGTTCCTGTATTGATTTCATGTTGTTTGCAATTTATAAGTATAAGTCATATTCGATGTGTAAGTGTATAAGTGTTAGCCTTACAATTCGCTAACACTGATGAGTCTCAATCATCTTTCGGCCCCTTATTGCTTATTAAAGATTTTAGTGACACCTAGATAATGTCACCTTCTTATTCATGTGCTTTGGTTTCTTAGCCAATCACAATCCTTGTAGCAACTTGTTCAATTCCCATATATGTTATCAAATTATGCTTAGTTAGAATGTAATTTCATGTACTTGATTATTATGGGCCGAAAGATGAAGTTGGACCAACTAACTTTAAGTGGCCTTGTGTGTTAATGGACCGAACTGAGTCACATGGGCCTCACAATTGTCGTGGGCTAAGTGTCATTGGGCCGAGAAGAAATCTGGGCCTGTTGGATGTTTGTTTGGGCCTCGAGGGTTTGGGCCAAGTTTAACCATTTGGGCTTGGGCCAAGGGTCTTGGGCCGCAAACGAGTGCATGGGCCTTAGGAGTGGATTGGGTCAAATGGGTTAGTTAGGATGTTGGACTAATACACAAGCGTTTATGGGTCGAAGGCCTTGGGCCATCATTTTCTCGGTTCTCGGCCGCATGGTGCGACCCACTTTGACCAGCGAACCTATCAAAAGGGTTTGGCTCCATGATGCACTCAATGGGTTCGGTGGTATCCAGGTTCGCCAATGCTTATCAAGGCTCGGCCATAGCACCAGCTTTAGGGTTCGGCTGGGAAGGTTTGGTGATAATGGCAGGTTCGTGAGCAACCTCTGATCTGAGCGTTTCACCATGTCAAAGCTCGCTTGCTGAAAGATCCATCCGCATAGCGAACCTTGTGGTGTTCTGGACAACTGCTTATGTCCAAAGTGTTCTGCATTTTCTCCAGCCATTGGATCAGTCAAACAGCTCCTTCCACACCAGTAAAACTCGGTGGTTTGCATCCTACAAAAGATTTGTAGGAGCAGTCTGAAGTATGAATAGTGTTTCCACTAGCCTCTCCTGTGGTATGGCCAGAGTTATTTCCATGTCCTTGAATACGGTTTATCATCTATGGGATAACATCTTTCAGTTGGCTTGTTAGTTGAGTGCTCAAAAGTGTCGCCAAAGCGATAGTAACAGGGTTAATAACTGGACCCGCATTCGGGTTCGGAGGAGGGTTTAGCAGAGGAGGAGGAGGTGGCGGTGATGGTGTAGAAGAGTGTGTGCAGATTAGGCACCAGGGTTGGTTGTCTTCTAGGCGGCATTCTGATCATAACCAAAAGTATTTGGTTAGTGCAGTGATCGAATGCAGAAGACACAATGCAAACTTAAGTATTATGTTCTCTACATGAGGGTCCCTAAGTTATAGTCTAGGCCAAACCGTTTAAGTAAATGACCTATTATTCTCTATAACCTTGAGATCTGATACCAATCTGTCACACCCCGAGCCGGCGGGGTTGGATCGAAGTCCCCGTCGGGCGGAAGGATCCCGGGGCGCGATATCGTGAATGATAATCGTGATGATCAGATTGTTTACATAGCATCAATGTTAAGAATAATTAAAGCATAATAAAGCATGAATCTAGGATTACAAAGTTAAATTACAATGATCAATATTCATTAATTTAACTAAGTAAACCTATCAAAAGAATCAGATGTTTCTATCTTGTATGTGTACAAGATATCAGAAGAGATTCGTATCGATGTCAAAAGTTATGCTCTCCCAAAAGTATACTAGGTCCTCTATCTGAGTATCCTAGCATGCAATCCTGTACCTTAGCTTAAACATGTGCATCACCTGAGAAAACATGTAAGAAAACAAAGTCAACACAATGGTTGGTGAGTTCATGTAGTTTTAGTATTTGTAAAATAGCCTTTTGCAAACCTCTTCGGTAAAACCTTAACCTCATTAACAACACCTGTATCATCCAACTCGGTATGCTTATATATAGGGCATACCCCTGAGTCGAGCCTACGACCCGCCCAGACGCCGTCCCACCACATACTAAGTCGCATAGGACATTGCTATTAATGATAATTAAGCATTTTACCTACCCTTCGATTCATTCTTCATCATAGCTTTAGTTTACTGTTTCAAAGTTTACAAGTCTATAGCATTCATATGTATTAGCTTCAATATAAGTTTAACAAGCATCGCGTTTGAAAGTTTATGATATTGTCCCAAAAGCATTCATGCGTCCCCTCGGTAACAACTTTAATCTCATTAACACCATCTGTATCATCCTACTCGGTATGCTTATATATAGGGCATACCCATGATTCGAGCCTACAACCCGCCCAGACGCCGTCCCACCACACACTAAGTAGCATAGGACATTGCTGTTAATGATAATTAAGCGTCTTACCTACCACCCATTTCGTTTATAGCTTTAGCATTTCGTTAAGTTTACAACATGTGGAAAATAAGGAATCACTGTATGGAAAGCACTGAGAGGCCATCAGTCTACTCCTCAGAATCCCGACTATGTAGAACACCCTTTTGGCAAGCATTGAGAGGCCAAACGGCATGATCTACAATAGTCATAGCTACAAGAACACCCCCTGGCAAGCACTGAGAGGCCAGTTGGTCCATTCTAAAGAGCCAATAGCTTTAGCATTATGTTTCAGTTTATAGCATGAGTGAACATTGAGGAATCACTGTATGGCAAGCACTGAGAGGCCATCAGTCTACTCCTCAGTCATGGCAAGCATATAAGCATACAAGTGTTTAAAGCATCCGTAGTTTTGATAAATTAGTATGTATGTATGTAGCATCATCATAGAATGATAGGCTTGTAGCATCAATTTGTAGCTTTAGCATATGGTGTTAGCATGTAGCATTAGCATTTAGTAGTTGCATGTAGCATTAGCATCCGGTGTTAGCATGTAGCATGAGTATTTAGTATTAGCATGTAGCATTAGCATTTAGTATTAGCATATAGCATTTGCATCTAGTGTTAGCATGTAGCATTAGCATCTAGTATTAGCATGTAGCATAAGCATTTAGTATAAGTGTTCAAGCTTTAGCATCGAGTATCTAGTTTAAGCATATAGTTTATAGTATAAGCATCAAGCGTATGGTTTAAGCATAGAGTTTATAGCATAAGCATTAGGCATCTAGTTTAAGCATCAAGTCTGTAGCAATAAGCATCCAGAATATGTTTTAAAAGCATTTTTATAAATCATGTGTTTAAAATGTATAACATGCTTCTCAGTCCCGAAGTAAAATCAAAATAGTTAGAAAAGGGACAAATGAACTCACATTGTTGTAAAAGTGGTTGACTAAGTAAAACAAGAATACGAGCGCTCGTTGTTGTATTGGTAGTAGTATTCACGTTCCTGTATTGATTCATGTTGTTTGCAATTTATAAGTATAAGTCATATTCGATGTGTAAGTGTATAAGTGTTAGCCTTAAAATTCGCTAACACTGATGAGTCTCAATCATCTTTCGGCCCCTTATTGCTTATTAAAGATTTTAGTGACACCAAGATAATGTCACCTTCTTATTCATGTGCTTTGGTTTCTTAGCCAATCACAATCCTTGTAGCAACTTGTTCAATTCCCATATATGTTATCAAATTATGCTTAGTTAGAATGTTATTTCATGTACTTGATTATTATGGGCCGAAAGATGAAGTTGGACCAACTAACTTTAAGTGGCCTTGTGTGTTAATGGACCGAACTGAGTCACATGGGCCTCACAATTGTCGTGGGCTAAGTGTCATTGGGCCGAGAAGAAATCTGGGCCTGTTGGATGTTTGTTTGGGCCTAGAGGGTTTGGGCCAAGTTAAACCATTTGGGCTTGGGCCAAGGGTCTTGGGCCGCAAACGAGTGCATGGGTCTTAGGAGTGGATTGGGTCAAATGGGTTAGTTAGGATGTTGGACTAATACACAAGCGTTTATGGGCCGCGTTGTGTGACCCACTTTGACCAGCGAACCTATCAAAAGGGTTCGGCTCCATGATGCACTCAAGGGGTTCGTTGGCATCCAGGTTCGCCAATGCTTATCAAGGTTCGGCCATAGCACTAGCTTTAGGGTTCGGCTGGGAAGTTTGGTGATAATGGCAGGTTCGTGAGCAATACTAGGCTCCAAAAACACGCGATTTCATCCACAAATGAGAGAGATCTTGATGTTTGAAGGTGAAAAATCTTAGAGTGAGAGAGATGAACGGAAATGGTAGTTTAGAGAGAGAAAGGGTTAGTTGAAAATGAAATAAATGCTACCATTTGATGTTTAAATACCCCGTGGATATCCGGGTTCGTTCCGGTTGCTCGGTTTGTATTTTCATCGCGTTTCCGGCACCTTACGCGCGTTTCTTGTAAATTAAATAAAACGGATTATTTTAGGATGTTTAGAATATGATTATTATTAGAAATTATTTTAAATATCGTTGTATTAAATTTTTCATCGAATATTATCGTTTTACGCGTTCCGTTAATTCTTTCGCGAAGTTATTAAAATAGTTTCGTTTAATTTATTTATGATGAGTTTCAAAATTGTAAAACAGAAATATTTTATTTCCTTAATTTTATGATCGTTCGTTTTGATTTTCGTTTTCGTTTCGTCAGAACGCGTCACCATCGCGCATATTCGTTCGAATCGTCATTCAAACGAACACGATGATAGTTTCGCTTTATGATTCTTGTTTTCTACTTTCCAGTCATTATTTCAGGACGTCAAACTCTCAGAATCATTCGTACAGATCGTCATCTATACGAAAAATTCGTTGGTTTAGCATTCCGTAATAACAACTGTTATAGTTTCATTCTGTTTAATGCCACATACGTTTATGCGCAATTGTATCAAATCAAGTATCTGTGTTTCCATATTGTGTTGCGTGATATGTTTCTGACTGTTAAACCCTAAGGTTTTAGTCAGATTTCAGACAATCGCATAATAGTTTCGTGTTAAGCATAATGTATCAATAGCATAAACATAGTTTCACGTAATGTATACCTGAGTTACTGTGCAATCTACAGTGCAACTTACTGTTCCGGTAACGATTCTGGCACAGATGTTACAATAATCTCTGTTGAATATGGGCAATCTTATCAGTAGTTTCCTGAATAAGTTCAGGCCCAGTGATTCTGTTGTCTCCCACTTCGGTCCAACAAATTGGAGACCGACATTTTCTACCATATAGTGCTTCAAACGGAGCACATCCGATACTGCTGGGGTAGCTGTTGTTGTAGGAGAACTCAATGAGTGGTAAGTGTGTATCCCAAATTCCACCGAAGGCTAGGATGCATGTCCTCAACATATCCTCTAGGGTTTGAATGGTTCGCTCGCTTTGTCCATCCGTTTGTGGATGATAAGCGGTGCTGAAGTTAACACTTGTCCCTAAGGATTGTTGCAATGATTGCTAGAACCGCGATGTAAATCGACTGTCCTGGTCAGAAATAATAGATAATGGCACACCGTGCCGAACTACTATTTCATCAACATATAGTCTTGCTAACTTTTCCATCTTGTAGGTTTCTCTTATCGGCAAGAAGTGAACGGACTTGGTCAACCTGTCAATGAAGTCTATAGCTATTTGTTCCCACTTCCATTGTGGTATCTCTGTTATTCCAGCAAACCCGAAGGTTTCTGGTGTTCAGCCTTGACTTTGGCACATGTGATGCATTTGCCAACATAAATGGCAACATCTTTCTTCATTCCCGGCCACCAATAAAATGACCTAAGATCTTGGTACATCTTATCGGCACCAGGATGAAAAGAGTATCGTGTCTTGTGTGTCTCGTCAAGTATAAGTGTTCGAAGTTCATCTACTGCCGGGATCCGAACACGATCCAGATAATAGATAACTCCATCTTGTCTTGTCTAAAAATATTTCGCGGCTCCACAATCGAGCTCGCGTTTCAAATCGTCTCTTGCCACTGCTTCTTATTGTGCTTGTATAATTTTATCTTTCAGACTTGTTTGTACGGTCATTCCCATTGCCCGAACGCGTAAGGGTTTGAGTCTTTCCTTCCGACTCAAAGCATCTGCAACAACATTTTCTTTGCACGGATGGTATTTGATCACACAATCGTAATCGTTCAGGAGCTCAACCCAACATCTCTGTCTCATGTTAAGCTCCTTCTGATCAAATATGTGCTGTAGGCTTTTGTGATCTGTGTAGATTGTGCACTTGGTACCATACAGGTAGTGTCTCCAGATCTTTAAAGCAAAGACAACAGCTCCGAGTTCTAGATCGTGTGTTGTGTAGTTCTTCTCGTGTATCTTCAATTGTCTTGAGGCATACGCAATGACTTTGTCTCGTTGCAACAAAACACATCCGAGTCCCTGATGGGAAGTATCACAGTATACTACAAAGTCATCATTGCCTTCTGGGAGTGTTAAGATTGAAGCATTGCACAATCTTTGTTTCAATGTCTGGAATGCCTCTTCTTGTTTTTGTGTCCACACAAAAGGTTCACTCTTCTGTGTGAGTTTGGTGAGAGGCAAGGCTATCTTATAGAAATTCGAGATAAATCTCCTTAAATAACCCGCCAATCCCAAAAATGATCTGATCTCTGTCGGCGTTGTAGGCACATCCCAGTTCTTGATTGCTTCAATCTTGGCAGGATCCATATGAATACCATTACTGTTAATCACATGACCCAAAAACTGAACTTCTCTAAACCAGAACTCACACTTGGAGAATTTGGCATAGAGTCGTTCTTCTTTCAGGAGTTCCAAGACTGTTATGAGGTGTTGTTCGTGTTCATTCTCGTTTCTTGAATAAATCAGTATGTCATCAATAAAGACGATAACAAACTGATCCAAGTACGGCTTGAACACCCGGTTCATTAAATCCATGAACACAGCCGGTGCGTTCGTCAATCCGAAGGGCATCACCACGAACTCGTAGTGACCGTATCGGGTACGAAAGGCCGTCTTTGGTATGTCTTCCTATTGAATCCGGAGCTGGTGAAAACCTGAACGCATGTTTATCTTCGAGAAGTATTTAGCTCCCTGTAACTGATCAAACAAGTCATCAATCCTCGGTAACGGGTACCGATTCTTGATGGTGAGTTTGTTGAGCTCTCTGTAATCGATGCACATTCTGAACGATTCATCTTTTTTCTTAACAAAGAGAACCAGAGCTCCCCACGGGGAAAAGCTTGGTCGGATGAATCCCTTGTCGAGTAACTCTTGTAATTGATTGGACAGCTCCTGCATTTCTGATGGTGCTAGTCTATAAGGAGACTTAGCAACAGGAGTAGCTCCCGGAATCAAATCAATTCGAAACTGTACCGCCCTTTCGGGTGGCAGTCCCGGTAAGTCATCCGGAAACACGTCCGCATAGTCTTTCACCACTAGTACGTCTTGAATCTTGATTGCTTTCTTTTCTTTCTCTACCACATGAGCTAGAAATGCAATGGATTGTTTTCTGAGGTACTTGCGAGCCTTCATGCACGACATTATCTTGACACTGCGTTTCGCTTGATCTCCATGAATTTCCAAGATCTGATCGTTCTCCACTGGATTATGTAATAACTTTTCAGAACAGACGAACTCAACTCTGTTAAGAGATAGCCAATCCATTCCGAAAATGATATCGAAACTGCCTAGCTCCATCGGTATCAAGTCGATGGAAAATGTGTGATCACCAAGTGTTAGTGGGCAATTCCAAAATACTGTGTCAACTGTAATCTGTTTTCCGTTAGCTATCTCAATAGTATAAGGGGAGTCTAATGATTCCTCATCATGATTAAGATGGCTAGCAAAATCGGATGAGATAAAACTCTGATCTGCACCAGTGTCAAATAATATGGATGCATAAAAGTCAGATAGGAGAAATGTACCCGTGACCACATTCGGGTCTTGTCGAGCCGCAACAGCTCCGATCTGAAAGTCTTTACCTCTTGCAACTTGAGCCCTTTGCAGATTCTTCTTCGGAAAATCTAGAGAAAAGTGTCCAGGTTCGCCACAGTTGTAGCAAGACCTGTTATCAGCAGCAGCAGCAGTAGTAGCTGCATTGTTGTTTCTGTTTGGAGCCCCCGTGCTGCTGCAATTGTTGGCCCAGTGACCAAACTTCCCACAGTTTGTGCATTGCCTGCACTGGGTGTTTGGTGCATGATGATACTGGCAGGTGTTGCACAAAGGTGCTGTGCCAGTGTAGGGTCGCTTGATTTGTAGAGGTGGTGGTCGGTTGATCATCGGGGTTTGGGTGGTCGCAACAAAGTTTCATACCACCTTTTGTTTCTTTGCCGGCCGTTTATCCGGCTTCCTTGAACTCCCAGCCTTTGCTGAGTCAGATTCTTTCTTGAGTGCCCCAGAGGCAACCATCACATCTGTCATTGTTGATGACAAAGTAACAGCCATTTCCAGGGTTGTTGGATGAGCAGCAAGAATAAAACCTTGCATACAAGCCGGTAATCCCCCGATATACCGCTCAATTCTCTTCTCCAGTGTTGGCACTATATCCGCTGCCAATGATGCTAGCTTGTGAAATCTTGAGGTGTAGGCTAGATGCCCAGCACCAATCATAACAAGTTTGAATAACTCAGTCTCAACCTTCTTGAGTTCATTCCTTGGACAAAACTCTGCCCGCAGTATGGCTTTGAAGTCATCCCAAGGCATTGACAGAGCCTCATCCCTGCCTCTAGTCTGAACTTGAGCGTTCCACCAAGTTAACGCTCGTTTGTGGAATGAACCGGCAGCATACTTCACCTTATACTGCTCCGGATAGTTGCTGATCTCCAAAGTTGTCTCCATCTTTTCGATCCATTGGATCAATCCGACCGCCCCTTCACTGTCACTGAAACTCGATGGCTTGCATCCCACAAAGTTCTTGTAGGAGTAGTCTTGATGATGGCGGGTATTACTGCTGCCTTCTCCAGATGAGTTGGCGATGTTACTGTTGTTGCTGTTGATTCTGTTCATCATCTCCGGGATTACATCCCTTAGTTGACTGGTCAACAGAGTGGACAGTGCTATAGTAGCAGGATCCAACTGATGAATAGGTGGCGGTGGCGGAGGAGGAGGTGGAGGTGTAGGAGAGTCAGGTGGTGTCGGTGTCGATGAATGCGGTGCTGAATCATGTGGTGTTGGCGGCAGTAAAGCTGGTTGTCTTCTTGGCGGCATTCTGATCATAACCGAAAGAAAATCGGTTAGTGCAGTGATCAGATGCAGAAGACACATCCAAATAGATACTTATGTCTGGGCCGAATATGCCAATATGCCAATGTGGTCCGGTTGGATATCTGGGCCGAGGGTAGGCTTAGACTGAACTGGGCCGAATGTGATTAGCACCGATCAGGCCTGGCCTACCAAATGAGACTGCCTTGCCCGGATGGTCTGTTCGGGCGATTGAGCTTGGTCGAATGAATGGCCGATTGAGTGTCATGATGTAGGCCGAATGGATCTCACATGAGCCGACCGAATAAGGGGTGGTGGCCGAGAGAATGAGGGTGGCCGCATGGTTATTGTGGACGAATGAAGGCTGCCGACTGAACTTGTGAGATCGAATGAAAACACCCTGCGAATGACAGCCCTCATTCGACTGATGCCCTCCTTCGGCCAAGTGCATCGGCCTTAAGCCTTTCGGCCGGCCTGGATGGCCTTCATTCGGCCATTACAGCTGTAGCAACTAAGGTTCCTCATTTCATGGTTCAAGGATGATTTCGAAGGTGGTGTAAGCTAGGGATGGTTCTTGTGGTTATAGGATTAAGATATGAAGGTGGTTGGCCGGCTAGAACTGATGGGTTCGACTAGGGTGTAGAAAACCCTAGTTTTCGTGAGTTTCTTAGCTCCATACCTCTAATTTCAGCGGATTTTGACTCAGATCGGTTGTACTTTCGTGTAGAGGGTGATTGTAGCTACGTTTGGACACCAAGAACACAACATTTCATCAAGTTTTGAGCTAGATCTAGTGGTTTGAAGTTTGAATCTTTTAGAGAGAGAGAGAGAGAGAGAACCGGGTATTTGATTTTAGAGAGAGAGTGGAAAGAGATAAATGAGGAAAATTGCCTCATTTAGGGTTTATATACCCCGGGGGTGTGCGGGTTCGTTTTTGTTGCTCGGTTCGCGTCTTCGTTGCATTTCCGGAACGTTACGCGCGTGTTCTTATGGATTTAAATAAAAGAATTTGTTTTTAATATTTTAAAGGTGGTTATTCCTAGTAAATCTTTTACACTTTATTTTCTTGAATTATTCTATCGAAATCGATTATTCTAACTATTTCGTCAGATCGCGTCACCTTCGCGCATATTCGTTCGAATCGTCACCCGAATGAACACGACGATGGTTTTACTTTCTGACTTTTGTTTTCTACTTTTCAGTCATTATTTCAGAGCGTTAAACTCACAGAAATGTTTGTGTGAATCGTCACCCATGCAAACACACTGTCAGTTCGTTATTCTGAAATAACATTGCATTTGTGTCTTAAATTGTGTTTCCTCACTACCGGACTCAGCTAGACTTTCTGTTTTCACGTTGTTTTCGTACTGATTTATCGGCCATCTGATTCCTGTCATCTATGGATATCAGATCGCAACCGACATATTCTTGTTGTTCACGTGTGCACTGTTGTTTCTCTGGATTCGTTGTATTAACTGTACTTAGGTTTTCACCTAAATACATACAACTTATTGTTTATCGTGAGTTGTTGTACCTATTGTATTTAAGTTTCCACACAAATACGTACAACTGTTTACCTTATTCTGAATTCTGTTATCACAAACACTGTTCATACGTTGTATTTATACACAGTAAATAGTGAGAGTACACATACCGTACGGACTTGCCGGACGATCTGATACTGGATGTCACAGATAGGCAGCATAAATTGCATGTGCTGGCAATGGAAAATTGTCCAACTGCTTGGGCAGGACAATATGCAGGCAGAAGTGGTAAAGCAACAATCATTCTAGAAGTTGTAGCATCATATGACTTATTGATATGGCATGCATTCTTTGGAATACCTGGTTCGTGTAGTGACATTAATGTAATAATGTGCTCCACCGATCTTCTATTTTTGATGATGTATTGTCAGGTCGAGCACCAAATGTGAGTTACGTGGTGAGTGGTCGAGAATATAACATGCCATATTATCTCACGGATGGTATATCTCGTCCATGGGCAACTTTTTTCAAGCCAATAACTTCTCAACTTCGAAAACATAAGTTGTTTGCTCAACATCAAGAGGCGAATTGGAAAGACGTTGAACGAGCATTTGAAGTTTACAAGCTCGTTTTGCATTTCTTCGACACCCATGTCTTGTGTGGGACAAAGAGATGATGGTAAAAATTATGATTGGATGTATAATCATGCACAATATGATTGTTGAAGATGAACGCGACATGTATCTTAACTATTACGATATATCCGAATTTATAAATGACATGCCTATAAACCAAGAACAAAGAGCCTAAATTGAAGACGCTGAACAATATTTTCAATACTCTACGGAACAAATTGCATACCTATCCACCTATATGACCAATAGGGCACAAATTCGCAATAAAGAAGCTCATAACGCCTTAAAATATGATATGATTGAGCATGTATGGCAAAAATTTTCTGTTGCTGAATAAATATGTACTTTTCATGTTATGATTGTAACTTGTTTTATCAATTTTATTAAATAAATATGAAGAATTTAATAGATATATATATATATATATATGTGTGTGTATATATATGTGTGTATATATATATTAATTTTTAATTTTATTTTAAATTTAATAATTTATATAGTTTTTAAATAAAATAATAGTTTTTAATGAAATAAAAATAATCATAAAAAAATATTTATTTAGGAAAAATTAGGTTGGGTTGGTTGTGAATGAGAGTGAAAAAATTAAGTTTGGTTGATTGTATATATGAAAGAGAGAGATATTATTATTTTATGAAATATTTTTGATTGGTTGGTTGTGGATGTGACTGGTCTTAGATGGAGGTCCCTCGTGTTTCGGATAAAAATTAACAAACTTAACTTTTAGCAAAACCGAATTAGAAAAGCGGGGTATTGTGTTTTACGACCAAATATCTTAAATATCTCGAATCTGTGATCAGAATATCCCTAAGGATCCCTAGGGATATTTCAGAATATAAAACAGAAAAATAGCAAGACACACAAGATTTATGCGGGAAAAAGCCCTTAATCCCTTAGGATTGCCGGTATAAAAAAACCTTGGGAGGGGACAATAGTCACTCTGCCTAGTTTTATTAATAAGAAAGTAATCAAAATACAATGAAAGATCACAATATGATCGATACTAATGATAAAAGTGAGCTTCTGTAAGTATCAGTGTGGTACATGTGTCCTATATTGATCAATTGCCTCAGTTTATATGCTATGAAATTACAAACAAACGATCAACAACGTTCAAAAGGCCGTTGTGAATATCTCGGCACTTTCCAAACGTGGGAGACTTGTTCAGAATAATGGCGTGAATATCTCCTTGTTGCCGCGTCCCAAGATAAGTTAGTTGGAGTCCCATTCTGTGATTTTTGCTAAGTCATATGTCGACCTGTCACTTCCTGAAATCTCGCAAACTAGATTAGGAATAAATAGAGATAATGGTCAGTCAGTAATATATCCTCAAATATTCCTAAATATCCATGATCCTGAAATATCTCTGGTAAAATTTTTAGCACATAAGAATTTCCCCAAATTTTTTCAGATAATGTTTGACAGCTGTAAAAATTTAAATTTCAAATTTTAAATTAAACGGTTGTAGGATTAAATGAACAGTTATGATCAGGATAGCGGTTACTGTAGGTGTCAGTTTTTTCTGCATATAATGATCACGCATCTTCCTTTCAAATCACAAATCTCTCTTGATCGTCTTCTCCGGTAAGTCTCTGCTCCTCATCCTCTGTTTTTCTTCTTTTTAGTTTGATAAAATGTCGGATTCCAATTCTTCATCTGAATCCGACAAATTCTTCGACCAGAACATCATGCCATATACCGAGAAAAATGTGTGCATCTTCGATGATGACCACATTGATTCCATGCAACTATCTCAGGCATTTCCCGAGGAAACTACATTTTGTCGTTTTGATCCTACCCTTAAAGCCGACCACAGGTCCTTCTCTTGGGTTTGTTTTCTGGAGTATCCCTTTTCCTTGGGATTATCTTTTCCTTTCCCCCCTCTGATTTCTGAGTTCTTTTGCATCACCCGTCTCTGTTATCCCCAACTGATGCCAATGTGTTGGCATTTACTTGTCACTCTCCATAGATTGAACCAAAAATACGGTCTGAGGATTGGGGTCCCTGAAATTTCTTTTGTTTATCAACTTCGTACCCATGGTTACTCTCGATTTCTACTCCAAAGGAGAAGTAATGCTCCTATTCTGGTTCATGGGATTACTATGAACGAAGAAGAGTGGAGAAACAAGTTTTTCTTTGTTAAAAGGAGTTCTATCCCTTAGGGGAGGTCTCTTCCCATCAATTGGTTGTTAAAGGGTAGGATTTCTAGGTTTATCTATTCTTAGTGTAGTTAATTTTTTGATGATTAATTTGTTTCTGTAATTTGTTTTCAGCACCGAAGTTTGAATCGTTGGTCGCAGAAAGTGAGGATACTGAGCAGACGATACAAGCCCTGTTGCAAATAGAAGAAAAGGAGCGGAAGTTTGGAATATCATTGAGAGCTGATATTCCCAATATATCGCCAGCCCAGAGTGCATCTTCCTAACAATTCCAAGCCCAAATGACATTTGGTTTTATTTCTTTTCATTTCCTTAGGTTTGTTGGGGTGTGATTTAATTTATTGTTCTTATTTTATTTTCTGTCTCTCAGAGTCCGCCTTTGATCTTGAGAATCTTAGTGGTTTTCTCACCATTAAGAATGAAAAAACCAGCCCTGTTGCTCCCAAGGCGAGGATCATGCACACCCGCTCAACCAAAGCCTCCAAAAAGCGTAAGGGCGTGGATCATATCAATATGGATGACATCCCTGATTTCCCCGTTGCTGATCTTCTTCAAAAGGTTGTGTTTGGATTTTCCTTTTTATATTTTGGCCATATCCTGAAATATTTCTATTTTTGCAGGCTATTCTTAAGATTGATGGTGATAAGGAAGCTTTTGAGAAACAAATTGAGGATCTAGAAGATCAAAAGAAGATTGCTATCGCCAAAACTGGTCACTACGAGAAAGAAACCCAAAAATTAAAGAAGTTGGTCAAGGATAATGATACTGCCCACAAGCTGAAAGTCCAGGATATTATTGAGGGCAATAAGAAATCATCTGCCATAGCTATCCTTAAAGCAAAAATCTTGATGGCGGAGAAGTCCAAGCAGGAGGGAGCATGCCTATGGGGAAAGGATCTTGCTGACTGGGCCAAGATCCTGACCAACTTGACTGGAGATGTGGCGGAGGCTTCTGACTCAGCGGTTAAGACAGCTAGTGTGGTGGAGACGAGTAAAGCGACGGAGGGCGAGGATATGGATGATGGTGTAGGTGCAGGTGGTGAGGTGGCGAAAGGGGATGAGGACAGAGTTGATAAGGTCTGAGCCTAAGGGTGTAAACGAAGCAAGGCAGCTCGTGAAATACTCGAGATCGGATTGTTAAGAAGATTGAACGAGCCGAGCCTTAACGAGGCCAAGCCCGAGCTCGAGCTTTACATATCGAGCTCGAGCCGGCTCGCGAGCCTTAACGAGCTTTTTTTATATAATTTTATTTATTATATTAAGTGTTTATTTATAAAATTAATTATTCTTATATATAAAATTATGATAAATATGTTTAAATTAAATATTTTATGTTAAATTTAGAAAATGTAATTATAAATATAATTAAATTATTAATTAAAGTAAATAAATTAAATAAATAAAATCTACTTGAGCCTAAAATTTTTCTAACGAGCCGAGCCTGGTAAATAAAGCTATTAACGAGCCGAGCTCGAACTCGAGCCTTAATTTATCTAAACGAGCCGAGCTCGAGCCTTAACGAGCTCGGGATCGGCTCGGCTCGTTTACACCCCTATCTGAGCCCATCATATTTGTGGTTTTTTTATGATGTTTTGTTTTTAAACAATGTTGTGGTGTTAAGTCCCAAGATGGGAAGTTTTAGGTGGAGGGACCATGTGTTTACATGGCGAAGCCTAAAATATCCTTAGTTTCTTGTTGGACAATCTCAGTATATTGGGTGGAGGGACCATGTGTTTACATGGCGAAACCTAATATAGTGACTTTATATAATAGTTAATCTTTTGGGTTTTTAGTTATCTTTGAGGATATTTCAAGATATTTTGTTGGATCAATATATATATATATATATATATATATATATATTGCTTTGCGTTTAAATATAGCTCTGAATTATTTCAAGAATATCTTGAATTTTTATTGTTTTATTGGATTTGTAATAAGTACTACTGTTATTTATAGGATTGTAATGTCTTAATATATCATACATTTATGTTCTGTAAATATTCTCATTATTTTCCTTAAGGTGTTTCAGAGTATTTCTGTTAATATATATTTATAATCAAGAAATAATTAAGAAAATTCTGAACTATCTTGATCAGGATAGCAATTATAAGTAAATTAAGAATATCACTATAGTTTTCATTATTTGGTTGATGTATTTTCTAGAATAAGAAATATTTGATATATATATATACGTATCAATCATACATGATTATATATTTCTAAGTGAAAATATTTATAATGCCTATTTTCTAATTTCATAATAGCGTATTCCTGATTAGAAATAAAGATTGTTGTAAAATAGTAAAAAGGTTAAGAAATAAATACCATCTCCTTGAAATAGTAAAATCATTTCCGAAGCCTTCTTTATCCCTGTTAAGACAGTATAATAATTACATACCTCAATATCCTTAGGTATGTTGTAGGTATATACGATATCTCGAAATATACTCGAAAGTTAGTTCCTGCACATATTCAAAACAAGAAAATTGGGACGAGCCAAATATACTGGCGACAATGGCCTGTTAGACTGCCGACTAAGGCCGAAGATACTAGCGACTAAGGCTAAAGATACTGGTGACAAGGCCGATTATACTGGTGACAAGGCCGATTATACTGGAGACAAGGCTGATTATATTAGCGAGAAGGCCGAAAATACTGGCGACTAAAGCCCGGTTGTATAGCATATGAATGCTATAATTTGGAGGATCCCTGGTAATAGTCTTTGGAAATGAAATTGTCAGCCACTCATGCGTGTACTGGTCCCAAAATCTCCAACTATACCGGGATGTTTCGGAGGATCCATGATTATAACCCTTGATAATGAAATTTTCAGCCACTCATGCGTGTACTGGTTCCATTATCTTGGATTATAACAGGATATACGTGTGCTACTAGCGAGGGTGTATGAACCCTAGTTCATTCAAGAGACAAAAGTCCCTTGAGTATTGATTTCAGGTCAAAACTTTGCAACCGGACATATAGTCTATGCATGGGTCTTCTACATAGTTTTGATTTCAGGTCAAAACTTCGCAACCAGACATATAGTCTCTGCGGGGGTCTTGATCAAGTTTTGATTTCAGGTCAAAACTTGGGCTGAGACATATAGCTTCGTATCTTCGCCAGCTATGCCTGCAAAACATCGATATTTTTGCAAAGGTTGGCATTAGGAATCCTAATTCCCCTCCGATGCTTAAGTTAGTGTCAAGATATTTTGAGAATATATCAAGATAAGATCATAAATGTGTGAGTATAAATATTTCACGGTGATATAAATCATATAAAGTAAATTTTAAGATGAATGACATTCCATGCCCTTGGAAGAGGTTCACCTTCCATAGTGGTTAACTTATATGCCCCCTTTCCAGCTTTGGATTCGATTTTATAAGGTCCTTCCCATTTTGGGGCAAGCTTTCCATCCATCGGGATGGTGGTATTCTGGAACGCTTTTCTTAGAACCAAATCTCCAATTTGGAATCTTCTTATCCTTATATTCTTATTGTAGGATTTAGACATCTTTTGCTGATAGATGGCCATCCTAATCTTTGCAATATCCCTAATTTCGTCGATAGTATCTATATCTTGAGATAATACTTCAAGATTAGCTTCTATAGTCTTTAGACTTGTTCTCGCAGTAGGGATAATAATCTTAGTTGGGAGTACATCTTCCGAACTGAATACTAATGAGATTGGTGTTAGACCAGTCGTATTTTTTGTGACACCTCGCATATTCCAGGTCAGCGCTTATATTATTTTAAATAATAATATGTTTTATTATTTCATACGTGGCACTAGAATAATTGTATTTAGTGTGACACGTGGCACAACAACTAGAATACATCGATAATTCGAGGAATTATCGCACAACACTCGCACGTGTCTTGAATAACGAACGTTGGTGAAAGGATCAAATCACAGTACACTTTCTCTGCACTTAGGTTCTAGGGAATCTAAAATATTGGGAACAATGATTAAATGTCGAGAAACGATGATCGTAATCGAAAAATACGCGAAAATCGGTTCAAAACAAGAAAACTAGGTTTATTGGGCTTCTCTGGAACTCATCGCGGTACGCGATGTTCCCACAGGAGGAATCATAGCGGTACGCGACAGGCATCGCGGGGATTTGCTCCCGAAATTCTTCACGGTACGCGGAGATTATTTTAAACCTTCATCGCGGTACGCGACAGGTGCCAGTCGACAAATCTTTATAAAATCAAGACCACCATGCCTATTAACTCCACTCTTCACCATTCTCCGGTACTATACACCAACTTCGACTATTCCTCACTGATTTGACACCAAGGAAGCCATTGGAGGACTTCTTGAAGCTCCACATTGGAGGATTGAAGCTTGTTTGTCACTTGGAAGCTCGAAGAACCACCACCACCTTACGATCGCTGAAGTTCCTTGCTATCCAGAAGCTTTAGAAGCCATTATCACTATCATCTTGAAGATCTAGGAGCTTTAGAGGTAGTCTTTACATCTCTTGTGGTTTAATATCACTACTACACACACATACAAGTGTTAAAACCCACATGCAAGCACCCTTGATGCACATGCACGAATTTTAGTTCTGGGTTTGATGATGTTTACATGATATTTGATGATCTATGATGATTAGATGATGAATCTTTACATTCCATAATGATGTGGTTATGATAGGATGGTCATAGTAGCTAAAATGATGGTTTTAGTAACATGAATGTATGATCTAGGTGGTTTTACACTATTGTGGATATTGAAATGATGTTAGGAATATTATTGATGACGATTTGCAAGACTAGAAATGGTTGATTTGTCAATATTTGATCATTTGGTGAATATTGCTAATTTTAGTAACTTTAATGCTACAAAGTATGTAATTTTGATGAAATGGTCACATTTGTATGTTTAGATCTATAAGTTATATTTAAAATGATATTTAGAAGTTAATATGATGGTTATTGGATGCATTGGAATGATTAAAATTGCTAATAGTATGATATTTTGTTAACTTTATTTTACAATTTGGAGTATAGGAGCATGCTAGTCATAATGGTTATGATTAAATACTTATTTAAGGCTAATATGATGAAATTATGATAAGAATTGTATCTAGACATAATGATATATGCATATCTTGTAACTTTATAATTATGGTAACTTTTACGCGCAAAACATGCTAAACCGACTATGTGTAACTATGTGCAATGTGATAACATGCTCATTTAGGATAAACACGCATATTAGAATAATCGGAATGTGGTTTATGCATGAATTGACTAATGTGGAAATTTTCCTTATGGAAATGATCATTGGTATCCGTACACTTCACACGACACTAAACCGCATGTTACACGCACATTTGATCCAAAACCGTCACCAACGGGTCGTTAGGTCAAACACGGTCAACACGGTCAACACGACCCACATAACAACTTGGAAGTTGTTAGACACGAACACGGTCCTGTGAGACCCACATATATGCAAACACAAACTTACAACACCTATGTGATATAGGTAACTACTAGCCGGCGAGCTACACTGTTCTTGTAAGAACACGCACTTCTCAAACTCAGGTGAGTTTACGGCCCCACTTTTACTCTTTAACTGTTTTGCTAAACTATTGGGGTGAGAATACAATGCAACTGTTTTAGATATATGACTGGTATGTTGTGAAAACCATTTTCGAGTGTAACTATTATCGCTTAAAGTCCTCACTTATCCTTACCGTTAGTTGTGTAGACAAACGAGTCGTAATTACGTAGTACTACTGGGTTTGACTAGCCCCACTCGGCACCAATGTTGACTGGAGGTCATAACGAGTGTAATTTCGATGTGAATTGCGAGTTCAGCGATGACTCGCGGAGGCAAACGGAAACAGTCTAGTTTCGGTAAGATGAACTGACACACTCCACGGATCGTAGTATCCAACAAACAACTTAACATACCCAGTATATGTCTGTTTACTTTTTCTGTCTGTCTAAACCTGTGAACTCACCAACTTTTTTAGTTGACACGTTTCGCATGTATTCTCAGGTAATTGATGGAGCACACGCTAGGACGCACTCAAGGAAGCATTAAGGAGTCTCAATGGCATATAGACTCATGTCCTAGGCTTGTGTGTGCATTTGTTGTTTTTTTTTAAACAACTAGAACAATGTAGTGTCTGTTAAACAATTTACTTTCCGCTGAAAACTTATTTACTTATGATGTTGAAACATTTTCCGCTGCATATTAAATGAAACTATGTTATTTTGCAAATCTGTGTGAATGTGAAACTCATATAGAGTCGTTCTATATGACCATGAGCTGTGATCCTGGCCACGTCACACCCACGTGGACTGACACCACGAGTGGGAATTTGGGGGTGTGACAGACTGGTATCAGAGACTTGGTTATAGGGAACTAGGTTTGCATATAGTAAACTTAGACTATAGCCACTGCTCTACATTAGACACTACACTTGGAACTTTCACACTTATATTATTGTTATCACTGTAAATTAATACTGACTGACTTAGAACTTACAGGATGGACAATAACAAAGATCCGAAAGGAAAGGACACGGGGAAACGCTCGTATGAGTATGAGCTTACTGAGGAAGACAAGCAGAAGATTCAGGAGATAGTGGAGCAGGTATATTCTCAAGAGTCCAAGAGACTTCGACCCTCGACCAGCAGGGGACCATGGGACTGGTACCCTACCACCCTTGCTGTTTGGGCAAGGGAAGAGAGAGTACCTAAGTTACCTTTGTTAGGTGACACATCTACTGGACCATCACTACCACCTATTGGGATGCATATGGAGCGGGCATTCGCTGCACTGATCTCGCGTTATAGACGTGAGTCCTGCCAGCTACGCGTGATGACTGAGGGGTTTAGGGATCTGTTGGAGCATAGTCAGCGCCTCCAGAAACATGTGGATAACTTGGAGGAGAGACTCGCACGCGTCGAAGGGACGCAGGATGACTTGGTCGCTAGGACTCAGGATGTGATCCAGCGACAGGAGGAGGTCACTACTGAGGTCACCGACATCCATGATAGGACTACGTTGCTCGAGGAGCAACAGGATTTCTTAGCCGGAGTGACACATGGACACGCTGGACGATTGGCAGCTGTGGAGGACGCCAACGAGGAGAACCTTGCCATGATCCAGGCAAGCGATGCCATGCTGAATGCATGGGTCGAACAGTTTATTGTGGAGCCACAGCCTGAGCCAGAACCCCAATTCGAGCCGGTGGATCTCGATGAGGAAGATTTTGATGAGGATCCAGACGAGGATCCTGATGAGGATGACGATGATGGCCCTGCTGATAGTGGAGATTCACACTCCACGATTGTCTAGTTAGGATTTCTATTTCAGTATTCTACTTTTGTATCACTTAGCCGAGCGGGATGTGCTCGTGCAATTTTTGTAGCATCTCTTTTGGAAAATATTGTACACAAACTTATTATCATTAATGGAAAGATGCTATACTTTGTTGCTTATATATATATCATGGCTATGACTATTGTTAACATGACATCTGACCTAACAATTGACTAACACTCTAACTTATGCTAACTAACACCCTAACCTTTCCATATAGAAACATGTCCGGAAGAGGAACCCATGCCCTTCGACTCAAACGTAAGGCAGAAAAGGCACGAATCGACATGATGGTCGAACGCAAATTCAACAAGGTACTCGCGGAGTACGAGGCCAACCGTCACGCCAGCGAGACGAGTGGTACTAACAACGGTATTAACTCTTGCCTAACATGACTAACATAGTATAGACAGTCTAGACACTAACACGTTGCATTGAACCCCGACGCACAGGATCCCACGGGGGAGCGACGAAGGGATGCTCGTTTAAGGCGTTCCTGAGCTGCCACCCTCACAAGTTTCAAGGTACTGAAGGAGCAGTGGGACTGCTTCGTTGGATAGAGAAGCTGGAGTCAGTTTTCTCTATAGCTGAATGCTCGGATGAGAACCGGGTAAAATACGCCACGGGAACATTGGAGGGACCGGCCCTCACCTGGTGGAACACTCATGTCCAAACCCTTGGACTGGACACCGCAAACTCAATTCCATGGGACAACTTCACCAGGATGCTCCGCGAAGAATACTGTCCTCGGGATGAAATTAGGAAACTGGAGGAAGAGTTCTGGGTACACAAGATGGTAGGATCAGAGATCGAGAAATACTGTACTCGATTTCACGAACTGTGCAAGTTGTGCCCGGCAATGGTGACGCCGGAGTACAAAAAGATAGAGCAATTCATTAGTGGATTGCCCGAGCAAATACAGAGCACGGTGACAGCAGCCGATCACACCACCATCCAACCACTGATTCGCTTGGCGCACAAGCTGACTGACCAGGCGGTAGCCCAAGGGAAACTGCCAAAAAGGGGTGAACACCTAAAACCCCAAGAGCCCAAGCGAAAGTGGGAACCCAACAACAACCGTGTTTTCTCACCACCACCACCAGCTCAACACCGACCAGCACCAGCCAAAGTCTTCACCGCCACACAACCAAACACTCAAGGCAAAGGAGGATATCAGGGTAACAGCCCAAAATGTAACAACTGTAACTTCCATCACTTTGGCCCATGCAAGAGAGTCAAATGCACCAACTGTGGGAGAAACGGGCACATGGCCAAAGAATGCCGATCAAACCCCAACCCCAACCTCAATAAGGATAACACATTAAAGGGGTGCTTCACTTGCGGAAAGCCGGGCCACATGCGCCGAGATTGTCCGCAGAACAAGAATGCAGGTGGCAACCCGGCTAGGGGTCGGGCATTCGTGATCGGATCCGGTGAAGCTAAAGATGATCCGAACGTCGTTACCGGTACGTTTCTGTTAAATAATGTCTATGCTAGTATATTATTTGATACCGGTGCCGATAGGAGTTTTATCTCTAATGAATTTAGCAAATTGCTTGACATTACACCAACATTATTAGATTATAAGTATACCGTAGAGCTAGCGGATGGCAAACTGATCGAAACACAACATATCATCAAGGGATGTGTTCTAACCTTAGCAGATCATCAGTTGATGATTGACTTGATGCCAGTAACTCTCGGGAGCTTCGACGTGGTGATTGGAATGGATTGGCTATCTGCAAATCACGCCGAGATCGTGTGCAATGAGAAGATCGTGCGAATTACATTGCCAAATGGAGAGCAGATTTCAATTCAAGGGGAACGACGCGGAATACCATTAAACATCATGTCTTGCATGAAGGCAAACAAATATTTGAGGAAAGGATACACGGCTATCCTAGCTCTTATCACCGAACAATCAAAGAAGGAACGGAAGATCGAGGACATCGCTATTGTTCGCGATTATCCGGAAGTCTTTCCTGACGATCTACTAGGACTACCCCCAGCACGACAAGTGGAGTTTCAGATAGATCTGACACCAGGAGCAGCACCAATAGCCAAGGCACCATACCGATTGGCTCCTACTGAAATGCAGGAATTATCTAATCAACTACAAGAGTTGTTAGATAAAGGGTTCATCCGACCGAGTTTCTCACCTTGGGGAGCACCGGTCTTGTTTGTGAAGAAGAAAGACGGTTCATTCCGTATGTGTATAGACTACCGAGAACTGAACAAGGTGACGATCAAGAATCGATACCCTCTACCTCGAATAGACGACCTGTTTGATCAGTTGCAAGGGTCAAGCTACTATTCAAAAATAGATTTAAGATCTGGTTACCATCAACTCAGAGTACAAGAAGGAGATATACCGAAGACAGCCTTCAGAACACGGTATGGACATTACGAATTTCTAGTCATGCCTTTCGGGCTGACCAACGCACCGGCAGTATTCATGGATCTCATGAATCGAGTGTGTAAGCCGTATCTGGACAAATTCGTAATCGTATTCATAGACGATATCCTGATTTATTCCAAGACTCAAGAAGAACATGCCGATCACTTAAGACGTGTCTTGGAACTGCTAAAGAAGGAACAACTATACGCGAAGCTTTCCAAATGCGATTTTTGGATTCGCGAAGTTCAGTTCTTGGGCACGTGGTAAACGAGAAGGGAATACATGTAGACCCAGCCAAGATTGAGGCAATCAAGAATTGGGCAGCACCTAAGACTCCAACTGAGGTGCGGCAGTTCTTAGGATTGGCCGGGTACTACAGGCGGTTTATCGAGGGATTTTCAAAGATCGCACAATCATTAACTTCCCTTACGCATAAAGACAAGAAGTTTGAATGGGGAGAAAAACAAGAAGTTGCTTTTGACTTGTTGAAACAGAAGTTGTGCAGTGCACCTATCTTATCACTACCAGACGGGTGCGAAGACTTTGTAGTCTACTGCGACGCATCGAAGCAAGGACTCGGTTGTGTACTGATGCAACGCGAGAAGGTCATAGCTTATGCGTCACGACAATTGAAAGTGCACGAGAAAAATTATACGACCCATGATCTGGAATTAGGAGCCGTAGTATTTGCATTGAAGATCTGGAGACACTATCTGTACGGCACCAAGTGCACTATATTCACGGATCATAAGAGCCTGCAGCACATTTTCGACCAAAAGGAGCTAAACATGAGACAACGCAGATGGGTCGAGTTGATAGGTGATTATGACTGTGCAATCAAGTATCATCCCGGGAAAGCCAATGTAGTAGCCGATGCGTTAAGTAGAAAAGAAACAATCAAACGCGTACGAGCACTACAACTTACCATTCATTCTGAGCTACCTAATCAGATCCGAGTAGCACAACAAGAAGCCCTGAAAAAGGAAAGCCTTATCCTCGAAGCTATGCGGGGTATGGATAAACAGATGAAACAGAAAGACGACGGAGCTTACTATCTGATGGACCGAATTTGGATTCCACGCTACGGGGGATTAAGAGAAGTAGTGATGGATGAAGCTCACAAGAGTCGATACTCAGTACATCCAGGTTCTGACAAGATGTACCACGACCTAAAGACAACTTATTGGTGGCCTAATATGAAATCAGAAATCGCAATCTATGTGAGTAAGTGTCTGACTTGCTCCAAAGTTAAGGTCGAATATCAGAAACCGTCAGGGTTACTCCAACAACCGGAAATCCCAGTCTGGAAATGGGAACAGATTTCCATGGATTTTATCACCAAGCTGCCAAAGACAGCAAGTGGTTGCGATACCATCTGGGTTATCATAGACCGACTCACGAAATCGGCACACTTCCTGCCGATTAAGGAAACTGATAAGTTGGAAAAGTTAACCCGAATCTACTTGAAGGAAATCGTATCCAGACACGGAGTCCCAATCTCTATTATATCTGACCGAGACAGCCGTTTCACGGCACATTTTTGGAAGTCCTTACACAAGGCACTTGGGACGAGATTGGATATGAGCACTGCTTATCATCCACAGACGGATGGTCAGAGTGAACGAACCATCCAAACTCTGGAAGACATGCTTCGAGCATGTGTGATTGATTTCGGTAATAGCTGGGAGACTCACCTACCTTTGGTGGAATTTTCTTACAATAACAGTTATCACACCAGCATCGGAGCTGCACCTTTTGAGGCACTTTATGGACGTAAATGCAGATCACCACTTTGTTGGGCAGAAGTTGGTGAAAGCCAACTGACCGGACCTGAGCTCGTGCACGAAACAACTGAAAAGATCGTGCAGATACGTAACCGAATGGCAGCAGCTCGGGATCGACAGAAAAGCTACGCCGACAAAAGGCGCAAACCTTTGGAATTCCAAGTGGGAGATCGAGTACTTCTTAAAGTATCGCCTTGGAAGGGAGTGATTCGATTTGGAAAGCGGGGAAAGCTAAACCCTCGCTATATCGGACCATTCGAGATCACTAAACGGATAGGCCCTGTGGCCTACGAACTACAGCTACCACATGAATTGAGTAGCGTACACAATGTGTTTCATGTTTCGAACCTCAAGAAATGCTTATCGGACGAGACGCTCGCAATTCCTTTGGAGGAAATCCAGATTGATGAACAACTTCACTTCGTTGAGGAACCGGTGGAAATCATGGATCGGGAAATCAAGAAGTTGAAACTCAGTAAAATACCAATTGTAAAAGTTCGTTGGAACTCACGGCGAGGACCGGAATACACCTGGGAGCGAGAGGATCAGATGAAACAGAAATACCCTCACCTATTCTCCAACCAGACTAACACCAACAACACGAACTGAATTTCGGGACGAAATTTCTATTAACTGGGGGATGATGTGACACCTCGCATATTCCAGGTCAGCGCTTATATTATTTTAAATAATAATATGTTTTATTATTTCATACGTGGCACTAGAATAATTGTATTTAGTGTGACACGTGGCACAACAACTAGAATACATCGATAATTCGAGGAATTATCGCACAACACTCGCACGTGTCTTGAATAACGAACGTTGGTGAAAGGATCAAATCACAGTACACTTTCTCTGCACTTAGGTTCTAGGGAATCTAAAATATTGGGAACAATGATTAAATGTCGAGAAACGATGATCGTAATCGAAAAATACGCGAAAATCGGTTCAAAACAAGAAAACTAGGTTTATTGGGCTTCTCTGGAACTCATCGCGGTACGCGATGTTCCCACAGGAGGAATCATAGCGGTACGCGACAGGCATCGCGGGGATTTGCTCCCGAAATTCTTCACGGTACGCGGAGATTATTTTAAACCTTCATCGCGGTACGCGACAGGTGCCAGTCGACAAATCTTTATAAAATCAAGACCACCATGCCTATTAACTCCACTCTTCACCATTCTCCGGTACTATACACCAACTTCGACTATTCCTCACTGATTTGACACCAAGGAAGCCATTGGAGGACTTCTTGAAGCTCCACATTGGAGGATTGAAGCTTGTTTGTCACTTGGAAGCTCGAAGAACCACCACCACCTTACGATCGCTGAAGTTCCTTGCTATCCAGAAGCTTTAGAAGCCATTATCACTATCATCTTGAAGATCTAGGAGCTTTAGAGGTAGTCTTTACATCTCTTGTGGTTTAATATCACTACTACACACACATACAAGTGTTAAAACCCACATGCAAGCACCCTTGATGCACATGCACGAATTTTAGTTCTGGGTTTGATGATGTTTACATGATATTTGATGATCTATGATGATTAGATGATGAATCTTTACATTCCATAATGATGTGGTTATGATAGGATGGTCATAGTAGCTAAAATGATGGTTTTAGTAACATGAATGTATGATCTAGGTGGTTTTACACTATTGTGGATATTGAAATGATGTTAGGAATATTATTGATGACGATTTGCAAGACTAGAAATGGTTGATTTGTCAATATTTGATCATTTGGTGAATATTGCTAATTTTAGTAACTTTAATGCTACAAAGTATGTAATTTTGATGAAATGGTCACATTTGTATGTTTAGATCTATAAGTTATATTTAAAATGATATTTAGAAGTTAATATGATGGTTATTGGATGCATTGGAATGATTAAAATTGCTAATAGTATGATATTTTGTTAACTTTATTTTACAATTTGGAGTATAGGAGCATGCTAGTCATAATGGTTATGATTAAATACTTATTTAAGGCTAATATGATGAAATTATGATAAGAATTGTATCTAGACATAATGATATATGCATATCTTGTAACTTTATAATTATGGTAACTTTTACGCGCAAAACATGCTAAACCGACTATGTGTAACTATGTGCAATGTGATAACATGCTCATTTAGGATAAACACGCATATTAGAATAATCGGAATGTGGTTTATGCATGAATTGACTAATGTGGAAATTTTCCTTATGGAAATGATCATTGGTATCCGTACACTTCACACGACACTAAACCGCATGTTACACGCACATTTGATCCAAAACCGTCACCAACGGGTCGTTAGGTCAAACACGGTCAACACGGTCAACACGACCCACATAACAACTTGGAAGTTGTTAGACACGAACACGGTCCTGTGAGACCCACATATATGCAAACACAAACTTACAACACCTATGTGATATAGGTAACTACTAGCCGGCGAGCTACACTGTTCTTGTAAGAACACGCACTTCTCAAACTCAGGTGAGTTTACGGCCCCACTTTTACTCTTTAACTGTTTTGCTAAACTATTGGGGTGAGAATACAATGCAACTGTTTTAGATATATGACTGGTATGTTGTGAAAACCATTTTCGAGTGTAACTATTATCGCTTAAAGTCCTCACTTATCCTTACCGTTAGTTGTGTAGACAAACGAGTCGTAATTACGTAGTACTACTGGGTTTGACTAGCCCCACTCGGCACCAATGTTGACTGGAGGTCATAACGAGTGTAATTTCGATGTGAATTGCGAGTTCAGCGATGACTCGCGGAGGCAAACGGAAACAGTCTAGTTTCGGTAAGATGAACTGACACACTCCACGGATCGTAGTATCCAACAAACAACTTAACATACCCAGTATATGTCTGTTTACTTTTTCTGTCTGTCTAAACCTGTGAACTCACCAACTTTTTTAGTTGACACGTTTCGCATGTATTCTCAGGTAATTGATGGAGCACACGCTAGGACGCACTCAAGGAAGCATTAAGGAGTCTCAATGGCATATAGACTCATGTCCTAGGCTTGTGTGTGCATTTGTTGTTTTTTTTTAAACAACTAGAACAATGTAGTGTCTGTTAAACAATTTACTTTCCGCTGAAAACTTATTTACTTATGATGTTGAAACATTTTCCGCTGCATATTAAATGAAACTATGTTATTTTGCAAATCTGTGTGAATGTGAAACTCATATAGAGTCGTTCTATATGACCATGAGCTGTGATCCTGGCCACGTCACACCCACGTGGACTGACACCACGAGTGGGAATTTGGGGGTGTGACATTTTTTGTGGTTGTTCTATCTGCCCATAGGACAAATGGGAGCTCTTCTGCCATTTTCCTTTCTTGGATTCCAAACTTCTTTTTGAGATTGTTTATGATAATTTTATTGCTTGATTCTGCTTGACCGTTAGCTTGAGGATGTACAGGTGTAGAAGTGATCATTTTTATGCCCCATGCCTCTCACAATTTGGTAGTTATTTTACCAATAAAATTGAGACCAATTGTCGTAGGTAATTTCGGCAGGTATCCCGAATCTGGTCAGGATATTTCTCTTTATAAATGAAATTACCTCTTTTTCTCTAACCTGTACGAAGGCTTCAGCTTCAATCCATTTCGAAAAATAATCAGTCATGGCAAGCATGAACACCTTTCCTCCTAGTCCTTTTGGTATTTTACCTACTATATCCATTCCCCATTTCATAAATGGCCATGATAAGATTATCAGATATAAAGGTTCAGCTGGATGATGAAAAATATTGCTATGTCTTTGACACGCATCACATTTTTGAGAATAAGACATCGCATCCTTTCTCATATTAGGCTAGAAATATCCAGTTCTTAGGATTTTTGAAAGTAATGCTCTGCCCCTAGTGTGATTTCCACAATCTCCTTCGTGAATATCCTTCATTACTTCTAAACTTTCTGGTTTTTCTAAATACTTTAGGTATGGACCAACTACTGATTTCCTATAAAGGATATTCCGAATGACTGTGTATCTTGATACTCTAGCATCAAAAGCTCTAGGATTTGTTTCTCCATCAGGTATTTTTCCTGTTTGAAGATCATCCTTTATAGGGATGATCCAGGATATTTCGTGTGCATCAATATTCTTCGGTTCGAGAATGGGATTTGAATCCTCTATGTCTATTGCTGGATTCAAGATATGTAGGATAGGGATACTGATATCATTAGAGATCTGAAGAGATGAGGCGAAGTTTGCTAATGCATCTGCTTCAGCATTCTCTTCTCTAGGAACTTGCGTGATACCAAAAGTGTAGAAATATCCCACTATATTTTTGACTATCTCTAGGTATTTTGCCAATTTATCCCCTTTAACCACATAGGAACCATTAAATTGGTTTGCTATTAGTAAGGAGTCGATAAACACATGGAGATTTTTTATGTTCATATCCCTAGCTAATTGAAATCAAGGCTTCATATTCAGCTTCATTATTAGTTGCTTGGAATTCACAGCTAATCGATTGGGGTATTATGTCCCACTATGGTGATTTTAGTATGATCCCTAATCCTGTCCCCCTTACGTTTGAGGCTCCGTCGATATATAAAGTCCATTCACCAGTATCCTCATCCAGAAGTTTGACTCTTGAATCTACTTCTGGTTGTACATCATTACTAAAATCTGCAACAAAGTTTGCTAATGCTGGAGACTTAATAGTTGTTCTTGGTTCATAGATTAAATCATAAGCGATAAGTTTTACTGACCATTTGGCCATTCTTCCTGATAACTCAGGTTTTCTTAATACTGATTTAATCGGGTAATTTTTCTTAATATGTATCCTATGTGTCTCGTAATAATGCCTAAGTTTTGTTGAGGCCATGATCAAAGCTAGGATTAGCTTTTCGAGGTGATAATATCTAGTCTTAGCATCTAATAGGCTCTTACTTACATAGTATACGGGATGTTGTGATCCTTGGTAGTCCTTAACTAATACAACACTTACAGTAGTTCGGGATACTGCTAGGTATAGTGATAGTGGTTCACCATCTTCTGGTTTCATGAGCAACGGCGGTGAGGATATATATTCTTTCAAATCCTGAAGCGCCTTCTCATGCTCTTCATCCCATTGAAACTTATTATTTTTTGAGGATATCGTAGAATCCTTTGAATTTTTCAGAAGATCTAGAGATGAATCTGTTAAGTGCAGCTATCCTTCCTGTTAACCTTTGCATTTCTTTTTACGTTTGTTGGGGGTTTTAAGTTCAAGATAGCTTGTATTTGTTCAGGGCTGGCCTCTATTCCTCTCTTAATGACCATATATCCCAAGAACTTTCCCGATCTTACTACAAAATGACACTTAGAAGGGTTAAGTTTCATATTGTATCGATCCAGGATATAAAATGATTACTAAAGATCCTTAAGATGATCCTTGGTAATCTTTGATTTGACTACCATATCAACGATATATACTTCCATAGTGTCCCCCAGCTTGTCTTTGAATATCATATTGACAAGCGTTTGATAGGTGGCTCCAGCATTCTTTAGACCAAATGGCATTGCTATGTAGCAATATATCCCTATCGGTGTCATGAAGGCAATATCTTCTTGATCCGAAGGCTCCATTTGTATTTGCTGGAATCATGTCGATGCACCCATGAAAGTTAGCATTTCATGGCCTGCTGTTGCATCTGCCATTGAGTGTATGTGTGGTAATGGAAAGGGGTCATTTGGACAGGATTTGTTAAGGTCTATGTAATCTACACAAAGTCTCCACTTTCCATTCTTCTTTTGAACCACAACTACGTTAGCTAGTGTTTCAGGTAAAAATTAACAAGCTTAACTTTTAGCAAAACCGAATTAGAAAAGCGGGGTATTGTGTTTTACAAGAAAATATATTGGGTATACTGAATATATGACCAGAATATCCCCGAATATCCCCGGGGATATTTGAATATATCAAACAGAAAAATAGCAACACACGAGATTTATACGAGGAAAAGCCCTTAATCCCTTAGGATTGTCGGCATAAAAACCTTGGGAGGTGACAATCGTCACTCTACCTAGTTTTATTAATAATCAAATGAGTTGGTACAAACAAAGAGCGCAATATGATCGATTCTAGAATGCCAAATGAGCTTCAGTGAGTTTTGTGTGTTATTTGAGTAACCGGTGTCCTATATCAATCAATCACCTCACTATTTATATAAAGAAAATACAAGTGAACGTTTAGCAACGTTCATAAGGTAGTTCCGACTATTCTGGCACTTTCCAATCATGGAAGACTTATTCAAGCTGATTGCGCAAATCTCTCTTAGATTTCATCATTCGAATTGAAGTGGTTGATGCGTGCTTCTGTGATATCTTGTCCAGCTGTGAGACAACCTGTCATTCCCTGAAATCTCGCAATAGATGTTAAGCAACAGAGATAATTGTTAGTAAGAATACATATCCTTAAAATATCCCTGATCCCGAAATATACCGGATCCTGAAAAATTAAAAAAAATAAAGTTTAAAATTGCCTCCAATTTTACAGTTAGTTTTTTACAGCTGTAAAATTAAAAAAATTAAAGTTTAAAATTTGAATTTTGAATTTCTAATCGATGGTTTCACGATTTTAAATGGACGGTTAGATGAGGATAGAGGTTACTGATTTTGTCAGAATACTGCGCATATAATGATCACGCCTCTCCTCTTTCAAATCACTTATCTTATTCGATCATCTTCTCCGGTAAGTTTTTTTATTCCGAATCCTCTGTTTTTTCTATTTTTATTAAGTGAAAATGTCAAATTCCCCTTCTTCATCCGAGGCTAGCGACTTCTTTGATCAGAACATCCTTCCATATACCGACCAGAATGCCTGCGCTTTCGATGATGATCACATTGAAGCCATGCAGCTTTCTCAAGCATTCCCCGAGGAAACTGTTTTCCGTAGATATTGTTTCGGGTAAAAATTAACAAACTTAACTTTTAGCAAAACCGAATTAGAAAAGTGGGGTATTGTGTTTAACAAGCAAATATACTGAATATACCAAATATAAGTTCAGGATATCCCCGAATATCCCTGGGGATATTTGAATATATCAAACAGAAAAATAGCAATACACACGAGATTTATACGAGGAAAAGGCCTTAATCCCTTAGGATTGCCGGCATAAAAACCTCGGGAGGTGACAATTGTCACTCTGCCTAATTTTATTAATAATCAAAAGTGAATGAATACAAACAAAGAGCGTAATATGATCGATTCTATGACGCTAGATTAGCTTCAATGAGTGTTGTGTGTGTTATTTGAGCAACAAGTGTCCTATATCGATCAATTACCTCAGTATTTATACTAAGAATTTAAAAAAGGACGTTTGACAATGTTCATAAGGTAGTTCCGAATATTCCGGCACTTTCCAATCGTGGACGACTCTTTCAAATCACCCGCATAGATTTCTCTTGGATTCCTCGTTTAAGTTGAAGTAGTTGTTGCATGTTTCCTTGATATCAGGACCAGCTAAAAATATCCTTGAGACAACCTGTCAATCCCTGAAATCTCGCAATAAAAGTTAAATAACAGGAATAATTGTTAGTAATATTCATATCCTTAAAATATTCCTGATCCCGAAATATCCCGGATCCTGAAATATCTCGAGTGGAAATATTTTGCACCTAACAATTGCCCCCAATTTTACAGTTTATGGTTTACAGCTGTAAAATTTTAAAGATAAGATTCGAATTTAGAAATTTAAATTGACGGTTTCGTGATTAAATGGACGGTTAGATGATGATAGCGGTTACTGATCCTGTGTCAGAATACTGCATATAATGATCACGCGTCTTTCCTTTTCAATCACTTATCTTCTTCGATCATCTTCTCCAGTAAGTTTTCCATTTCAAATCCTCTGTTTTTCTTGATTTTTAATTAGGTAAAATGTCGCATTCTACTTCTTCATCCGAGGCTAGCGATTTCTTCGATCAGAATATCTTACCATACACTGATCAGAATGCATGTATCTTCGATGATGATCATATCGAGGTTATGCAACTTTCCGGAGCATTCTCTGATGAAGCCGTTTTTCGTCGGTATGATCCTGCCCTAAAAGCTGATCACAGCTCCTTTAAATGGGTTTGTTTTCCCGAGCATCCATTTTTTTTAGGCTTATCTTTTCCTTTTCCTACTTTGATTTCTGAGTTCTTCCGGATTACCCGTCTCTGTTATCCTCAACTTATGCCAATGGGTTGGCGGTTGCTTGTTACTCTCCATAAACTGAACCATAAGTACGGTCTTAGGATTGGTGTTCCTGAAATTTCTTCTGTTTACCAACTTCGCACCCCACGGGTACTCCCGTTTTTTGCTCCAAAGGCGAACTGGTGCCCCTGTTTTGGTTCATGGGGTTACTATGAATGGGGATGAGTGAAGAGACAAGTTTTTCTTTGTGAAAAGAAGTTCTATCCCTGGGGGAATTTCTCTTCCAGTTAGTTGGTTATTGAAGGGTAGGATTTTTTATTAATTATTACTATCGTTTGAGTTATTTTTAAACAGCTCTTATTGTTATGTTTCAGCGTCGAAATTTGAATCACTCATTGCTGAGAATCAGGATACCCAACAAAGGATTCAATCTCTTTTGGTGATTGGAGAAAGAGAACGGAAATTCGTAGTGTCCTCTAAAGAAGATATCCCTGTTTCTTCTCCATCTCATAGTGCTTCTTCTCAGCAATCACAAGCCCAAATGACATCAGGTATCCCAAAGTCGGTTTCTAGGTTTTGACTATTCTTCAATGTTTTGATACTCTTGTTTGGTTATTCAGAATCAGCTTTCGATCTTGATGACCTCACCGATTTCTTGACTATTAAAAAAGAAAAGGTTAGCCCTGTTGCCCCCAAGGCAAGGATCATGCATACCCGCTTGACCAAGGCTTCAAAAAAGCACAAGGGTGCTGATGTCGTCAATGTGGATGATATCCCTGATTTCCCTGCTGTCGATCTTCTCCACAAGGTATACCTTTACAATGTTATAATTTTCTAGCAATTATATCCTCATATCATCCCTATCATATAGGTCATCTCGAAGATATCCAGTGAAAAAGAAGCTTATGAAAAGCAAATCGAGGATCTTGATGATCAAAGGAAGATTGTTGTCGCCAAGGCTGGGCATTACGAGAAGGAGGCTTTAAAGTTCAAGAAACAGGTCAAGGATAATGATGCCGCCCATAAGCTGAAGGTGAAAGAGATCATTGAAGGAACCAAGAAGTCTGTTGCTGCTGCTATCCTCAAGGCGAAGATCCAAATGGCAGAAAGGTCAAAACAAGAAGGCTCGGACTTGTGGGACAAGGATTTTGCCGACCGGGTTAAGGTTTTGGCCAAGCTGACTGGGGATATGGCGGAGACTTCAGATGCAGCGGCGAAGACGGCGAGCGTGGTGGAGACCAGTAAGGTGGCAGGAGGTGAGGATGTTGGAGCTGCTGGAGGCGAAGAGGGTGTGGTGATGGGCGATGAAGATAGAGTTGATAAGGTCTGAGCCCATTATGTTTGTGGTTCTGTTATGTAGGTTTTTAAACAATATCTTGATTTTAAGTCCCTAAATGGGCAGACAATTTATGAGATTTTAGGTGGAGGGACCATGTGTTTACATGGCGAAGCCTAAAATTTCTTAGTTTTCTTTTAGTTTAACATTTTTAGTATATTGGGTGGAGGGACCATGTGTTTACATGACGAAGCCTTATATATTGACTTGACTTTGTTGACCTTTTGACTTAGTAATATCAATGGATGCTTTAGGATATTTTGTTCAGTTATGTTTTGTAGGATACATCTTGAAATTTCGTTTAATCATATTGTTCCCATTGTAGTCTACTCATTCATGTTCAGGATATTTGAAAAGCATATTTAATTAGGATGCTAAAAATATTGAGGGTATTATTATAATTTACATAACGAACAAAACCGGAGCTCCCCAAGGTGAGTAGCTCGATCGGATGAAACCTTTGTCTAGTAGCTCCTGTAGTTGATTCGACAATTCCTGCATCTCTGAAGGTGCTAACCTGTAAGGAGATTTAGCAACAGGAGTTGCTCCAGGAATCAAGTCGATGCGAAACTCTGCCGGTGCACAGGTGGCAAGCTGGTAGATCTTCAGGAAACACTTCGGGGTATTCCTTTACTATCGGCACATCTTGAATCATTTTCTTGTCTATCTATTTCTCCACCACGTGAGCCAAGAAAGCTACACACTTCTTCTGTAGACACCTACGCGCTTTGATGCAAGATATGATTTTGACACTATGCTTTGGTTGGTCCCCACGAACTTCCAATACCCGATCATTCGTCAATGGAATCCGAAGTAGCTTTTCAGAACAGATGACTTCCACTCTATTGAGAGATAGCCAATCCATCCCAACAATGATGTCGAAACTACCCAACTCCATCGGTATCAAGTCGATGGTAAAATTGTGATCAATAAGTGTAAGTGGGCAGTTCCTAAGTATAGTGCTAGCTGTGATTTGTTTCCCATTCGCTACTTCGATGAGATAAGGGGAGTCTAAAGTTTCCTCAGTAAGATTAAGTTGGCATGCAAAATCAAATGAAATAAAACTCTGATATGCACCAGTGTCAAACAAAATAGATGCATAAGAGTCATGTATAAGAAATGTACCAGTGACCACATTAGGGTCTTGGTGTGCTACATTGGCTCCAATCACAAAAGCCCTTCCACGAGGTGTTTGGGCTCCCTGTTGCACTCTCTTTGGGCAGTCTCTGTAGAAATGACCTACTTCTCCACAGTTATAGCATCCTCGGTTGTTGTTGTTGTTGTGATTTCCGGGGTTTAGTGGTGGAGGTAATGCTCTAGCAGTATTGTTTGTAGCTTGTGTCGCTGGAGCACGGCACTGGTGAGCTCGATGACCTAGTCAGCCATAGTTCTTGCATTTCCTGCATTGCGCATTGGCAGGATGATGAAATTTGCATTGTGCACATTGAGGATGCATTCCCACATGCTTTTTGGGTGCAACCTGAACAGGTGCGGCAGTAACTTGTTGCAGTGGGGTGGCCATCACATAGTTCTTGACGACCTTTTGCTTCTTCTTTTGGTGATATTAGTGCTTCTTTGACGGTTCTTCCTTAGCTTTGCCCATGTCTTTCTTCAAAACTCCTGACTTTACCATTACGTCAGTGAGTTTAGCTGTTAGAGAAATGGCTGACTCTAGAGTAGCAGGGTTTGCAGCTAGCACAATGCTTTGAATGCAGGAGGGTAATCCTACCACATATCTGTCGATCAGCTTCTCAAGAGTTGGCACCATCTCTGGCACCAAAGCTACCAATTCATGATAGCGAGTGGTGAAAGTAATGTCCCTTCATCACATGGTTTGAGAGTTCAACTTCCAACTTCTGTAGTTCGTGCTTGGGACAGAATTTATTTCTCAAGAGGATTTTGAAATCTGCCCAAGGCATGGCTAGTGCTTCATCTCTTCCTCGAGCTCTAATTTGGGAGTTCCACCACGTCAAAGCTCGCTTGCTAAAAGACCCAGCTGCATAGCGAACTTTGTGATGGACAACCACTAATGTCCAGGGTGGTCTCCATCTTTTCCAGCCATTGGATCAGTCCAACGGCTCCTTCAACACTAGTAAAACTAGGCGGACTTGCATCCTACAAATGACTTGTAGGAGCAGTCCGAAGTAGTGCCAGTGTTTCCACTAGCTTCCCCCGTAGTGTGACCAAAATTGTTGTCGTGGCCTTGAATCATGTTTATCATCTCTAGGATGACATCCTTCAGTTGGTTCGTCAGTTGACTGCTCAGAAGTGTTGCCAAAGCAACGGTGGCAGGATCGAGAGCTGGAACCGCATTCGGGTTCGGGGGAGGATTAAGTGGAGGAGGAGGAGGTGGCAGTGGTGAATTAGGTGGTGTAGGGGTTGATGAGCGAGGTGCTGAAGCTTGTGGAGTCGGTTGTCTTTTGGGCGGCATTCTGATTATAACCAAAAGAATATTGGTTAGTGCAGTGATCGAATGAAGAAGACACAATGCAAACATAGGTCCTATGTTCTCTACATGAGGGTCCCTAAGTTATAGTCTAGGCCAAACCATTTAAGTAAATGACCTATTATTCTCTATAACCTTGTGCTCTGATACCTATCTGTCACACCCCGAGCCGGCGGGACAGATCAACTTTCCCATCGGGCGGAAGGTTCCCGGGGCGCGATATCGTGGGTGATAATCGTGATGATCGGATTGTTTACATAGCATCAACATTGAGAATAACTGAAGCACAATAAAGCATTAAACTAGGATTACAAAGTTAAATTACAACTGAAAATGTTTGATAATTTAACTAAGTAAACCTATCAAAAGAATCAATGTTCACTATCTTGTAGATGTACAAGATATCAAGTGACTTGTATCAATAACAAAATATGTGCTTTCCAAAAGTCTACTAGGTCCTCTATCTGGGCATCCTAGCATGCAATCCTGAGCCTTAGCTTAATCCTGTTCATCACCTGAGAAAGCATGTAAGAAAACAAAGTCAACACAATGGTTGGTGAGTTCATATAGTTTTAGTATGTGAAAAATAGCTTTTGCAAACCTTTTCGGTAAAACCTTAACGTCACTAACGTCACCTATAATATCCGATTCGGTATGCTTATATATAGGGCATACGAAAGGGTCGAGCCTACAACCCGCCCAGACGCCATCCCACCACATACTAAGCCACATATGACATTGTTGTTAATGATAATTAAGCATTTTACCTACCATCCAATCCCATTCCCATCGTAGCTTTAGCATTTTGTTTGTAAGTTTCAACACGCATACAATAGCATCTGCAAGTCTAGCTTTGAGAGTTACCTTTATGGACAACTGAACACCCTAAGGAATTCAATATCAATCCATATCGGATCCAAATATGATTAGCAACATCGGTGTTTTGATAAAGGATTTCTATGATGACACAAAGTCAACTAAAGAAAACTAGAATCATCCTAGTCACGTATCACAGACATGAGTGGACAATGAGGAGTCACTGTATGGCAAGCACTGAGAGGCCAACAGTCTGTTCCTCCAGTCCGGACTATGAAGGTCGCCCTATGGCAAGCACTGAGAGGCCGACGGTCTGTTCCTTCAAGTCCCGACTATGGAGAACACCCTATGGCAAGCACTGAGAGGCCAAATCAGTATGTTCTACAATAGCCGATAGCTTTAGCATACAAGTTTATAGCATTCATATAGCATAGCATTTACGTTTCTTGTGCACAAGTACTAGCTTCACAACCGGTAAGGCAAGCACTAAGAGGCCAAACCGTTGTTTTAGCATGGCAAGCATATAAAGCATACAAATGTGTAAAGCATTCTAAGCATTTCAAGCATTTAGTATATATGTATGTAGCATTAGCATAGAATCATTAGCATTTAGCGTTAGCATTAGCATTGCATCATTAGCATTTAGCGTTAGCATTAGCATTGTCTGGTAGCATTAGCATAAAGTATTAGCATTTAGCTTTGGCATTAACATGTAGCATTTAGCATTAACCCATAGCATTAGCATTAGCATCTAGCATTTACTCGTTGACTTATCATTAGCATAAAGTATTTAGCATATAGCATTTAGCATTAACCCATGACATTAGCATTAGCATCTAGCATTTACTCGTAGCATTATCATTAGCATAAAGTGTTTAGCATATACTATTTAGTTTAAATCCTTAGATTTTAGCTTTTATAATAAGTGTAACACGCATAAGCATTTGTATTAGCGTTTTGAATAAGTTTAAAAGGATCTATGCAACAGTTAAACATTTGTTTAAAAGGTGTAACATGCTTCTCAGTCCCGAAGTAAAACTCAAAATAGTTTGAAAAGGGACAATGAACTCACATGTGTTGCTAAGTATGGTTTACCACAGATAATGCGCGCTCTTTGATTGTAGCTTAAGTATCTTCAAAACCTGAGTTTTTTTAAGAGGTTCGAATACGATAAGTCGTTATAATAGACGCAAACTAGGGTTTCGGTCTCCGCATGCAACTATGTGTCCTATAATACTAATGGTTTTTCTAAGAATCTTTCTAGTTAGTCTAATACATTACCCATAATTGAAACCCGAGATCCTGTAAGATTTGGATTAAGTATTTGTAAAGGAATTGGTCTTAAATAAATCTTAAGTTAGAAATCATTTAATTGATCAAAGAGAGTTTAGTATCAATTTTATTTAATAAAAATCATCAATTATTTTAAGAAAATCATAGATTGGTTTATTAGGCTTAAGTTGATCCAACTTGATTAACTTTAAGCCTAACCTTTGGCTTTTAGCTTTCTTTGCTTCTTAAATCGCTTGTGTATATCACTTAGATTAGAAGGTTCAACAAAACCATCCAACCTAGTTGTATATAGTATAACATGCACTAATATTTAGTTAAGTTCTTTGCAAAATCATGTTTCATGCTCGAATAAGTAAAACCTTTGAGGTGGTGGCATTAATCTTTGTTTAGCTTCAACCCCATGTGATAACAAAATATATATTTCACATTTGTTTAGCAAATATTGATATTCAAATCTTTAGTATAAAAACTTTCAACTTAACCCATTTGTTTTAAAGAACTAAGTTAATCTTTTGTTTAGGAAAACCTAAGAATCTTCCATGCACACACATACATATGCATGAGATTCACATAGTTATTCATGCACATCATGTCATCCAAAGTTTGTCTATTTTGATTGATGTTCTTAACTCAACCCTTAGCCGAGTCAATCCTGCCCGAATAGCTTTGGCCGAATCATTGGCCGACTCAACTGGTTCGGGCGAATGAGATGGTGGCCAAAGGAGTGCTGCCGATCAAATGAGGAATGATCGAATGGCTCAACCCCGATCGAATGAGGATGGTTTGGCTCCAAACCATTCGGCGAATGAAGATTGCTTCGGCTGAGAGCCATTCGGCGAATGAGGTTCATGGCTCATTCGTTGAGCTGGTTTCTTGGCCATTCGGCTGGTCGAGAGCCACCAGGTACAGCCATGGTGTTCGAGCTGATCGAGCATGGGTTGGTCTACTACTTGTTCCTTCATCATTTGGTAGTGTTGTTGTGTGGTTTCCCTAAGATTGAATCGTCACTCGTACGAATACGACTATGACTACACTTTTCAATGTGTTTTTCTAATTATTGGACATCATTCGGAACGTTAAACTTTCAGATGTATTCGTACAGATCGTCACCTATACGAATAATCCGTCCATTTAGCATTCCTGTAACGACGTCCGGTATTGCTTTGTTCTGTTCAACCTCGCATACGTTTATACAAAATAGCATATCAATAAGCATTCATGTGTAAGTTCAACGTTGTCCGATGTGTTTCTGATTGTTAAATCGTGAGATTTAAATCAGATTTCAGAAACGATAGCATAATAGTTTAGTGTCAAGCATCGAAATGTTGATAGCATATAAGTAGTTCACATAGTTTGTACCTGAGTTACTATGCATGTTACTGTGTAGCTCACTGTTCCGATAGCATTTCGGCACTGATGTTACACTTTCCTTTATCATTAAGCTTGTACTAATACAAAGCTACTTAAGTAGCTTCTTGCAACAGATGCAAGACTCTTTGTGACACCCCGTAAAAATCCAGGTCAGCATCTTATTATATTATATGTTTATTTAATTGATATTTGTACACGTGGCACTAGAATTAGTTTAATTTAGTGTGACACGTGGCACGACAGTGCAAACACTGATACACAATAGGATAATCCAAGGGATTATCGGAAACCACACACACGTGTCAGAAATCACGAACGTTGGTGAACGTCACAACATTTAGGCACAAAAACACTTCACGAGTCAATTATGGCTAGTAATTGACGATTAGAGTCCAAACAACGCTCTAACGATGTACTACAGTCGAGAAATGAACAAAAATGGGCCGAAAACCACAAGATAGGCTTATTGGGCCTGAAAAATGGGTCGGGCGCTACGCCTGACCCTAACCCTTGAACCCTGTTGATGCCTCGCGCGCAATGACTGGCGCCGGTGAGCCACGTCAGGCGATGCGCCTGACACCATGAATTCGCAAAACAACTTTTTAAACTTCCAAAACCCATCATCACACCTACACCTTCATTTTAACCGACTCTACACTCAACATTTCGGCCACTCTCCTTCCCAAACGTCTGAAACACCTTGATTTGACATCTAGGAAGCCATTGAAGACCTCCCTTGAAGCTTGGGAGCTTGAGAACCACTAAGAACTTGAAAAAGAGGAGTATTGAAGCTTGGAGACCACCACCACCTTGTTGTTCCTACACAAGCCTGTTGTCTAGATGCATTAGAGACTGTTCTTGTTATCATCTCCACAATCTTGAAGCATTAGAAGGTAGTTCTATCACCCTTGTAGTCTAAAAACACCATTACACCCGCATGCAAGTCTTGAAACTCACATGCAAGCACTACACCATCACATGCATGAATTTTGTGATGTTTTAATATGGGTTTATTGTTATCTTTACTGATTTTGATGATCTAAGATGTTTAGATGATGTTTCATGATAATCCATGATGATGTGTGTTGTTATAATGCATGGTTAGTACATAAAGTGATGAAATCTTTACATGCATGAATGATCTAAAGAGTTCTAGATGATTTTGGTTATATTGAAATGATTCTTGATGATGTTTAAGTGCATTTGTAAGATTAGAACATGGTTTTCATGGTCAAAATGGGTTATTTGTGATTCTTTCTATTTTAAGTAACTTTATAGTTACAACTAGATGATAATGATAAGATTATGAGCATGCATGTGTATAGATTTGCTATTTGGATGATAGTATGATGTTAGAATGCTAAGAGATTTGATTTGATAGTAATTTGTGGTCATACTTGGTCAAGTTACTATATTTAGTAACTTTTGTGGCCTAAATCTTGATAATTGATGATTTGATCTAGCTTGACATGATTTGATGATGTTAAATGGCATGTTGTGATGTTATGTGAAGTAAAAATGGATTAGAATTGATTAGGATAACCATTTGTATGATGTATGTCATAGTTACTATTTTTAGTAACTTTATTTTGAGAAATAACGATTTAGGAATGTTAGGTATGTTTTGAACATGCTAAACGACTTATTGTGACTTAATATGATTATTACATAATAAGTTAGATGGTTTCCGATGATAATCTTGCTAGATTTAGAAACTTTCCTTTTTAGGAAACTTTTGTATGCAGACGTGACTTATATGATTTCGTATGACAACGTGCTAAGTGATAACATGCTCACGTAGGACTTAACAAGCATGCTAGAACTTTAAAAACGATACGTGTTATGAAACTTGCCATAAATAGAAACTTACTATATATAGTAAGTTGTCTATGAACGCGATTTGTGCGTTTTGCACACAACGAGCACTAACACGAATGTTACACGATACACAACCGACACACGGTTAACCAACGGGTCGTTGACTTCACATGGTCAACCTCGGTCAAACACGGTCAATGTGGACCGATCGACACGAACAAGCATGAACAACCGAGAGTTGTTGAGCACAAACACGAAACACGGTCACTTACACGAACTCACATATGGTATACGATATAGGCAGCCGGTGACCGACCACTCTATGACGAAGGAGCTTACGCTTGCATTCTCTTACTTTCACTAAGGTGAGTTTACGGTCCCGTTTTACTCTTTTACTTTCAAATAGGGGGAGAATACTAGTTGAATCGAGTCAAACATTATTACTATACAAACATTTCTATGTGTATGTTGATTTATTAGACAAACATTAAGTGTTGAACTCGTAACAAGCCCTCACAAAGTCTTACCGTTAATGTACGAACAACGTGGTAGGTTTGAATGGATCCGTTTGGGTGTGACTAACCCCACGTGGCACAATACTGACTGGAGGTTGGGACACGTGAAACTCTGACCTAACTTGCTATGTAATTATGAGACATAGCGGAGGCAAGGACAAACAAGTCTAGTTCGATAGTTACGCACTAACACTTGGAGCCTAGGGCTCGGTACCAACATTATGATAAACATCATGACACATGTTTTCCATTTACTATATGTATATATCAAAACCTGTGAACTCACCAACCATTGTGTTGACACTTTTTCTTAAACTTGTATTCTCATGTAACTAGCTGCGCACGGAACAGGATGCACATTTAAGGGACGAGCATTAGGATTCACATGAATTCTGTTGTGTCTTTTGAAAACAATTTCTAATTTTGTATTGTATTAAACCATGGTGTAATGCCTGACAACTATTTTCCGCTGCTTATTTAAACTTATCATTTTTCCGCTGCATTGTTATGTGTATTTCCACTGCAAACTATTTCGTAACTTTTATGACAAACTTTGAATTTGAAAATGCATATAGAATTGTTCTATATGACCATGAGCTGTGATTCTGGCCACATCACACCCATGTGGACTAACACCACACGTGAGATTTTGGGGGTGTGACACTCTTTTCACATCCGTAACCGCATTAAACCCACCTTTTATAACTTATACCTTAAGCTCTATACATATTCTATGCATGTTCAACATCTATTATCTTGTAAGGACAAGATAGTTCATTAGACGATAACAATGTTGCAACATTTATGTATCCTCTTCTAACATAAATAGCTTATAGTTAGAGTTATTAAAATCATCTCTAACATCTTTAGCATACCAGTTCTAGGTCCGATCGGTCTTCACATCACTTCTTGTCAAAAGCAAATCGTATAATTTCAACCTTTCATAACCTTCAAACTATCTTGATGGTTTAACATTTCTTTTCATTCGCATTTGACATAAGATTGACTTTACACTTTACATTCACGTATACCTAATGCTAGGCATGCATTCATTTATCTTCGCTCATCAATTCCTAATCACACCTTTATCACATATGTTCATGTAGTCAGCTTTAATATCTCACTTTCACGTTAAATTAACATAGGTACAATTCTCAATTCATAATGTCAACATGTATTTCTCCACCTAGTGGGACCTTGTCAGGATTTAGGATAATAACTAAGCATTATCATTAATGACACAGAGAATAATCTCATTAAATTTCTAAATCAAATTTTTAACTTGCATTACCTCAATCGGATGTACTCTTCCTTAGTTTATAACATTATTCATTCACAAGTGATGAATAATTTATTCATAAACTTGTTTGTTCATAAGCCATTTCCTTCATTCGTAAATTAGTTCCATCATTCGTAAATCAATTCGATCACCTACACATAAACTCGGTCACCCATATTGATTCTCTTCATCCATAATTGATTTCTTTTGTCCATATTGATATACATACACTCCTATCATTATCATGTTATCGTTGCCTGAATGGTTACACAATGTGTTGCATCCACCATTGTTGTTCTCATCACTTCCCATGTATGTTTTACTTCTTGGACCGTCATTGTTTTCAAACTACATTTCTACCACTGATCAAACTTTGTTTTCATGTTCTAATGGTTTCCTTCATTATCGATCTTTTATGGTAGGTTCTTCAGCACTAGCTTCCCAATATCTTCAACGATGAATTCAATGTGACCATAATGCAATTTAGGATATATAAGGTATTCGTATGATAGACAATAATACAAACTCAGTTGTATAGTAAATCATTAATAACAGTGTCCGGAATGTCATTAATCATTTACTTTTCCAACTGTGTTTCTATTATTCTCATTCATACTTTATGTCACACCCCGACCAATGGTGGAATACGTCAGGGCGCGAGCTCGACTGTTCATTAGCTCATGGTGCTATTACAATGTTTCATATTTAATGCATCCATTTAATGATAATCAATTCATTCAACCAACATTTAAATAGTCATTACAATAATTCAAAATAAATAAACTATTACGTTGAAAGACTATACAATTGTTTCAAAGTTTAAACTAGGTCACTAAGCATATCTTATGTCTGCATCATGCTTCCTTATCCTGTTACACATGTAAAATAGAGTTTGTCAACTATTTGCATAGTTGGTGAGTTCACACACAAAGTTTAAGTAATAAGTATAAAAAAAAGATGCAAACTATAGCCTAACTAGATATGTATCATAAGCATAGCATGAATACAAGTTTGAATAAATTGAATGAATGAATAACAACTGCTTGTGTCCAAACAAGTATCCTTACAACATGTTAATTCAAGTATGGCCATACTATAATTTAACAGTTATAATTCAACAAGTTTGCTAGGTGTACTTTTCACCTTTTTTACACCAAGGCAAAAGCCTTTGCGAAGATAGTATCTAACCATCTTAGGCTACTAGGTACTAGATTGCTTGACTGGCAACACACATAGAATAACACATAGAATCAACACATTGTATAAGCCTAGCCTCTAACACATAAAGCTAACTAGTCTAAGGCTTGAATCATAGATTGAATGAATAATAGATTGAATAAAGTTTGAATAAGACATGTGTAACATCCCAAAAACAAAATGTAAAAGGGAGTGTGAAGAAACTCACCTGCTTATTTTTAGCTTGTCCGAATTTGACTTTGAGTATCGTTTGGAGAGGTAAGAATAATACAATTCACCCTAATGTTTGAATACATGAATAGTCTTAATATACTAAGTTCAAGCATTTGTTCTCAAGTCTTTGGCTTCTATGAAATTCTTAAGACGTCTAGAATCGGTAGTGTTTCGTGAAAATATTAAATGGGTAATGATTGATAAATATTCTAAAAATTGTGTAATAAATAAAATAGATTAGTAATTCTTTTATTTATCTATGATGTTTTAAAAGCCTAGAAATATAATTTATTAATATGTTTAAACAGACCATGTCTTGATGCTTTCTAAATGTTTATATATATAACAATAATAATAATCATCATAATAATAATAATACTCATCATTTAATTAATTGAAATAATTTAATATGTTTATTCTATATTTAATTTGAAATCAAACTTTTGTTGTTTTAAATATTTTGATCTTATTCCAAATATTAATAATTTAATAAAATTGTTTTCTTAAACAACTTTTGTCATACGCCTTTTTGTTATTTAAAATATACAAAACTTATTTTGCTATAATAATATTTACGAAAACTTATATATATATATATATATATATATATATATATATATATATTGAAATACAAATGATTGTATAAAATAGAATTCATAAAAAAAAATTTATTTTTTTATTTTTTTTCTTTTGGGGTCGAAAACATTGTAAATTAATTGTTAAAATAGTTTTACAACTAAATTCATTAATTTAATTGTCTAAAGGATGAATTTCTTTTCTAAAATGTATCTGAATCTTCTCAGATTGCTTTATAATGGTTTTATAAAGTTTGTAGAAATTTTTTTTATATAAAAAAAAATGCACAAATAACCTTAGGTAAAACTGGTTTAAGGATCCAGCTACGATTTTTGAACTCACGCCATTATCCTCCACCAGGAGCTCTACCAATAGGCTAGGAAAGGCTCATTGTTTTAAATCGTTTCCTTCATAATTATAATCTATTTGAAATCATTCACATTTCAAACAAGAACCCTAGAACTTGATTTGATCGATGTGAGGTTGCTGAATGCGAGAGATGATAGGGCTTTTGTTACATTTCAAACAAGAACCCTAGAACTTGATTTGATCGATGTGAGGTTGCTGAATGCGAGAGATGATAGGGCTTTTGTTTTAAGGCTAGTACCGAACATGATGATGTAAAGATTTACCTTGAGCAGATTCGAATTGATGTTGATTGAGTTCGAATGGTTCTCGTCTTTAGCCTTGCTCTTCATTTTGAGTTTTAGAATGATTCTCAAAGGGCTTTTGTGTTTGATAGATTCAGAAGAAATTCGCCAGTGTAATTGTGTTGTCAATTTTGAATGAGATTGATTTTTTTACTTGCCAAACCCGAATGTATTACCAGCTATGATTTTACGCGTTTTGGTTTGTTAAATCAAGAAATTAGTTATGGTGATTGACTCGTGATTATGCAAAAATCATGCAACTGCTTTTAATTTGATTGCATAGATGCGTATGAATTGATTTTGGGAAGAGGATCGGCTGTGGGGAGGTTCAAACATGGTGTTGATTTGGAAAGAAGAAGACAAGGCCTTTTTTACATCCTTAGTCCCCCAACTTTGTAAATTTTTTTTTAACTGAATCTATTAACTCTAATTTTTAGTTTCAAAATTAACTAGTTTGATCTCTTTACTTTGTATACGCATTTATCTATGTTATGAATTTTTTTCTATATAAGTTTGTAAAACTTTTATTTTATTTTATAAAATCTTTGCAATTAATATTCTTCTTAGATAGAACTTTCGGGACTTTTCCTACTAACATCCCATTCTAATTTATTTTATAAATTAATTATAATTAGATATTGTTATGTCTACATGTATAAATTATACATAATAATTTTTTTTGTTTGAATCTTATCAAGATATGTTGCAAATAGCCACTGTTAATTATTATGGTGTATGTATATATAATATTCATAATAAATCTTACTAAAATGTTTTATTTAATTAAAATCTAAATAGTGTATTGTATATTAATAAAATTTTGTTTACATATGTATCTTCATATTATGTGTCTATTTGTGTGTTTATGAATAAATATTTTACGTATTCTCTAATTTTGTTTTATTACAATTTGAACACCATTACGACATTTAAATTTGAAACAAAAATGCTAGGGATTACACTTTATGCCCATTAATCCATGAATCTTTGTCAAACCAATAAAGTAAGACCTTAACCAGTTTTCATCTGCCTAAACAAGCATTCCCAATTGTTTTCACAACTCTTTCAACCTTTCTAATTGCATTTTATTCTTTGCCTTTATTGGCATCAAACAGTTATAATTCGTTCAGACATTGAATCCTTCATTTTTGTAACATTTTGATTATTTGTGTAATTTAAAGGTTATCAATGAGAAATTTCCTTTTATTATTTATTTATCTATCTATTTTATTATTATTATTATTATTATTATTATTATTATTATTATTATTATTATTATTATCATTATTAGTATTATGAAATTTTAAATAATAATAATAACAACAATAGTAAAGCTTAAAAAATATATAAATAACAAATAACAATCTCAAGTTTTAAAGATTTATAAAGGAAAGTTTTTATAAATATATATATATATATATATATTTACAACAATAAACTAATACTATTAATAATAATATTATTACTATTATTAAAATGAATAAATATTAAATTTAGAAAAATATGATGATTTTATAAAGTTTATAAATTTAATAAAATTTTATAAAAAGGTTTTAAGAACTTGTAAGGGCTATTATTGTCAAAGCTGAAAAGTTAAAAAAAAAAAAAAAAGAAAAGAAAACAAGGAGGGACCAATTTTGTCAAACCCTCAAACTACTCATCTCCTTCACCCGTTTCTTCCATGGATCAACCCAACAACCCGGATTTCGACCCATTCAACCTACAACGCGAATTCGGGAATAGAATCAACAAAGTTTTAAACTTTAGTCAACAACCGAACATCGTGGGATCGTTAGCATCACGAATAAGTCAAAAATCAAAACGAAATTCGTTCCTAATTAACCGGAACCGATCGTGTATGTTAAAATCTATATAAACGATCACCATAATCGAATTAAATCAACCCAATCACTCCTTCCATATCTTCGAATCTCTCTGTGCATTCGAAAAATAGTTACAACCTCCCTAGTTCGCGAAATCAAGCCTCAAAGGTGCGGCTGAGACGTTTCTGAACCACAAGTCGAAAACCATCGAATCTAACACAAAGGTACACGTTCTGTATATCAATCAACTCGTTTTTAGGTCCATAACAAAAGCCCTATGGTTAACAAACCTATAGGGACCTGGTTCGATCGAATTTGAGCGTGAAAGAATTAGGGCTCGTTTCGATTTTCAAAAGGAAATTGGGGAAACGGTCCAGATGTGTTAAAATCTTATACAAACAGAGTTAAAATGCATTCAAGGGTATTTGTTCAACCGGTTTAAATTTGGGAGCTAGAAGCATGTGGTCGGGTGTTCAAGCCTTCATCAAGGCGTTTTTTTTAGCATTCCTTTTTATATTTTGGAAAAAAAAAACTTATAGTTTTAATAAATAAAACTTAAATACTTTGTTACAAATAATTATAAATAAAATTATCTTTGTATACATACTTGAGGTTTTATATTTTTATAAATCTTATGACGTTCAATTTAATTAATAAATGTTTTTTTCTTATATATTTATTTAACATTTTTTTTATATGTTAAGGATATATAAAATCTCACAATAACATGAACTAAGATTTTATGTTAAAACAATAAAATGTTATTATCAAAATGTTACCTTTACATAGTTATTTAAAGGTTATTTAATATAACAAATTTTCAAATATTATAGTGATAATTAAAATTATTTGTAACATCCAAAGGGATATTCCAATTGACGTATTTTAATAACTATACATATATATATATATATATATATATATATATAAACTATTGTATTAGTAATTGATTATAAAATGGTTTTATTTTTATATTTGGTAAAAAAAATATAGAAATATAAACAACTATTTCAATTTAATAAGAAAAAATCATTTTTCTTTTTCTTATTTATTTATTTATTTTTATTTTTTTCTTCTTTTAAACTCATAATTTGTTAGTCAAAAAAAAAAAAACTATTTAAACCTAAAACAAATTCTATTTTAAGTCATAAACTTTAAAGACATTAAAGGAAGTTATACTTACAAGTCCTTTTCGAACAAAACAATTTAACATTTATATATGGGATCAAATTATATAAACATAATTGTATAGAAATTCCTAGTTGCAATATCTTGAACATGATTGAACTATCTAGGTTGATTACCATTGTGTTGGATATTATTTGGACTACAATTTTATCAATTATTTGCAAAGGATAGCTAATCGATCAAGGTGAGTCTTCATAGCCCCTCTTTTTACTTGTTTTAAAGTTTTAGGGGTGAAACATGTCAACTTATAAACTTTGCTTTAAACTTTATTACATGTGAACTTTGCTTTATAACATAAACTGTAATGAACTTAGCTTGAGCTTGCATTGATCATAACTTTAGTAAACTATGATAGATCTATTGGATTGACCATCCCACCCAGGTTGGGTTTACTTTGTGGTAAATCTGTGGTGATAGGTTACTACTTCGGCATTGTTAGGATGCTAGCTTGGTCACAACTTAACTTTTGATCTGCGTATGGTTTACTTACATGTTTTATTTCATATGAGCTCATATTCACATGTGACAACTTATCATTCTCAAACTATTTTTGGTGTGTGTGCTTAAAACCTGTGAAGCTCACCAACTTTCTAGTTGACCTTTGTTTTAAACATGTTTCAGGTGGAACTGCTATATAAGATTATCTTGATGATCAAATTAGAGCTTGGACCTAGTTAGTAGTTAGTTTGTTGATATGTAATGTTTTGTAATGACAATGAATGTAAATAAATACAATATAGTACCTTGTGCTTTTGAACAATCTACACTTCGTGTACGCTCCGATGATTCCGCCATTGGTCGGGGTGTTACAATTTTGTATCCAAGTTATATGACAGTTGAAACCCGAGCATTAGTCATATAGATAAATCCGTAACCGCAGTAGCTAATTGCGGTCACTATTTATCTGTACTCATGTGTCCAGGGTTTCTTCCACCACATGCTTAGACCACATGCTTAGTTCATTTCCTAATAAACATTTTTACCAATAGTCTAAACAATCTTACCTATTCATGCATCTCAACAAATATAGGCAAACATACATGCATTTTCATTTTAACTACTTCACATTAACTTTAAGGCACATATACATTAAATCTATTCCAACTATTTCATAACATATACTCTTTACCTTGGTAAGACGCTCGTGACATCGAACTACCCTTGACTGGCTTCCTTAGTTTTTGTCCCATTCTTAGTTTAAGTTCAGGCATCAAGTTATGCCCGAATCTCTCAAACTATGGCTCTGATACCAACTTGAGAGGTCCCGAGCCCCGAGAGTCCCATCGGTTGGCAAAGCATCAAAAGCATAGTTCTTAAACCGTAGAATAATCGTATATTATAACAGCGGAAATCATTACATAACCTTAAATCGTATTTAAAACATCTAAACCACATTCGTAAATTATTATTTAATATCAATAGGAATGCCAGTTCATGAATAGGTAGTTCTCATGTCATACAATGAGCCATCATATCTTTATCATAACTTGTTCAACCTGACATGCATGCTAAATCAAGTCAGCTTTCGCTGGTGAGTTCAAAATTAACTTTTTATAAAAATCTTTACTCATTCATATCTTTATATAGCATAACATAATTCAAATACATAACATACATGTCATCATATCATCAATCATACTGTGCATAAAACTTTAGCCTTCACTGCTGACTGAAGTCAACAGGCTTGTGCAGCACAAGACTCTATGACAACTGATGACCCGAATTCGACAGGCTTGTATAAATACAAGACTCTATAACTATCAACCCGAAGTTGAAAACTCATGCATGCATAAGATTTCCTCAACTGGCGACACGCAGTCGACATGCTTGTGTTTTCACAAGACTCTATAACTATCAACCGAAATTGACAGCTCATACAGGTACAAGACTTCTTTACATACATCATTCATATCCATAAAATCATTCATACATAACATGCTCAACTTTTGCCTAACCACAGCCGAGACTCAAAAATCACATTTTCTACTCGCCCTCGGTCGAAGTTCAAAATCATTTATTTCTCAATCGCAGTTGAGACTTAAAACATTCTTTCCACCTCAATCTGAGACTTTCAAAATCATTTATTTCTCAACTGCAGTTGAGACTTAAAACATTCTTTACACCTCAATCTGAGACTTTCAAAATCATTTATTTCTCAACCGCAGTTGAGACTTAAAACGTTCTTTACATCTCAGCTTGGACTATTAAAATCATTTACTTCTCAACTGCAGTTGAGACTTAAAACGTTCTTTACCTGACGAAAGTCGGGTTAAAATCATTTTCACAAAATAGCTTCATAACATGCATATCAGCCCAAAATGATAAAACATTTAAAATAGGGCTACAAAGAACTCACCTGAGCTTAGTAAGGCACAATCTGCTAGCTTTCTTTCTTTCCTTCCTTACTTTCTCACATTCTGAATGATATCTTATTAATATGGATATTTTATCATGATTATAACCTTATCATACAATATAAACCCTCTTTTCAGGGTTTCTAAACCGGTAGCACAACGACTATGTTATAGTTATCTTCAATACGAGTGTTTAGCTCGCTATAACGACCCGGAGAGTTTTATAAACTTAATCTTACTTATCTCAATTAATAATAACTTGAACATAACCCGAGATAAGTTTATAACACTTATCATGAAGATGCTCAGATTTACGATGAACGCTCGGAACTTCGGCCTATCGTAACTTTCATTCGGAGCTTTGTTTCGAAATTTCGTTTACACTCATTTTAATCATTTTTATCTCTGCATTCTTGTTATGGTTAAAGATAACTTATTTGTTCGGCTTAAATAAGTGTATTCTCTTATTTAATTAGTTCGTTTTAGGGTTTTGCTAAACTTACTGTATAATAACATTGGTTTAAGGCAAACGAAAGCACATACATACTCATATCCAACACCAACTCGACAACACCCGTGTAATATCACACAACCATAACCAACCGCAATTCAAAACCCTAAGCCAGATCCTATTTACTTGAACTATAGCTACTGGAAGTAAATCATACCTTTAAACGCCGAACGAAACTTCAACTGGTTCTACTCCCTTAAACCAGATCTACAATCGTAAGATATATGAAAATATTTCTTGATTACTTTCTTTGCTCATAAGAATAGAAGTCGATCAAAAAGAACTTTGAACGTTTTAGAATATCTGGTACTTACCTTACGAATTGATATCTATAACATTTGAGTCGGTTAAATTGAAAAAATATCTTGTAGGTCTACGTCATTTTTGTTTGAATTTCAAACATGGATTTATTTGAAAATTACACTTAGGGCCCTTGAACTTTAAGGTTCTATTTTTAAAACTGTCTTCTACTTTGCTCACATATTTTTAATATTCACGAGCTTATATCGTGTTCATACTTTATCGTATAACGGTCCCGCTTATATTAATTTGATCGTAATCACTTCGGGAACGTTCAAAAAATTTCGAACCTAAAGGGTCACAGAAATTTTGCACGCTATTAATAGGCTTTATAACGTGTCCATATATTATTAGATATTTTTATCGTTTATATCATTTTGATCGTAATTACTTTACGAACGTTTATATAAATTTTGGACATAAACGGTTACCGAAATTTCGCACGTTTGTTATTCGGTTACCAAATTTTCGGTTGTTAACGGGGCCCCAAAAAATATGGGCCCCTAAATGCTAGCCGATTCTGCATACATGTGGTGGCAAGGAAGGTAGAAATGTAACTCTCAACGTGAATGCTTCTTCAAATGAGGCTTGATATGATATAATCTACTTATTCTATTAAATCACAGTTTTTTTTTTTAAACTCGGTACATATTTTGATAGCACATCAATTTGATTTTTCGCACTTTTGATTTCTTGCATTTTTATCATATTAAAATATTGAATGCATCTCATATTTAAGAATAATATTAAATATTAAAAATATTTTTCTACATTTTTAAATTAAATTTTTTTAATACATTAAGAATATTACATTACAAAATTTTTAAAAAACAAATTATTATAAAATAAGAAGTTTCAAAAACAGTTTTTTAAAATAAAATGCATAAAGAAATAAACTTTGAAAATTAGTGTTTAAAAAATAATTTTATTATTTAAAGCATTAAATTAAAGAATTTTTTATCATATTTTATATTGAAAATTGTCACATATTGCCTAAATTTAATTAGTGACTATTTAATATATTTTCTACTAAACACAAATAATAAGTGAAAACATAAATTTAAGAATAAAACCGTTGTAATAAAAGATGGTTCTTAATATCTATATAGTACTCATATTATTTATATATGATACTCATATTACTTTACTTATGTGCTGATGTGTCATTCACATAAGTCATAAATCTTACTGTTATAATAAACAAAAATCTTCAATTGCCACATGTCACATTCTAAGACCATAATGAAACTTGTCATTTTTTCATGCATTCATATAATTCCCTATTATTAAATAAATGATATTATCTATCTTATTAAATAAATTATATTATTTATCTTATTAATTAATTATGATATTATTAGCTAATGATATTATTCATCTTTTAACAAATTTGAAATAGTTTTTGATATATTCAAAATCAAATCATTTTATTATAAAACATATTTTAAAAATTTATAAAATATAATTTTCCTAAATATCAATTTTTTTGAAAATAGGAAATATTTCAATTTGACGGTAATTTCAAATTAGGTTATTTAACTTTAATAATTACAAAAATATTATCTTATCATCTTAAGTTGAAATAGTTTGTTTTTGACAGAAAACTAACTAATTAAATTTTTAAATTTAGTTAGGTAAGTGATCTCAATTATTAAAAATCAAGCAGGATAAATGGTATTTCTATTTTTTATTAAAAATTTTAATTATTGTTGTATGATTTAAAGTAATTATAAATACACAATTTAATCAATTTATACAAAAATATTGTTAATATAATTTTTAGATTTTTATCATAAACTATTTAACATTCAATCTATGTGTTCACACGGGGTAATAGCCTAGTATTATTATAAATGTATTTTTTTATGTTGCATTCCTATTGCAATGTTGTGGGTGATCTATGGCAACGCAGCAATGACACCTTTGTCTCTCATCTATACATTATTGCTATATATACATTTACATGTTAAATGAAAGTAATAATAATTTAATAATAATAATAATATAATATTTATAATATTATTATATAATAATATAATAATATTAATATAATAATATTAAAATATATTATTATTATAATAATAAAATAATAATATAATAATATTAGTATTATTATAATAAAACAATAATATAATATTATAATCATAATAATAAATATTTTATAATATCAGTATAATAATTATTATTATAATAATTGTTATTATAATAATATTATATAATCTTATCTTTTAATTGTTCACATTTCTTTAAAATATTACGGATAAAAGAGACTTATATATAATTATTTGATACGAGTTTAGGCAATTTTTTCATTTACATGTTAAATGAAAAATAATAATAATTTAATAATAATAATATAATACTAATAATATAATAATATTAAAAATATATTATTATTACTATAATAATAAAATAATAATATAATATTATAATAATAATAAATATTTTATAATATTAGTATAATAATATTATATAATCTTATCTTTTAATTGTTCGCATTTCTTTAAAATATTACGGATAAAAGAGACTTATATATAATTATGTGATGCAAGTTTAGGCTATTTTTATTTATCTGCAATTAGTTTTAAAATGTTGTGTGTTTTAAGATTCAAAGTTTTATGACGTATACATAACTTTATGTTATATGAGTTTCAATTTTTAAGATCATGTTTTTATTCCAGTTAAATATGGGGTTACCGCCGCAACGCGCGGACTAACCCCTAGTTATAATAACAATGGTATATAGCGACCAATTTTCTTACAAAGATATGTCATATAGCGACAACATATCACTGCTAAAAGGTTTGTCATGTATGGCAAATAACCCGAGACCTACGGGTTATCCGAAACCCATAACATATGAGACGGGTGATCCTGAACCCGATGGTATTGGGCCGGATATATAATTAATTTTTAAAATTTTTGCAAGTATGGGACGGGCATGGGATTCGTTCAAAAACCCGTTAACCCAGACCGATTACCCAATTATATATACTTGTTTTCTCGTCCCGCTTTTCCTCGCGCCTTTGTACCTGATTATAAATACACATTTACGAGATAAGTATATATGATTTTCTTTTTCATATATTTTTGTTTTTAGTATATAATTGATTTCTAATTTTCACATTCGATTTTTTATGATATAACCAATAATATGCTCTTGATATATTTAATATATAATTTTTGGTTATGAATAATATAAATTTATAATTAGTAACAGATACATATCCAATGGGTTTTTAGTCAATTATTATTGATGTGTATATATAACTATCTAACAAGTATACCGAAAACCCGCGGGAATACCCGATACCTGACGGGTAAATACTTGATAGATACACGATGGGTTTTGGGCATGATATGAGGCAAATTTTTATAGTCTGGCATGGGGTTGGGATTACTCAACCAGTCCCAAGCTCGACCCATTGTCATCCCAATGATAGTTGCGTTCATATACCAAAGGGGCATTGTCCTAGCGGTACCCTTTGACTTTTCCAAATGTAAGGTCATGTGTTCAAATCCCTTCCAAGACGAAATATGGGTCCTTGAGAGGTTAGGGAGTTTTTCGGTGTTGTTTCCTCCTGGGGTGGTGGTAGAGTCTAAACATAGGTCATGGTAACTAGACCTTGTTGACGTGTCTTGAAAATCAATGGTTCACTCGTTAAAATCAAATGTCGTTCAAAAAAAAGTTGTGTTCATATAGTAATTAAAAATTCTAACGATACATGCCACCTTAATATGCTAACCTATACTGACGACATACCACTGCTATAATGATTAACAAAAAAAATCATTTAATAAAATATAATCTTTTCAACATATAAATGAAAATATTGGTGAGTTCATTATTAAATATAACAACACATTGTCGTTAAAGGTTAATAGTTTAATTAGTATTATTTATAGCGACTAGATTTCATTTGTTTGACTGAATATATTGATGATCAGTATAAAAGGGTATTTTTTAAAGAAAAAATAATTGCAGATTGGATTGCCGATAAGATGCTTAATGCACTTTCGGTCATGTGTTAGGATGGTGCATATTCAAAAGAGAATACATGGCTTTATTTGATTCCAAACTATGAAACACGAATGGAAACCAATCTCCAATAATGATGCAAACAAATAATTAAATTCAAAAACAAAGAAATGATCATAATTAAGAGAATATGAAGTACCAATTTGTTTTCTATATAAAGGTGTTTAATTCTTTTTAATAATCTCCATAGGCAAACACACTAACACTTAGTCCCTTTCTCATCTTATTGAATTCAAATAACTTCAACAACAAAAAATGTCATATTACTCCGAGTCTAAAAGTGAGCTAGCAAAGATTGGTGCCGAAGGGTTTTCTTTTCTTGATGATTTTAGTGGCAAGCACAAATCCAATCCAATGTTTTCATCATCAACATCAAGTGCTTCCCCAAATCATGTTCCTGAGGTGTTCCACTATCAACCTCAACAACCCTATCTGGTTCGACAACAAGCGTATGTAAACCAAGTTAGGGAAAGAAGATTTGAAACCGTGGTGGATTGCTACGAGGCAGCTAGAAGATATGGTGGGACTGTTGTTGTAGATCATGTCAAGAGAAAGATGACACGTTGGGGCTTCTTTTATTGAGGTTCTAGGAGGATGTCAACAAGCCATATGCAGTTTCCTACGATGTCTTGTGTGATTTAAGACTTTAGTTGCATGCTTATATGCATATCTTCGTCTATATATTTAAGCTGAGGCGAAGTTTATAAATATAATAATTTAGATAAACGAATATATATCTAGCTTTTGGTTTTAAATCATCTCTATTAAATCCTGAGACTATGTGTTATGGTTACTTACAGTGATAAAAAAAAAAGTGTTGTCATTAGAGTAACACATCGGCATGTTAATTATTTTGATAATAGTACGTAGTGGTTATTGATAGCACACAAACTCATTTTATATATTTATACTTCTTACTCCTTAAATTCATGACTCATTGACTAGTGACTAGCAATCTTGCTAACTATTCCATAGCATGTGTTCATATATGTCTATAATCCTCATGTATTTTCTTATGTTTTTATGTGTTTGATGTGTGCAAAGTAGTTTAATTAAAACTAATAAAAATCAACACTAACCTAGACACTAAGTAATACTCTAGACTCTCTAAACTAAACTACTAACAGGCAAGTGAACCTATCACAAAGTAGTATAGAAAAAGTAAGTCCGGATATCGAACCCACAGACTCCTATAGAAAGTGCAAAAATAGACTCAGACTTATCTATACAAAGACTTAAATTAAATTAATTGTTTTAAAAGGGGGGTTTTGTAATTAATCAAATAAACTGAAATTGGTAAAATTCTAAAAACAAATCAAAGCTCAAATGAGAAAGTTCAACTAGAATTTACTAATGATGAAAAGACTACCTAGGGTTTACTTTATACATGTTTGAAATGTTTAGATTGATCATGGAACTTGTTATGGAACCGGGATCTTTGAATATTAACTTATCAACAGATTAGAGATTCTTTAACCATTCTTAAAGATTTCAACTAAAATGTTTACAAGTGTTTTAAATACCGGTTTAGGGTAATCACTCTCACAAGTTAACCAACCCATCAATGGTTTATTCTAAAACTATCTACCTCACGGAAAGGATAGTCTCAATACATCAATTGCACGGGATAATATGGAAATTCATCTTGGATTTAGCATACAAGACTATGTTCAAGTTACCTAATCTTGGTCTTTTCACAAAGACCTTAACTAGTTCTTAAACACGCAAGATACGCTAACAAACTCTTACCTCACGGCTTTTAAATTTGGTTAAACATTTAATTCCTTTGTGACCTAATTATTGTTCCTATGAATTACTACGTCTAGTAATACATCCACAAATCATAAACACCAAGTAAATGACCTAGCACATGCCTATTACACGAAAGACATTCGCCAAAGCATATGGGGAACCAATATCTCAATCACAAACATCATAAACATTCATACACATCCAAGAATTCAAACCAAATCATTTAAACCATTAAAAATCCAAACTTGTTCCACAATCAATCATTACTAACATCAAACATGCATATTCGTAAAACCCTAGGTGGTCTAGAATGTTTAGCCACGAATCATACTAAATAAACAGTAGCATTCAATGTCAAAACACATCTCAAACATCAGTAAAAGAGAATAACAAGAAAGAAAGAAGAACCGATCACGTTACACCCTTCGGATCACTCGTCTAGGGCTTCCCGATGGTCCAACTCGACTCCAATCTTGAATTCTTACGTCCAGTCGCCTCCTTGGTCGTCTCTGATCGTCCAAAATCAAATATCCCGGCCTCAGTCGTTTCAAAATCAATAAAACTCGAATTCCTGAATATTTAACCCTGTCGTGCTACGCGACAGGAGACCTCAAACCCTTCGCGCTACGCGAGGGTACCCACTACCCGACAAATTAGTCGGGTCAAACCCGCAATCATTAAAAGGGGTAAAAATGTAATTTCCACCTGTCACGCTACGCGACAGGGTTTCAATTGTGTGTCGCGATACGCGACAAGGGTATTTTTTCAGAAATCCTCTTCCTTTATCTTCAGTTCATTCTCGTTCACCCGGGAGCTCGTTTTCTTGATCTTTTGTGCCAAAATAACATGTTTATGACCTGCAAGCAACAATTTGTGCAAATGTGGAGACCCAGCATCAATCGACTCGAAAGTTAAATAAAACTTTACAAAATCACTTAAAACAGTTAGAAAAAGCAGATGTGTTTTACAACACATCAGTGTTATAAGAATATATTATAAATATTGGATATGTCATTTGAGGCTAAGTTTATAAATATAACAATTTATATGAATCAATGTCGCCTATTTTTGTTTACTTTAACTACGAATATCTAAATGCTTGTGGGTTAACTCTCCCGAATGACTACCTCACAAAAATATTGTTATAAAATACTAGATTGATTATTTGAGTATTTATGAAGAAAACAATAAAAAATAAGGAATATGCAAAATATTTAGTAGTCATATATATACTCATATTCAAGTCACTGGAATTGAAATAGCCACATATAAAATTGTAAAAGATAAAGCTATGTATATCATATCACGAAGTAATACGTCCTTTTCATGGACCTTGCACAAAGCAGGAGATGAATTTAGCGTCACATATACGCATTTTAAGTACTTTACTAGGAAGCAATTAGATAAAATCATATGGTAAAAACGGTCAATCTGTGCACAACTTTACGTAATTTACTTAATCATCTGGCTGTACCTTTGTTAACTTAATCTCAATTTCTATATGAATTACGAAGAATTCTTCATTAATGGCTATCTGCACATTGAGTTAATCTTGATTTTGCAATAAGTTGGCGGCAATGATTGATTAGGGTCAATGTTGTCAAAACCGGACCTGACGTCGAATCGAACGTTTTATTAGTTACTGGTCGGATTGATCGGAAAAGATTTAAGAACCGGATGTCATAATAAATATATAAAAAATTGCATTTTAACAAACATAATCATATTAAAAAAAAATACAATGTTCGATTTTAACTTTTTCTAATTAAATTAATGTTTTTATGAACATATAACTTTATCTTAGATCACTTTAACTTTGATTTTCTATTTATTTTTCTTAATAAATGTATCTTATATTAAATAATATAATTGTATATAAGTGTACTTTTTATACATTTTAAAATTAAAAAAAGATTTTTAATACATTAAAAATATATATTAATATAATATAACACTTTTTTAAAAAATCAAATTATTATAAAACATAAAATTTTCAAAAACGTCTTTTTAAATGAAATTTTAAACAAACAAACTTTGAAAAACTAATGTTTAAAAAATAATTTTCTTATTTTATTATTTAAAGTTTTAATTATATGATATTTTAATAATATTTTGGATAAAAAATCTCATATTATTTAGATTTTAATTAGTAACTATGCGTATTAATCTAGTGAAAGCATTTAAATCTAAGAACAATACTAACAGCTTTAGTCAATGGAAAAAAAAAAACCAAAAAAAAAAACTCTTTTCTTCGTTGAGAAATAGTCAATAGGAACCGTCATCTCATTATCACAATCAATACCACAATAATGAAAGTGATTTTGGACGTTTCACTACAAGAAAACTCAAATATAGCGTCGACACATATAGCGACGATCACTGTCGTCCCTACTGATAAGGCTATAGGCCATCAGATAAATATTTTTACTTTACCTATAGCGGCTATAAGTCGTCGCTATAGGTCTAGGCGGGAACACCAAAAATTTTCGCGGTTGAGGGAAAATCATCAGGGACGACTTGTCGTCGCTATAGATATATTACTAATTTTTTTACTTTTTTTTAATTAAAATACCTAAATATCAATAAATACATTTTTAAAAACAAAATTACAAAAAAAAATAGCGGCGACAAGTCGTCGCTATAGGTATTTATTGTTTTTTAATTAATTGAACGCGTTAAAATTGAAACGGCGTCGTTTTATTTATTAACCTATAGGTTTGTACAGAATATTGTTTAAATAATATTAAAAAACAATATTTTAATCAAAATTATTATTTCTATTTTTGTTTTGAATTAAAAAATTGAATTTAAGTTTGAAAAAAAAGAAAAAAAAAATATCATGTCGTCGCTATAGATCATCCTATAGCGACGACCTCAGTAGCGACGAGTTATCCGGGCAACTGCGACGAAACAACAGGGACAACATCTCAGCGACGAGAAGTCGTCGCTATAGCCTATAGCAACGAAAACTGAACCCAATTGCGACGACAATTGTCGTCGCTATACATAGGTATTCTTGTAGTGTTTATTTATCAACAAGTTTGATAGAATTCATGTTATTCTCACATTCCTCTAACAACATTCATATCATTTTTACGCCTAGTTTACACGAAACGTATCGAAGGGAATCATTATTTGTCAGAAACTTTCAGCATGAATGATATGACTCTTATATGTCTCGTATAGGCATATATGAGACTCATAGATCATATAGAGGCTTATATAAGACCAAGGATGTCAGGGGGCTATATGTCTTTTATAGGCCTATACGAGACGTATAATATTGACGGGGTGTTAAATTAAAAAAGTTGAGTGTGTAAATAATCAACCTCGTTTTATAAACATGGTAAAAAAAACATAAGGTTATTTATATATCAAAAAATATATATATTATGGCAACGACACTTAATCATCAATGGTAATAAATAAGTTTTTAATCAAGAATTTAAATAAGACCTAATGTGACGGAATCTCATTGTTACAAGAGAGAACTTATTTTCTATTAAAAAATTTAATAAGAACTATAAATAGCGGAGACATATGTATGACAAAAGTCATAAATATTTTTAATAAAATATATGTTTTTGTGGAAATTTTTTCTGTTGCATCCTTATAGCAATGTTGTGGGTGATCTTTAGCGGTGTAGCAATGACTCCTGTTGTTTGCTATATACACTATAATTATAATGGCATATAGGGGCCATTTTCCTAACCTTATAATACTCATGTCTCTTTTGTCCTCTATCGACAACATACAGCTGCTATAATGATTTATAAAAAACAATTAATAAACTATAATCTTTTTTTAACAAATAAAAGAAAATATAAGTAAATTGATTATTAAAATAGTATAAAATTAATAATTAAATTATTATTATTGAGACTAGTTGTTATTGGAATAGTGAAATAATTTTTTTTAATAATTTAATTAATATTATTTTATAGAGACCAAATTTCGTTTACTTGACTACTTGACTGAATATGTTTGTGAATCCAGTGGCGGATCCAAGAATTTTTTCAGTGGCTTCATCATTTTCCGACGTTATAATTAAATAGAACCGGACATAAAAATTTTCGGGTCGGATTGACAGTTTGGGTCTTGTAATGTTCTTCACGTAATAACAGTGCGCTATATTAAGTTAGTGATTAAAATTAAAAAAACGTCGTCATAAAAGAGTTCGAAAGTATAGAGTGCATTTTCGTTTAAGATTTCTAAGCTCCGACCAAGTGGGAGTCAAGGGGGTCACGCGCCCTTGCGGGTCCAAGGTGGCGGTCCTGCTGCTTATTTAGTAGGCATGGGTCAAGGGGTTCGGGGAAATGTCCCGAAACCTAAACGAAATATGCTAAGTTTGTATGACTAAAATTAACTTGGTCCGAGGGTTTAACCACTAATAACTATCATTTTGCTTGCTAAGTTTATATGATCGGAAAGTGATTTTAACACGATCATATAGACATATAATCATTGATTATCGAGATTTCTCTAACAAAGATCACTTGACTCAATCAAGTTAACAAATTGCTGTGAAAATTACCTTAACATTCACTATTAAAAATCGTAATGTGTTCATCTCAGGATTCACCCCTAAAATATTAATGGGTTCACCCTATTGTTTAACAATTTCGAAAAAAATTTCTCCTATTAACCAGTCGAAGCACGGTGGGTTCCTGTGAACCCACTACACACTACCTACATCCGCCCATGGTGATCAGTTCAGAAAAGTATATTTGAAAAAGGAATAATCATAAATTGAATTATAGATAAGATGCTCAATCCGCTTTCGGTATGTGTTAGGATGGTGCATATTCAAAAGAGAATACATGGCTTTATTTGATTCCAAACGATGAAACACGAAAGGAAACCAGCCTCCAATAATAATGATGCAAACAATTACCTAAAATTAAAAACAAATAAATTATCATAATTATGAGAATATGTATATGTTTTCTATATAAAGGTGCTTGTTCCTTTTGATAATCTCCATAGGCAAACACACTAACACTTAGTCTGAATTCAAATAACTTCAACAACAAAAAATGTCATATTACTCCAAGTCTAAAACCGAGCTTGCTAAGATTGGTGCCGAAGGGTTCTCTCTTCTTGATGATTTCAATGGAAAGCACAAATCCTATCCTATGTTTTCATCATCATCATCAAGTGTTCCTCCTAATCATAATCCTGAGGTGTTCCACTACCAACATCAACCTCAACAACCATATTTGGTTCGACAACAAGTGTATGTCAACCAAGTCCAGGCAAGACGGTTTGAAACTGTGGTGGATTGTTACGAGGTAGCCAGGAGATATGGTGGGACTATTGTTGTAGATCAAGTCAAGAGAAAGCCTACACGTTGGGGCTTCTTTTATTGAGAATCTTGGCATATGTCAACAAGCTATATGTACTTTCTTATGTTGTCATGCGTGATTTATAACTTTAGTTGTATGCTTATATGCATATCTTCGTCTAGATATTTAAGGTGAGGCGAAGTTTATAAATATAATAATCTAAATAAATCAGTGTATGACTAGCTTTAGATTTAAACATCACTCTTCAAATACTTGGAATATGTGTAGTGGTTAATGATACTAAAAAGAGATATTGTCACCTAAGCGATAAACAAGCAGGTTAGCTATTATGATAAAAGTATATTGATGGTGATAACTTTTCTAGTGATTACTTTTCTTTTATCTATCTATTTTAATAAATAAATGTTTATATAAACACACGTCATGTTTTTAAAGCATTTCAACTTTGGTTTGCCCTCTTTCATATTAAATACCCTTCATAATAAATAATATTGTTAAATATAATTTTTTACATTTCTAAATTAAAGAAAATCAATACATTAAAAATATATTAATATTAAAAAACATATTTTTTTAAATCAAATTGTTTTAAAATAAAAAATTTTGAAATTTTAGAGCAACCCTAAACCGCATATCTATCTAGGGATTTTCCAGCTTGATATTAGAATGCTAGTCATTTCTTTACGAACCACTACGATTCGTCGAGCAGAAACCCTAGACCCTTATATTGAAAGTTATTTTAACTAGTTTTCTTAGGGATTCAACTTTATATAACCGTTCTAAGAAGGTTTCAAAGTAAATTTGGGATGATGATTGGTTGATTTGTGTATTTGACTAGTTTTTGGGTTGTTAACCGAGTTGACTAGATGCTTATACTTTTAATCTATTTAATATTTATGGTGTATTTAAATACTAGTATAAGAGTTGGTTTACATGTTAATGTCCTTTTGTGAGTATTGATTAATTACTTTGTGTTTTTGATCTTAATTTGCATATTTAGATTTTGATTTTGTGTTAGAATCTGGATGTTGTTTATCTATAGCTAGTGGATCTTAAAATACTAATTGTGAATTATTTGTAATCACTGGGCTACTACATTTAATATTGATCACATGATTGGGTGTTGGTATGTCTTGTGTTATTAGAGTTTTTCAGATAAATTACATGACCCCCAAGATTATTTGTAATCACTAGGCTACTACATTTACCAATGAGACATTGTCTCAATCATACCCCAAGATTCTTCCAAATGAGAGGTCTTGGGTTCAAATCCCTCCCGCAGCGAAAAGGGGTATGAGGGGGTCAGGGGGTTTTCCCAGTGGGGTTTCCTCCTGTAGTGGTTGTGGTGACTCATGGGAGGTCCAGGTAACTAGACCTTGGTGACATGGCCTGGAAACAGTGGGTTCACACGATTGAGACCTTCGCCATTCAAAAAAAAAAAAAAGATAAATTACATGACCATTGAATTTGCTTGTTTATTCTTATAATACATTGGATTATAACTCATTAGTTGGTTTAATTAAGTTGACTATGTTACATTATTGCATATATGGTGTATTGTGATTGTGGAAGACTATTGTTGTACAAATAGTTCGACTCGAAACTAGTTCGAAGCATGATCTAAAAAGGTTCAAAAATAGTTTAGTCATTACAATATAGGCTCGTTTTCTTTTAGTTTACTTTATACTTACTTTTCTTTTGTTAGTATGTAAAGCCAATAGTTTAGTAATTACATAAGCTTTGCATACGATTGTAAGATTAAAATTTACACATTTGACCCTCGTAATTATTTATCTAATTTATCAATTAAGTAAATACCCTTATCCAATAGGCAATTACTCGATGGACGTTATTGAACATCACAAATCACGCATTCCTAAATCCTAAAAATTTCATGATCCTCTCTGCCTCTCCAAAGCATGTTCATATAGAAAAACAAAATCCATCCACACGGTACACCCTAAATAGAAACTTAGTCATATCTACCGATAGGAATCATGTCATCAATCAATTCTGCACTTGCTGAATTCACATGTTTCATATGATCTATATTGTGATTATTAATATTGATATTCATATTGTTTATGATTTAATTTAGGAATTGATCAACAACAATATCTATAATAAGATGGACCCTTTTATACACAAGGTTTTCCACATTTACAGAGGTATACCACATATTGGTATGATAACCTTCACCCATAGTCTCCACTCTCCACCATATAAATCACCTAGCATGTTACCATCTAAAACTAAACCCAAATATCCTTTATTGGAGTCAATATGACAAGCATTAGAGAGGTCAGAGGTGACCATGTGAGATAAAGTAAATGAGAATTGATGCTGAAGAATGGAGGACTTCATATGAGAGGTGATCCAATCTACCATTAAAGTAGGAGGATGATCGAAGACAAAGTGTCATTCACAATTCCTTATATATAAGTTATTACAAGTCCTATCCTTGTACAATTGGTAGTGTTTGGTCCCATCTTAATATCCTATAACAAAGATTCAATCAAAATTTTTAGTGAAGTGGGATCCACAATAATAAAAATGTTTTATTTTCTTACATGGGTATTTTCGTCATTTTACACTCGTTTCTCAAAAAACTTAAATAAGCACCATCTGTGTCACAATTTTTCTAAAGTACGGACATCCTCTTTATATTTTTAAATTTGAAGAACAAACTATAATAATTAAATCAAAATATAATATGATATATGTAAAGTACTAATAAGAACCTAAATTAGTGTGATAAATGCTAAATGCTATTAAAATCGTTGTTATTTTATTTTTATGTTTTATATATTAGAATTATACAATTATATTATTTTGCATTTGTAATTTTTAGAAATTATCATTTCAAAAAAAACAAGCATTCAAGTTATTATTTTATATGTATTTATCACTTATTTTACATTTAAAATTTAATCATATATATCTTATTATTTGTCATCGTTTTTATGTTTTAAATAAATTTTATTATTTTTTATGTATTGAATAAATTTAATATATTATTTTTGTGAATTATACATATTAAAAAATTTATAAAAAATAATAATTGTTTATAATATAATAAAAGCTTACAAGAATTTTAGGCCGAAGGAGTGATTAAGTTATGTTGAATATATTCCATTCATTCTATCAATATTCATCATTCGTGGATAGGATAGGATCAAGTGGATGACATAATCACTATCTACACATAATATACGTACGTAAGCATCATTGATTTAAGAAATAAAAAACAAATTAATTAACTACCAAAGTTTTACTTTAATTTAATTGGTTGATAAATTAATCTTTATTTGTCCTCAAATGTTGGTTAGAAATTATAAACAACTAGAAAAGTTACCCGCCCGCTACCGCGGGCGGTACAATTATAATTCATTTGTTGCAACATGTTTGCTTGATTAAAAGAAATATATTAAGTTATGATAGGTCAGTTATGAATATTAAAATGTAGATAGACAACATTATTATGTCGTATACATTGTGGTAAATGTTTTTTAAAAAAATATATAACGTAGATAAACATCACTAATGTGCCTTATAAGTTGCGGTATATGAATTAAAAAAAAATGATAATTGGAAATTAAAAGGTATAAGAAAAATCAAAACCAAAAGCGCATGAAGTCGGGTGTTTATGAATTTCAACAACATTTGTTGTGTCATATGTGTATAAAACATATGTTTAAAGTTGAAACAATGTGGTTTGGAGATTGAAATATATATAAATAATGTTTATAAAACAAATAGATGTTATTAAGTCGACGTTGGTGTTAGTCTCACTTTCATTAATAGCATGTCATCATAAGTTGATATAATCGACGATTATACATGAATATATTTTTTGAACTAACTATGGAAAATTATCATGAAAAAATTCATATTGTATATAATATAGGATATAAATTCTATAATTAAAAAGCACGATGGAACAATATGTTTGAAAAATATGTATAAGGTACATCATTGTAAAAAAAATGTTAACAAAAAGTGAAAATAATCGAAATGCAACCAAATATCATGTTGTTGTAAAAATTAGAATAACGAAATCCGAAAAGCATAACATTATGTTTTAGATTATATTTTAAGAGAAAGAAAAGGAAATAAAAAAAAGTTAAAAAAATAGCTTGGATAAGTAACGTACAAGGCACCGTTAAAATAGAAGCAACAAAATGAAACTAATCAAATTATAACAAACATATATGATATATGTATATTCCATTATAATTTGCTTCGTCTTGCTGCAAGAGAAAAAAAGAAGCTGAGGAAGGGTTTCGTACCCTTGACGTTTCGTAAAAAGGGAATGAATCTTACCAACTCCTCTACCTTTCCGTTAGGCTGAATTAACGAGCAACAAATATATATATTCGATTATAATTTGTTTTTGTCTTCTTCCGCACCGACGTTGCTTTTTAAGATAGGTTATAATATAATATGTTGGTGATGAGTTTAGGCAAGGCAAAAGTATCTGAACCAGATTCAAAGAATTAAGTTTAAATATTGAGTTACGGATATGATGCTTAATACACTTTGGGTTTGTTTAAGGATGATGAATGTTCTTATTTTAATTTGAACGGAATATATGTCTTTATTTGATTCCAAAATGTGAAACACGAAAGGAAACTAACTTCCAATAATGATACAAACAATGATTTAAAATCAAAGAAACAAAGTTATGAAATAAATCAATGCGTGGCTTTTGGTTTTACACTGCCTCCCTCATTCTCTTGACTAGAGTAGTTGTGATTTAAGCGCTCGACTATTTCACAAAAATAAATAAATAAATAATTTTAGATTGATTATTTATTTACCACAAAAATAAAAGGATGATACAAAATTAAAATATATTTATCTTGATAAACAATCATATTCTGTGAATTTTTATCAGGAAATAATATATGATAAAATTTCAAAGTCATAAATTCAATTTGCTGAAACTTATCATTTACACAATCATCCCATCATCCCCTTAGACCATCCCCATTAACAATTTTGATTGGGTTGTGGCACTACTAAAAAAAAAAGAAAAAGAAAAAAAATATAAAAGTAGGACGATGTGCTCGCAAACAAGTTTGCAACCCAAATATATATGCTTTTTTTTTCTTTTTCTTTTTCACTTTAAAATAATTACTTTTAGTTAATCTTATTTTATTTAATAACTACTAATAATTAACATTTTTAAAAAATCTAAAAACATAGTCTTGATCAAAATTTTTTTTATGAACATGTCGGTATAAATTTTGTTAAAAACGGAGTTCGTTTAAAAAAATGTATTTTTAATATAAAATAAATATAAACAATCATTGATTTATCTTATCTAAAACCAAAGTTTTTTATTGGTTCAGAAAATTTTCTGGATCAAACTTTTTATCTGAAAAATCATAAATTATATTTATTTAATAAAAACTAAAAAAATCTAATAATTTTTAATAAAAACTAATAATCATAAATTATATTTATTTAATAAAAAGTAGTAAATGTTAGGTTGTTAATGAGAGTAAAAATTTTGGTTTGATTGGTTGTGTAGGTTGAAAAGAGAGAAATTAATTTTTTATTAAAAGATTGGGTTGGATTGGATTGTAAATGTGGATGGTCTTAGGGGGTGTTTGTTTTTTTAAAAAAACATCTTCTAACCTCTTATGTCTACGCCGCACAGACGCAGGAAGAGGTTAGACTGTTTGTTTTCTCGAAGACATTTCATTAAAAAAGGTCTGCGCGACCTCTTCTTGGCGCAGACATGGACCAAGCTCTTTTGAGCTCTTCCAACCTCTTCTCCTCATTTACTCCCCCATTTTCAGCCCCTTCGACTGAACTCCTCCACCGCCATCGCCGTCGCCGCCCTGCTCCACCGCCCTCGCCCTCGCTACCCTGCTCCACCGCCATCCCTTCGACCGTACCCCACCGAGGGTTCCTTCGACCGTACCCCACCGAGGATTCCTTCGACCGTACTCCACCGAGGGTTCCTTCGCCGTCGCCGCCCTGCTCCACCGCCATCCCTTCGAACCACCGAGGGTTCCTTCGTTCGATTGCAGGTTAGGGTTCAAGATTGCAGGGTTCCTTCGTTCGATTGCAGGTTGGGGTTCGTTCGATTGCAGGTTAGGGTTCGAGATGGTAACGGTGGTGGACGATCGGAGGGTTCAACGGTAGTGGAGGACGGTGGTGGCTCAACGGTAGGTGGAGGGGGACGATCGGAGGTGATGGTGATCGGAGGGGTTGAGCAGATGATCGGAGGTGATGGTGATCGGAGGTTGGGTTTTCATAAGAAGAGGTTTATTTGTTTGAAGAGGTTTTTGGAAAACAAACACCCTCAAAAACTCTTCTTGCAGGGGTTTGGTCCACCTCTTTTGCAAAAGAGGTTTGCAGATGTGGTCCGCAGACCGCAGACGTTTTACCTCTGAAAAAACAAACACCACCTTAGTCTTTATGGTTCTTCATTCTTCATACTACCCGTTGAAAATCGATGGAAGAAATATAAATTTATGCATACGAGGAAAAAGATGCATTGTCTAAAAAAGTCTTTTTTGTCTAAAAATGACAGTGAGAAATTTTAGTTATTTAATTTTTAAATAATTGTCTAAAGGGTAATTTTGTATAAACATAAGCAAATTTTAAATTTGTTTCAATTAATTCAATCAAATTTTGTTTTGTTTCAATTTGATAACTTAATTTTATTTTTATATTTCAGTCTTATATATGTGACCTATATAAATTGTAACCATAATTTTTTATTTTTATATTTTATTTTTATTGTATGATGACATGAAAATAACATGTATTTTGAAAAAACAATCTCAATTTTTTTTTTAAATTTGCAAAAAATTTTAAAAAAAAATTAAAATATTAAAAAAATTAAAATTTGATGGAAATTATCAAGTTTACATAAAATTTGTAGGTGATTATTGACTGAGTTCTGACATAATATTTATCAAAGTGAGTTTGCCCAAATGCAAAGAGAAGTTGTTTGGTTATATATTTACGAAGTGGAGTATCTTACACACATCTTAGGTGAAAGACACGCTCATACATACATGCAGGGCCATCTCAACCAATCTAAGGATCCTAGGTGACATTAAAATCCGATACCCTTATCCCTTTGAGAACTTACTATACATTCTTTTCCTACGTATCTTTGATTCATCCGTTCCCTTGCAAGCTTAGACGACCCTTTGTTAGGGGTATTTGTGGTCCGGATTTTAGGTGCAGCCGTAAATAACGGTTTATGAATAACTAAAACAAAAACTGAACATTTAAAAATAAAACCAAACCATCATTAATAGTTTGGTTTCGATTTGGTTTTAGGGTAGGAGCTTTCTGGGTTTCAACTTGTAACAACTGGTTTCTAATAATAAAATATATTTGAAATAATCGTTAATTGAACGATTGTGGCTGTTGTGATTTGAAAATATGCGAGAATTACGTCATCAATGGCAAGAACACATGTGATCGTTCTAGAAATCCATATTAATTTGATGATTGTAATTATTACAAATTGATAGTATGTGAGAAATGATGAACGTGGGAGAAAACCGTGCGTGAAACGGAGTTACGGATCATCCGGAATCGCGAAACGAAGAAAATTACAAAATATTATGCTGTGGGACTCTTCGCGGTACGCGAAGGTGGTTTTGAGGTTCCTTCGCGGTACGCGAAGGACTCAAAATATCTAAAAAGCTCCGGATTTCTTCGCGGTACGCGAAGAGTTCTTTTGCTCTCCTTCGCGGTACGCGACGGGTATGGCGGTTTGAAAAATGAGTTTTGAGATCAGAACTCGTTCCAGAAGTTTATTTTATGTTTCTTTGAACTCAGTTGAACCACAAACGAAAATCTAAGCTGCCAAACTTAGATTTGAAGCCGTTTAAACCCACGGATCGTAACAGAGAACGTATCTGCAACATCTGATCGTTGTTTTGCAACTGAATATTCGTTCGATTGGGTAACGATTCGTTTTATCCTACTAGTTTAATATTTTGTGAATTAAATCTAGTTTTGATTGTAATACTATGATTATGGGTATTGATTATTGCCTAGTTGATAACTAGGGGTTGTTAGAAACGAAAAACTTGAGATTTTGATGGTGAAATCTTCGTTTTGAAGCCGGTATAATGTCCGGTTGTTATAAAACCCATATCATGGTGTAATAACTAGTAGGATGGGGTTGAATATGATTTTAAATGAAATATGGATTATGATCCATGAGTTAAATGATGATTATGATGAATTGATGTTAAAAATTATTAACAAGTTATGATCTTAAAATAAAAATTGAATAATAAAAATAATTAAAGATCGTAACTAATATAATGAACATCAATTATTTGATAAATTGCTTGGGAAGGCATGAAATATGATTAATTGTAATAATTGACTAAAACTTACTAAGTAGTAAGATAAAGTCATTTATGTGATAAATTGACTTTGAGCAAGTCAAATCAGTCAAGTGTGTTGAACTTGATTGTATGTGCTATACGTGTTGAAACTAGTTGTATATATGTATTTTGCAACTAGGTGGTGGTAGTGGAAGTCAAATCACTAGTAATAGAGCAGGAAAGGAGCCTGCAGTTGCTAATCCCTTATCTGATTAAGGTAAGTAATCCCACAACTATGACGTCACATAATAAATATTGAATTTTGTTGTTGAATGAATTATAGATGACTCCACAATGGTGGATAGCCAGAGGTGCTGGCAATTGTTTTAGATGGAAGTACCGGTGGGTGAACATCTTAAGACTTTAATTAATTATGACTCCACAATGGTGGATAGCTAGAGGTGCTAGCAATTGTCTTAGATGGAAGTACCGGTGGGTGAACATCTTAAGACTTGAATTAATTATGACTTCACAATGGTGGATAGCCAGAGGTGCTGGCAATTGTCTTAGATGAAAGTACCGGTGGGTGAATATCTTAAGACTTGAATTATATATGACTCCACAATGGTGGATAGCCAGAGGTGCTGGCAATTGTCTTAGATGGAAGTACCGGTGGGTGAACATCTTAAGACTTGATATAATTATGACTCCACAATGGTGGATAGCTAGAGGTGCTAGCAATTGTCTTAGATGGAAGTACCGGTGGGTGAACATCTTAAGACTTGAAATATTTATGATACCACAAATGTGTCAATAGTCAGAGATGCTGACAAATAGCTATGGTGGAAGCACAGGAATGTGAACACCATAGTGTAATATTGATTAAACTATTGTAAACAATAGTTGTTGATCGATAATATGATATTATTATATTGTGAAGTCAATTCGAATAGAAATGACTCAGTTTGAATGTTGATTGTCAAAAATGTATTTTTACATTTTATTGTTGTGAAACCATTGGGGTTTACTTACTTAGTTCTTATGAACTAATGTGAAATATTGTGTGATGTTTGTAGGTAAAAAATGACGTACATAGCTGTAAGGATCGAGGTGGAGCAGGAATCGAACGAACAAATCTTGTTGCAAATGTGTGAAATTTTGGTTTAAACTTACTTATGTAAATAAGTATTGTAAAATGTGTGATACGTTTACGTTTGCATTAAACTTTGTTTAATATTATTAAATAAAGAGGGTCAAACAAGGTTTTGAAAATGAAAAATTTGCTAGGACTAACTCTAATATTATAAAAAATTGTTAAATAGTAACCGGGGGTTACAAAGCTGGTATCAGAGCAATGGTTTGAGCGATTCAAGTGTTAGAAACACACTTGAACTCAAATCTTATGCTCTTGATATGTGATTAAACGTTCGATTCAAGCCTCGATCATTAAGCCGGAGGTATGAGGTCAGTAATTATGTATTGAATTGTATATATACACATTATTGTGTGTATAAATTGTGTGAACCGAACTTCTCAATTATGAAATGAAATGATGAAGTTTAGGGCACGAGCGTGGAATAAACATGTTATTATGCCTGGCCAGTATAATAAGATGTTTAGGACATAAACGTTTCCTTAATTAAGTCAAATTGTATCATGATTGCGAACATTAGGTAAGGTGATTTTATACTGTATAGGTACAGATTAATCAACTGTTGTGAATATATAAAACTAACTGTCTAATTATATGATTTCAGCCACGAATGGCTGACGAACATACCTCTGGTGTGAATAGCAGTGAGAAGGTGGAACTCACTGAAACTCAAATAATGGTGAAGGAAGAGGTGGCAAAGGCTTTTGAAGCTGCTTTGCCAACATATATTGATGAAATTAAGTCTTCCTTAAAAGAGTTCCTTCATCAAGAATTGGCTGAATTTAAACTGGAGCGGAAATGAAACAATCTTCCAAGAACACTACTTTTAAAGAATTTATGGCTTGTAAGCCAGCAGAGTTTAAGGGGGAGGTAGATCCCTTGATTAGCCAGCGTTGGATATCTGACATTGAAAGTACGTTTGAAACTAGTCATTGTGACCCGACTGATGAGGTCATGTTTGCTGGTAATCAGTTGAAAGATCGTGCTAAAGATTGGTGGGAGTTGCTGAGGAAGGAAAAAGGCAGAGATGGAATAAAAGGGCTGACGTGGGCCCAGTTTAAAGAGCTTTTCTTGAAGCGGTTTTGTCCTCAAGCCGCTATTGATCATATTACTGAAGAGTTTTTGCATCTACAGCAGAAAGATGAAAGCGTCGATACCATCACTGCCATTTTCTTCGATAAAGCTAAATTTTGTCCAGATCTTCTTCAAACTGAAAGGATGTGGATAAACCGGTATCATACTATGTTGAACACGAAGTACCGGGAATTTCTCACGCCTTCTAAGTGTGAGACACTTAATGAGTTGATCAATTGTGCCCGTGAACGGGAATTGGAGTTAAAACGGCAGGAAGATCGAGGAGATAAACGAAAGGCTGAAACAGAAACAGGTTCGTCTAAAAAGGCAAAGTTTGCCAAATCGTTTAAAAAGCCTGTTTTTACTAAAACTTGTCCCAATTGTGGGAGGATGCCCGCGGGGGAGTGTCGTGCTAGGCCTGTTGTCTGTTATAAATGTGGGAAGCCGGGACATTTGGCAACCCAGTGTTTGAGCCCTCCTAGTCTGTGCTATCATTGTTATAAGCCTGGACATAGGAGGAGTGAGTGCCCTGAACTTAGGAGGGCAGCACCAATTAGTGATGATAGCCGATCATTCAAATCTCAAGGCTCTGGAATGAAACCAGAAGCGCCCAAACCAAAGGGGAGAGCTTTCAAGAATTTCTGCAGAGGAGGCTAAAGTCACGTCTGATGTAGTGACAGGTACTTTCTCTGTTAATTCAATACCTGCTTATGTGTTATTTGATTCTGGAGCCAATCGATCTTTTGTGTCTATAAAATTTGTGCATCATCCATCTTTTGTCTTAGAAAAATTGCCTGTACCAATAGAAGTAGAGGTTGCTGATTCTAAGAGTTTTCTTGTGTTTGATATTTATCGAAACTGTAAACTTACAATCAATAACGAGGAATATGTTGTTGATCTAATACCCATGGTATTGGGGGAGTTTGATGTTGTTATTGGAATGGATTGGCTATTTTTTTATAAAGCCAATATTCTTTGCAATCGCAAAGTTATACAATTAATAACCCCAAGTGGGTATGAATTGTCCATCCAAGGAGAAAAACGTGAAGGGGTTGTTTTGTGTTCTTTGGTCAAAGCCATGAAGTATATGAATTATGGGGGCCAATCCTTCTTAGCTTATATCATTGATGCTGAGAAAACAGTAAAAAGTTTGGAGGATGTCCCAATTGTTAGGGACTTTCCTGATGTTTTTCCGGATGACTTACCGGGAATCCCCTCTGATAGAGATGTTGAGTTTAGAATCGATCTTATTCCATGGGCCAAGCCGTCTGAATTGCAAGAGTTGATGACTCAATTGCAGGATCTTCTCGATAAAGGTTTTATTCGTCCAAGCATCTCGTCTTGGGGTGCTCCTGTTCTTTTTGTTAAAAAGAAGGACGGAAGTTTTCGTATGTGTATTGATTATAGAGAGCTTAATAAAGTGACGGTGAAAAACAAATATCATTTGCCTCGGATCGATGATCTTTTTGATCAGTTACAAGGGACTTCTTGGTTCTCTAAAATTGACCTTCGGTCGGGTTACCATCAAATTAAAGTTAGGGAAGCAGATATTCCTAAAACAACGTTTCGAACCCGATATGGTCATTATGAATTTTTAGTCATGTCATTTGGGCTGACTAATGCACCGGCTGCATTCATGGACTTAAGGAATCGGGTGTGTCGTCCCATGTTGGATAGATCTGTTATCGTTTTTAATGATGATATTTTGGTTTATTCCAAAAATGAAGGTGATCATGCTTGTCACTTACGGGAGGTACTTGAAACTCTTCGTAGGGAGAAGTTATATGCCAAATTTTCTAAATGCGCCTTTTGGTTGCATGAAGTCCAATTTCTTGGGCATGTGATAAATGCAGATGGTATTCTTGTTGATCCTTCTAAAATTCAAGCAGTGACTAATTGGAGTCTACCCAAAAATCCAACTGATGTCAGAAGTTTTCTTGGCTTAGCCGGTTATTATCGTAGATTTATTCAAGACTTTGCCAAGATTGCTTCTTCTTTAACCAAACTTACAAGAAAGGATGTTAAGTTTGTGTGGGGTGATGACCAAGAGAAAGCATTCCAAGAGTTAAAGTTAAAATTAACTCAGGCACCGGTATTGACATTACCAGATGGCCCTGATGATTTTGTGGTATATTCTGATGCTTCTTATCTTGGTCTGGGTTGTGTTCTTATGCAACGAGGCAAGGTAATTGCTTATGCTTCAAGACAACTGAAAAACCATGAAATCAATTATCCTATTCATGATTTAGAACTTGCAGCAGTCGTATTTGCCTTAAAAATCTGGAGACATTATTTGTATGGTGTAAAGTGTACTATTTACGCTGATCATAAGAGCTTGAAATATTTCTTCACTCAGAAGGAATTGAATATGAGGCAAAGACGATGGCTGGAATTACTCAAGGACTACGATTGCGAAATTCTCTATCATCCAGGGAAAGCAAATGTGGTGGCGGATGCCTTAAGTAGAAAAGAAGAGTGTGAACCAATCAAAGTGAAGGCTATGTAGCTTGTGATTACTTCAGGGCTAATTGAGTAGATCAAGGAAGCCCAGATTGAAGCTTTAAAGGAAGAAAATCGGAAACGAGATAGAATTAAAGGACAAGCTCATAACCTAGATGAAGATAATCGTGGTTTAAAGACTAGGTGGGATCGAGTGTGGATACCTCCCACTTGTCCACTTAAGTCTGCATTGTTGGAAGAAGCGCACAAATCGAAGTACTCAATTCATCCTGGGGCTACTAAAATGTATCGTGACATTCGGGTAAACTATTGGTGGCCAGGTATGAAACAAGATGTGGTTAAACATGTAGCGAAATGTTTAACTTGTATGCAGGTAAAAGCAGAGCACCAGAAACCTTATGGTAAGTTGCAACCATTAGAAATTCCAATATGGAAATGGGAACATATCACAATGGACCTGATTACTAAGCTTCCTAAGACAAGGAAGGGATTTGATACGATTTGGGTCATTGTGGATAGGTTGACTAAGAGTGCTCATTTCTTGCCCATTCGTGAGACCTATTCTTCTGATAAAATGGCAGAGATATATGTACGAGAAATTATGTCTCGTCATGGTGTGCCTGTAACCATTATTTCTGATCGGGATACTCGATTTACTTCTCGATTTTGGAGAAATTTTCAGGAAGAATTAGGAACAAGACTGTAGTTAAGCACTGCGTATCATCCTCAGACTGATGGACAAAGTGAAAGAACCATTCAGACCTTGGAGGATATGTTACGGGCGTGCATTATTGATTTTAGGGGTAGTTGGGATGATTACCTACCTTTGGCAGAGTTCTCGTATAATAACAGTTATCATTCCAGCATTGGAATGCCTCCTTATGAGATGCTCTATGGGAGGAAATGTCGAACTCCCGTTTGTTGGGGAGAAGTTGGGCAGCGTGAACTCGCACATAAAAATGTAGTTAAAACTACTAATGAACGGATTGATCAGATCCGTGCCCATCTGAAGGCGGCTCAAGACTGTCAGAAATCATACGCTGATAAGCGTAGAAGGCCCATTGAATTCCAGGAGGGAGATTTTGTGTTGTTGAAAGTCTCACCGTGGAAAGGTGTTATACGTTTTCGTAAGCGAGGAAAGTTAAGTCCACGCTTTATTGGACCATTTAAAATCATAGCTCGTGTTGGTGAAGTTGCTTATCGCCTAGAGCTACCAGAGGAGTTAAGTGGAATTCATAATATATTCCATGTTTCTTACTTACGAAAATGCCTAGCAGACGAATCTGCATACGTACCATTGGAAGATATAGAAATTGATGACAAGTTGAATTATGTGGAAAAGCCAGTGGCAATACTTGACCGAAAAGTCAAGCAACTTAGAAATAAATCATTGAACCAGGTGAAGGTTCGGTGGAAAAATAGAACCGGTTCTGAAATTACGTGGGAGTCAGAAAATGAAATGAGAAAGTATTATCCTTTCCTTTTTGATGTTTCATCGGTTTCGAGGACGAAACCTTTGTAAGGAGGGGAGATTTGTAACAACCGGTTTCTAATAATAAAATATATTTGAAATAATCGTTAATTGAACGATTGTGGCTGTTGTGATTTGAAAATATGCGAGAATTACGTCATCAATGGCAAGAACACATGTGATCGTTCTAGAAATCCAAATTAATTTGATGATTGTAATTATTACAAATTGATAGTATGTGAGAAATGATGAACGTGGGAGAAAACCGTGCGTGAAACTGAGTTACGGATCATCCGGAATAGCGAAACGAAGAAAATTACAAAATATTATGCTGTGGGACTCTTCGCGGTACGCGAAGGTGGTTTTGAGGTTCCTTCGCGGTACGCGAAGGACTCAAAATATCTAAAAAGCTCCGGATTTCTTCGCGGTACGCGAAGAGTTCTTTTGCTCTCCTTCGCGGTACGCGACGGGTATGGCGGTTTGAAAAATGAGTTTTGAGATCAGAACTCGTTCCAGAAGTTTATTTTATGTTTCTTTGAACTCAGTTGAACCACAAACGAAAATCTAAGCTGCCAAACTTAGATTTGAAGCCGTTTAAACCCACGGATCGTAACAGAGAACGTATCTGCAACATCTGATCGTTGTTTTGCAACTGAATATTCGTTCGATTGGGTAACGATTCGTTTTATCCTACTAGTTTAATATTTTGTGAATTAAATATAGTTTTGATTGTAATACTATGATTATGGGTATTGATTATTGCCTAGTTGATAACTAGGGGTTGTTAGAAACGAAAAACTTGAGATTTTGATGGTGAAATCTTCGTTTTGAAGCCGGTATAATGTCCGGTTGTTATAAAACCCATATCATGGTGTAATAACTAGTAGGATGGGGTTGAATATGATTTTAAATGAAATATGGATTATGATCCATGAGTTAAATGATGATTATGATGAATTGATGTTAAAAATTATTAACAAGTTATGATCTTAAAATAAAAATTGAATAATAAAAATAATTAAAGATCGTAACTAATATAATGAACATCAATTATTTGATAAATTGCTTGGGAAGGCATGAAATATGATTAATTGTAATAATTGACTAAAACTTACTATGTAGTAAGATAAAGTCATTTATGTGATAAATTGACTTTGAGCAAGTCAAATCAGTCAAGTGTGTTGAACTTGATTGTATGTGCTATACATGTTGAAACTAGTTGTATATATGTATTTTGCAACTAGGTGGTGGTAGTGGAAGTCAAACCACTAGTAATAGAGCAGGAAAGGAGCCTGCAGTTGCTAATCCCTTATCTGATTAAGGTAAGTAATCCCACAACTATGACATCACATAATAAATATTGAATTTTGTTGTTGAATGAATTATAGATGACTCCACAATGGTGGATAGCCAGAGGTGCTGGCAATTGTCTTAGATGGAAGTACCGGTGGGTGAACATCTTAAGACTTTAATTAATTATGACTCCACAATGGTGGATAGCTAGAGGTGCTAGAAATTGTCTTAGATGGAAGTACCGGTGGGTGAACATCTTAAGACTTGAATTAATTATGACTTCACAATGGTGGATAGCCAGAGGTGCTGGCAATTGTCTTAGATGAAAGTACCGGTGGGTGAACATCTTAAGACTTGAATTATATATGACTCCACAATGGTGGATAGCCAGAGGTGCTGGCAATTGTCTTAGATGGAAGTACCGGTGGGTGAACATCTTAAGACTTGATATAATTATGACTCCACAATGGTGGATAGTTAGAGGTGCTAGCAATTGTCTTAGATGGAAGTACCGGTGGGTGAACATCTTAAGACTTGAAATATTTATGATACCACAAATGTGTCAATAGTCAGAGATGCTGACAAATAACTATGGTGGAAGCACAGGAATGTGAACACCATAGTGTAATATTGATTAAACTATTGTAAACAATAGTTGTTGATCGATAATATGATATTATTATATTGTGAAAGTCAATTCGAATAGAAATGACTCAGTTTGAATGTTGATTGTCAAAAATGTATTTTTACATTTTATTGTTGTGAAACCATTGGGGTTTACTTACTTAGTTCTTATGAACTAATGTGAAATATTGTGTGATGTTTGTAGGTCAAAAATGACGTACATGGCTGTAAGGATCGAGGTGGAGCAGGAATCGAACGAACAAACCTTGTTGCAAATGTGTGAAATTTTGGTTTAAACTTACTTATGTAAATTAGTATTGTAAAATGTGTGATACGTTTACGTTTGCATTAAACTTTGTTTAATATTATTAAATAAAGAGGGTCAAACAAGGTTTTGAAAATGAAAAATTTGCTGGTACAAACTCTGATATTATAGAAAATTGTTAAATAGTAACCGGGGGTTACACAACTTTCTGTTTTAGGCTTTTTGTGCGTGGTAAAAATTATAACTGAATCAAATCTAGCCATTTTATGGTTTAAGATGGGCTAATCATAATGTAATCCCAAAGATATTTTTTTTATTAAAGAAAACCTAAATAGTCAACCCTATACATGCATGTATGCATAATTCATACATAGATACATATATGTATGTATGTATGTATGTATGTATGTTTGTATAAACACACATGGTCTGGTTTGGTTTTTTACGTCCGTTTTTTAGTGAAAGCCCTAAACAAACCGTTCATTACGGTTTCAAACTTTTTAGTGAAAATTGTCACATATTGCCTAAATTTAATTTGTGACTATAAATATATTTTCTACTAAACATAAATAATAAGTGAAAACATAAATTTAAGAATAATACTAACAACCTTAGTCAATCAACCGTTTGTAATAAAAGATGGTTCTTAATATTTATACAGTACTCATATTATTTATATATGATACTCATATAACTTTACTTATGTGCTGATGTGTCATTCACATAAGTCATAAATATTATTGTAAATACATTTTTTTATGTTGCATCCCTATTGCAATGTTGTGGGTGATCTAGAGGTGCACAAATCGGTTAACCGGTCCAAACCGGTTTTTAAATTACCGAACCGGTTAACCGGTACATAGGGTTCACCGGTTTTTCCTAAAAACCGATTCGGTTATTAACTGGTTTTTTTAACCTAAAATCTGTAACCTATGGAACCGAACCGGGTATAAACCGGACCGGTTAACCGGCCAAACCGGTTCAAAAACCGGTTTTTAAACCTTTTTTTATCCGTTAATCCGTTTGATCCGTCCGTTAGACTTAGAGTGTTGAACCGTAACCGTATTGAACCGTTTTTTTTTTATTAAACGTTTTCAACCTTAAAGTTAAATTAATAAAATCATAATAAAAAAAATCATAATAAAAAACTTAACAAAATCAAATCTAAAACTAATAAATAATAATTACTAAACCCTAATAAACCTTAAAACCTTAAACTAATAATTACTAAACCCTAATAAACCTTAAACTAATCAAACTAATATTAAACTAATAACTAATAAACCTTAAAACCTTAAACTAATAATTACTAAACCCTAATAAACCTTAAACTAATCAAAGTAATATTAATCTAATAATTACTAATATTAGTTTAAGGTTTTATTAGGGTTTAGTAATTATTAGTTTAAGGTTTTAAGGTTTATTAGTTATTAGTTTAATATTAGTTTGATTAGTTTAAGGTTTTATTAGGGTTTAGTAATTATGAGTTGATTATTTTAAGGTTTTATTAATTATTAGTTTAATATTAGTTTGATTAGTTTAAGGTTTATTAGGGTTCAGTAATTATTAGTTTAAGGTTTTAAGGTTTATTAATTATTAGTTTAATATTAGTTTGATTAGTTTAAGGTTTTATTAGGGTTTAGTAATTATGAGTTGATTATTTTAAGGTTTATTAGTTATTAGTTTAATATTAGTTTGATTAGTTTAAGGTTTATTAGGGTTTAGTAATTATTAGTTTAAGGTTTTGATTAAATAAAATTCAATGAACTTTATTAGTAAGGATTTCAAATAGCATATTTCATTAAAATAAATTAATTACACATGATTTAAAGTTACAAAATTAAATATAAAATCGAAAATAGAAATTAGTCTTCGCTTGGTGCTTCGGATTGTAGTTCCGGACTATTATTCCGCATCCATTCATCCATTGCCTGTTCTTCGTCGGAAAGTGGGAATGTCATTCCTTCCTCAACTTCAACATCGTGTATTGTCACTTCTATCTCAAGCTCGCCTTCAAGTTGTGTGTGGTCTTGTACACGTTCCATTGCGTCCAAATGGTCTTTCAAGCAAATGCACATCTCCAATGATGCAGGAGTAAGCCTCGTCCTTCGTATCGATAAAACCCTGCCGCTAAGAGAAAAAAAAGACTCCGAAGCTACCGTAGAAACTTGGACGCTTAGTAAATCACGGACCATGGCACATAGAATCGGAAAGTGGGGTTCCTTTTGTTTCCACCAGGCCAAAATATCAAAGTTTTCAAATTCTTCCGGCGTAAGACCGGAAATCCAATCTGTCCCTAGATACCTTCCTAGTTCGCTACTTGCGCTAGTACCTCGGGCTCGTTTAGTTACATTTTGTCTTAATGTGTTAAATAAATCAAAGTTAACATCTTGGCTTCTACTCGAACTAGAAGCCGCATACATTGTTTGTTGTATGTTAGATGTTTCACCATATTTTTGTAAATAATGATCAAACATATTTTGAAAATATATGTTAAAGTTATTTTTAGTGTTTGTTGCAAAGTTTGGGTCTTCCAAATCCAAACCCAAAGCACTGACTATTTCATCAACTAATGTTTCAACGCCGGCACCATTGAAACATGGGTTTAATGCCGTCGCACAAGTAAATACGGGCGGCATTTTTTGAAAGTATTTCATTAGTTTTAATTTCATTGGAAGTAACATTCCTGTATATATTTCATTATTTTCACCCGTCGATGGAAATTCGTTAATTTTTCTTGTCATTATAAATAATTGTTGAAGAACCAAACAAGACGTGGGATAATAAACTCCCGATAAAATTGTTGTTGAATTTTTAAAAACTCCAAATAAACTAGTAAATTCTCCTATGGCGTCCCAACATCGGCGATTAAATCTTTTAGCCTTACGTTCTTCCACTAAATTGTTTTGAAATACTTCCAAGATTTCCCTTTGTCGTAAGGCGCTGTTAAACATACGCCAAGTCGAATTCCATCTAGTTGGTACGTCCCAAGACGGACCTAAAAAGATGGAGTTCGTATCCTCACATAATTTTTGATATTCCAAATATCTTCTACGGCTTTTCATAAAATCATCCTTTAACATTTGTTTAAATTTTTCTTTTAACATATTCATTCCCTCAACCGCAAGAGCATCACTCACAACCAAGTTAATAATGTGAGCAACGCATCTTGTATGAAAAAAAACACCGTTACATATCGGTTTATATTTAAGTTTTAATTTTTGAACAGCATTCGTATTATTTGAAGCGTTATCAAAACTTATAGAAAGTATTTTATCTTGTAAATGGAATGTTTGTATTATTCCATCTAACATGTAAAACAAATTATCCCCCGTGTGAGGATACGGAAACATTTCGAACGCAATCGTACGTTTCATCATTTGCCAAGAATCGGGATCAATCCAATGCGCGGTAACGCAGAGGTACGATTCGGGCAAACCGTGAGGTGCCGACCAAACATCTGTTGTTAGGTTAACACCGGTTTTTAAATCTTGAAAACCTAAAATTAATTCTTGTTTGGCTTGACGCCAACGTTCTAAACAATCACGTCTAATAGTAGTTCGACTTACTTGATGATATCGTGGTTGTAGCGCCTTTTGAATCATCTTCGTCAAGCGTGGGTTGTCAAAATGATTGAATGACAAACTTTCTTGAATCACCAAGTTCCCCATCATTTCACGAACCATGTCGGGATCGAAACTCCAAACCCCGCACTCTTGAGACATTTGTGCTTGATCTTTTGCGGGATTATTTTTGACAACAACACAATGCTTCGTCAAATGGCTTCTTAAAGTAGAATTAGATTCCGGTTTAAGAAAAGTACCGCAACCTTTGCACCGTGCCTTATCGACACCGTTCGACATTTCGCATAAGTCGAAATGTTGAAATAGCTATTTGTTCCTCGTTGTAGTTTTTATTCTAACAACGGTTGGTTCGTTTGAAGTGGATGCACCAACACCAACAGAACTTTGAGCACTTCGTGAGCTTGCCATGGATGAAATAAAGATTGAATTAGAATTACGAACGTAATAGAAGAAGAGATTGAATCGAGAAGAAGTAGGAGATCGTTTTTTGAGCGTATTTGATCGTTTTCGAGCGTTTAAGAAGAAGAGATGTTGTAAGATGTTGTGTGATCAAACCAAAACAATCCCCATCTATTTATACTAACGTTTAGGGGCAAAATGGTCCAAAAAATTGTAAAAAACGGCTAGAAACGGCTAGTTTTTTTATTTTGCTCGTTCGGTTAACCGGTGTCAACGGCTAGTTTTTTGTCTCCAACGGCTAGTAACGGCTAGATTTTTGAACTATAACCGGTTAACCGGTTTCTACCCGGTCAAAAAAACCGGTTTTGCTTTAACCGGTTCTAAACCGGTTTCGCCCAAAAATCTCCCAACCGGTCTCTAACCGCCGGTTTTTCCACGTAGCACAAACCGGTACCAATAACCGGTTTCTAACCGGTCCCAAAACCGGTTCGGTTCGGGTAACCAGTTTTTTTGTGCACCACTAGGGTGATCTATGGCAACGCAGCAATGACACCTTTGTCTATCATCTATACATTATAATAATAATGGTATATAGCTACCAATTTTCTTACAAAGATATGTCATATAGCAACAACATATCATTGCTAAAAGGTTTGTCATGTATGGCAAAAAACCCGAGACATACGGATTATCCGAACCCACAACATATGAGACTGTTGTCCTGAACCCGATGGTATTGGGCCGGATATAAGATTAATTTTTAAATTTTTTGCAAGTATGGGACAGGCATGGGATTCATTCAAAAACCCGTTAACCCAAACCGATTACCTAATTATATATACTTGTTTTCCCGTCCCGCTTATCCTGCCCGTTGTACCCGATTATAAATACACATTTACGAGATAAGTATATATAATTTTCTTTTTCATATATTTTTGTTTTTAGTATATAATTCGTTTCTAATTTTCACATTCGATTTTTTATGATATAACCAATAATATGTTCTTGATATATTTTATACATAATTTTTGGTTATGAATAATAAAATTAGTTAACAGATACATATCCGATAGGTTTTTAGTCAACTATTATCGATGTGTATATTCAACTAACGGGTATACCGAAAACCCGCGGGAATACCAGATACCTGACGGGTAAATACCTGATGGATACACGATGGGTTTTGGGCAGGATATGAGACAAATTTTTATACTCTCGTATGGGGTTGGGATTACTCAACCAGTCCCTAGCTCGACCCATTGTCATCCCTATGATAGTTGTGTTCATATAGTACTTAAAAATTCTAACGATACGTGTCACCTTAATATGCTAACCTATACTGACGGCATACCACAGCTATAATGATTAACACAAAAATCATTTAATTAAATATAATCTTTTCAACATATAACAACATGTTATTATAGGTTAATAATTTAATGTGTATTATTTATAGCGACCAACTTTCGTTTATTTGACTGAATATCTTAATGATCAGTATAAAAAGTTTTTTTTTTGAAAAAAAAAAGAGATTGTAGATTGGATTACTGATAAGATGCTTAATCAACTTTCGGTGTGTGTTAGGATGGTGCATATTCAAAAGAGAATACATGGCTTTATTTGATTCCAAACTATGAAACATGAATGGAAACCAACCTCCAATAATGATGCAAACAATTACCTAAAATCAAAAACAAAGAAATGATCATAATTAAGAGAATATGAAGTACCAATTTGTTTTCTATATGAAGGTGTTTAATTCTTTTAATACTCTCTATAGGCAAACACACTAACACTTATTCCCTTTCTCATCTTATTGAATTCAAATAACTTCTAACAACAAAAAAATGTCAAATTACTCCAAGTCTAAAAGTGAGCTAGCAAAGATTGGTGCCGAAGGGTTTTTTCTTCTTGATGATTTTAGTGGCAAGCACAAATCCAATTCTATGTTTTCATCATCAACATCAATTGCTCCCCCAAATCATGTTCCTTAGGTGTTCCATTACCAACATCAACCTCAACAACCATATATGGTTCGACAACAAGTGTATGTCAACCAAGTTCACGCAAGACAATTTGAAACCGTGGTGGATTCCTACGAGGTAGCTAGAAGATATGGTGGGACTGTTGTAGATCATGTCAAGAGAAAGACGACACGTTGGGGCTTCTTTTATTGAGATTCTTGGAGGATGTCAACAAGCTATATGTTTCCTACGTTGTCTTGTGTGATTTATGACTTTAGTTGTATGCTTATATGCATCTCTTCGTCTATATATTTAAGTTGAGGCGAAGTTTATAAATATAATAATTTAGATAAACGAATATATATCTAGCTTTTGGTTTTAAATCATCTCTATTAAATCTTTAGACTATGTGTTGTGGTTACTTACAATGTTAAAAAAAAGTGTTGTCATTAGAGTAACACATAGGCATGTTAATTATTTTGATAATAGTATGTAGTGGTTATTGATAGCACACACATATATAACATTAAACATAGATTATATTTATTATCAAGCATTAATTTTGTATATTTATGTAAACAATGTATATAATTAATAACATTAAATGTGAGTTTTTATATTAAAAACAATTTTTTTTTTGGAATAACATAAGAATGCCTTGTGACATTTCTTGAAATCAGTTGTTAGTAAGAAAGATATTAAAAACCAAAGCTTTACTGTGAGTGCAAATACTGTTCATTTAGGTGCTGTTTGTTTTTTCAGAGGTAAAATGTCTGCAGTCTGCGGACCACATCTGCAGAAGAAGAGTTGGACCAAATGTCTGCAGTCTGCAAGAAGCAGACTGTTTGTTTTTAACGTCTGCAAGCTGCTAAAATAGATTAAAATTGAAATAAACCGTTTCTTTTAACCTACAGCAGTCTTTCAACATTGAAATTGAAATAAAACCCCTATATAATAATTCATTTGGTCTAGCTTAAATGATGAATAAAACCAATTGAAGTCATTACAAGGCATGTGTACATAATTCAAATAAAGTTCAAGAAATCATGAGTTTAAAAACTCGTGATTTAGTTCTTATTTTATTGTATTTCCAAGCATTTGTGTTCATTTTTTCTGTAACAATTTCACAATTTTGATATGGAGTCATCTCAGAGTCCCATGGATTCAATCAAGCTATGGTCTCCTGGCCAAAGCACAAGGCTACTACTAATTTTGATATGAAGTCATCTCTGGGTCCCATGGATTCAATCAAAATATGGGCTTTTAATTCAACTCAAAAACAAAGATATGTTTTAGACTATTGGGTGTGCCAAGGCGCCCCAATCACTCCACGTGTGCGCCACGTAGGCGCCACATAAGCACTCACCATAACCACTCACCCCACCATTTTGGTGGAAATGCCCCATTAACCCACTCACTCCACGTCATCATTCCTTTTTAATTTAATTTGAGATATAATTAATAAAAACAAATTACAAATTAATAAAAAAATTACAAACTAATAAAAAAAATTAAAAAAAAAAATACAAACTAATAAAAAAAATTAAAAAAAAATACAAACTAATAAAAAAATTAAAAAAAATACAAACTAATAAAAACGATTTTTCCATAAATGTTCAATCAAATCGGCTTTGAGGTTGGCATGTGTATCCTCGTTGCGAAGCATTCGACGGTTTGCTTGTTTTTCTTCCTCGTTGATCTCCACATGCTCCAACAAATTCGGATCGTCTTCTGAAAAATAATCTTCAACAAGACGTTCGTGAGCTCCAAGACGATCTCGATTAATCCGTGCTCTTCTAGTTAGAACAGGTCTTTCAACTTGTTGTCTGATGATGTCGAGAGTAAGTTGTGCGGCTTCGATTAAAAAATCTTCTCCTTCGCTAAAATCGTCATCCTCCCGTAGAAACTCCATTTTTATAAAAATACTACTTTTTTGTTTATTTTTTTTTTTGTGAGGTGTGAAGATTTTAGAGAGTGTGTGTGAATATTAGAGGGTTTGTGATGATTTTATATATAGGTTTTATTTAATTTTTTTTTTTTTTAAATGCTCCAACGGTCGAAACCCAACCCCCACCCTCAACCACGCCGTTGTTCTGCTCACCGTGAGCCAATCAAGCCCCAATCACGCCCCAAGGGGGGCGGTGTGCCACGCCCAGTGGCGCCCCACCCACGCCCAATCCTTGGGCACACCGGAGGGTCTTAGCAGCAGGAGTTTCGGGTTACCTGCAGCCATTGTTGACTTATCTGATATTGTTTCAAGGAGGACCAATCAAAGAACAAAAATTTAACTCACATTAAGAACAGCATCACAATTTCAAAGATAAAAAATTCAACAAAAAAACAAAGGTTTAACGTGATTTTCACATCTGATTGGTTAATATTTCAATTTCAAAGAAAAGAAGGGGCCTAAGCTGTGAACGGAGCTTAATCCGCAGAATCTGTGACCGGAGGGAGAAGGCGCCGAACCGGTTGAGGCTTGGGAGTTGAACGGAGAGGGAGTCGCCGGTGGAACCGCCGGAGATGGAGGGTTTGGTCGAGGGGAACCAGCGTCGTAGAGGAGATTCACGATGGTCTTTCAAAAACCTAATTCTGAAGAAACTTAAATGGGTAAAAAAACACGGGAAGAGAGAGGAAGAGGAGAAAAGATGTATGTCCATGTATGCGCGAAAAAGAGGTTTGAAAGGCCTTTTTTTTAATAAAATGTCTTCGAAAAAACAAACGGTATGTATCTCCCTAACCTCTGCCCGTGTCTACCCGCACAGACATAAGAGTCAGGAAGATGTTTTCCCAAAAAAACAAACAGCCCCTTAGTACACATTCTTTTGTTTTGAGTACAAGTCGTTCAGCACCGTCGCCGTCTCATCTCCTCTCCATCAATCACATCGCCACCGGCTTCTCTCCTCTCCTCTTTCATACGAGTTGCCTTTCTGTCGCCGGTCGTTATCCTAACGCCAGACCGTCCGATCACATATCTCCATCTTTGCACCGGTGTTCCAATCTGCCTTTTTATCTCTCTTTCTAGCTTCTTCTTTTACATACCATCACACTACCAGGTTTTCTTCTTCCTGTTCTTGCTCAATTGTTGACGTCTTCCACTTCCGGTTCAAGTTCTTCTTTCATCACCGCAGTCACAGTAGGTATTTAATTCTTTGTATCTGATTTTGAATTTCACCACTTTTCATGATCTTACTTTAGGATTTATAGCATCAACATAAGAAACAGGGATGGATAATTGATTCCATTTCTTTGTATCTCTAGAATTTTCTTCAACATCTAGGTAGACGTAAAGTTCTCCAGGAGGACCTCTCTGGTCGAAAGGAAAGAACAAATTCAGGTTTCTCCTCCTCCACTAATTTAAGGTTATCGTTTATAGAATATTTGCCTGACCAAATAATTTGACTTGCTAATTTTGTTTATGTGTGCCTTTTATTAAATAAAATTGAAAGCGAGTAAATAGTTTTTCATGTTTTTGTTGCAAAAAAATAAGAAAAAAATTGGAAGTTTTGTTGCTTGACTTCTTACAAATTCAACATCATTAGATGTCTATGTCACTATGTGCAACATTTGTTAAGAAGTTTAAGGAAATCATCTTCAAACTTATTAGAACTCACATAGATATTGTACTCTCCCATCGTATCCTAAATATCTGTTAAACTGTCCTATGTTTTCTTAGCGGCAACCTGTCCACTTTGAATCCTACACATGATTTTATAGGATACACGACAATTAATGTAAGAAGATGTTTGTTGTCATCGTGACATCTGCTTCATGATCATGTACTATACAACTTAAACATAATAGCTTAGCCCCCACCTCCAACCACACACACACAAAAACACAAAAAACCCTATTGCTGCATCTATTATTTACATAGTAATTCAACTTTCTGATGATAAGAAACCCCTAAAAGTTAACATCCATTTTCGATCAATTGTGATCATCCTTCGAATTTCCTTTGTTGACACTCAGAAATGGTGAATCCTTTTATAAATCTTTTTAACAAAATGTTGATACATGATAGCTTTTATAGCTTACGTTTTGCTTTGTTAGCTTTAACTTTGGTGATACTATATATGTTTTTCGTAAGTGGGAGGCCATGATAGACTAAACCAAGTGGACAACCAGGTAATATGTCAATTTTACCACAACATGACCTATTTACAAATGACCGATGTCGAAGGGTCAGTCAAAAATAAGACCAAAAGCCCCAATCCTAATTACCTTAGTACGGGTAAGTCGGATGTCGATCCACGAGGAGTTTGGTGGAAAGCAATCACTTTCTAACTAGATTATGCAAATAAAAGTAAATGACAGAAAAATAAATTCAGATTTTTGGATTGGTTGTTTTAAGAAACTGATTAAGAAAACAAAGTATATAAAAACTTGATTGTGAAAACAGTAATGAGAAGAGGTGGCCCTCCCGGGATTCAGTTTAGACTGTATTGATGGTTAATTGAGTATCCTAGACCTAGTCACATAGACATGACAAACAGAGTTGATTTAACCATGATACATCGCGACTAAGTACTTCGATTGCAATAACACAATGGAAGGTTGTCATTCGACTATCAAGCTTACAATTCCCATTCATAATTCATCTAACAATGGCCTAGATTAATCTAATTTCTCCGGACAGAAAGTCAAACAAATCATTCATTCAAAATCGTACCAGTTTACAAGTCAAATCAAAATCCAATACCCAAAAAGCTTCGAAAGCTTAGATTGCTAGTCTAATACAGATAAACAATATTCAAGACATCAAAACAACTAAACCTAACCCGGGAGAACTCACGAATGAATTAGCCACGCATGACGAGAGTGATCTTGGATGATTCGGTTGAAGATTGCATCTCGATTCACCTTAGAAATGACCCCGATCGATGGCTATTGATGAAGATCGACTTTTGGAACTCTTTTTCGCACTAGGTAAGTCCTTGGAGGCTGAAACGCAACCGAAACGCAACATTATCTAATTCAAGGAATATAAGCATATAAATATAATCAAAATCAACCAATTAAAGCTTATTAGATTCATTCCATTCACCCTCCATCAACAAAAGTTACACTTTTTGAGTGTTTTACAAAACAATACAATATGCCACCTCTATGGAGTGTTTTACAAAACTATACAATATGTAACTTCTTAATTGGATGAGCCAATGGAAGATGTAGCTTCCTCCATCGTAGATGCATAGCAGATCTTTCCATGGTTTGTCAATATACTTGGTTAAATAAAAATCAAGACACCAATATAATCCATATGGCTATGCTTACACAGCCACTCTCCCTCTTTTGTAAATGAATTTTGGTCTTCTAAGCAACTTGATTTTTCATTTAAAATAATTCACGCAACTTGAAATGATAGGTTCATATGTTATAAGAGCTTCAAATTCGTTATTTAACCTGAAATGAAAAAAAACAAATCAATAAAACTACTTGAACTTCAATGGCTTCATTGTATTGGCCTTCTTATACTTGTAAAATAAAAAGCTTACTAGCATTTTAAACATGAAGATGCTACTAAATTCCTAACTTTGCATAAAATTATTGCTACAAGTTGCATCTTTGGTCTTTAGTGTTACATGTGCCATAGTTTTATTTTGTAACCATCTCATTTTCACTTTAAACATTGTTAAATTTCTAAATTTTAGTACAATTAGTTCATTTTGTTTATGTTGATATGAATGTTGCAAGTTCGACTCCCAGGCAGGATTTTTTCCTTTCTACTTTTTGGCATTAAGCATGTTTTTTTCCTGCTTTGGTTTTGTTTTATGGCAGTCTCTTCGTTTGTTTATTTGTTCTCATCTAGAATTCTCTTCCTCTATTCAGGTTGTGCCTTATACGTTGTAGGCAGATTGTATTTTCAAGTTTGATTTAGAATTTGGGTTGTCAGATATAGGGGGAAAGGTGTTGAAGGATTTGGTTGTAAAATTCTTTTCTTATCCTTACTCAGAATTTTCTTGCTCAGGCTTTATTTTGGTGTTAAGTGTCCTCGGTTTCATGTTTCTAGGTCAGATAGGGTATAGTTAACCAATTAGGGCTTGATTTTGGTTTTAACATGTGGATACATTGGTGTCACTTGTCTAATTATCAATATTCAAAGTTGAGGGTTGGTCTTATCATCCTCACTGCAATCACATGTTCAAAACCACGTTAGATTGTATTTTGAGTTTGATGGCTCATTGGGATGGCTTACTAAGATGATCTTTTTTTGGGTCTAGGAAGTAGGAACGATGGATTCTAGGCGCTGCGCATATCAACCCGTGCACTACAAACTCCTCTTCTTTCTTTTTATATTACCTTCCTCACGTATGTATAAGACCGAATCCATTCGATTTAGTTAGAGAAAACTCAATCGAGTAAAACTAAAGTGCCCAAATAACATTAGGGGGATATGTAGCTATGTGGATCTTTTTCATATAGCGTTTAAAAAATTTTTAGAAAATCGTCTTTTGAAAACTTCAAAATGAGACTATATATATGACGGCCATATATCTAAATAAAATAACCTGCTTATTAATTAGCCTCTATATTTAATCCTACATTTCCATTGATATTTTCCTATATGTTTCATCTATAAAAAAATTATTGCAATTATATTTTCTCATATTAATGCATAAATACATTGATTTTACTTTTATTAAATTTGCAACATACTTGATAATAAGTAACTTAACAGATTGCATGGGTGAATATTCACTGCAAACATGTTTAAACGTGCAAACTGCCTTGCACCTACATTTTAAGGAATTATGAGCCTCTTAAAGGTATATTTTTTTTGCCTTGCAGCTAAGTTTTTGGGGCTCTGACCCTCTCAAAGGTATCGTTTTTTTATGTTTGATATTAACTTACACTATTCATTCAAAAATATTAATATTCTTGCTAAACGTTTCAAATGTTCTTACATTAATTATTTCAAAATTCCACATTTTTCAATTCTACCAATGAAGCGGTTTTAGATTATGTTTTTCTTCATGTTTTTTTGCTACTTTCTTCTATTTACTAGCATATTTTTATTCTAGGTTGTTTTTGTAAAATTGTTTTTGATCATTTGAACATCTTATGGTGTGTTTTGATCTTTATGGTGTCAATTGCTCTTTCTGTTTGTCAAAATGTGTTGTTGGTCTTTTAATCACATTATAATGGGTTATGGTATATTTTGGTCTATTGATCCATCAAAGTGTGTTTATGGTGTGTAAAGTTCATTGACTGAATTAAATATTCAAATAACACATTGGTGTCTGAATTACGCCATACAAAAGAATATTATTAGATGTGTTTTAAGAAATTAATGAACTAGGTTGCTTTAGGACCTCTCCTTCTTCATTAAATCTCCTAATTCAACACAACACATCATTGAGTATGATACTACTAAATTGATCTTAGCGACTCAAAGAACATTATTACGTATGGATCCCCTGCATATCACTTCTTTCATGGGATCAATCATCCATTTGCCATCAACTATGAATTTGATCTACAATTTGTTGAAAATTTGAAACAATAATTTAATCAAGATAACATGTTGATGGTAGCAAATCACATGTTACTATACCTAAGAGCTTAGTGTTTCTGGTATAATCATTAAGAAATAAACAGAGACATCCTTCAGTACTGAGAGCCTGATTTTTGACTTACAAACAAGCCAAATAGGTAAAATTAAAACAAGTGCTTTACAAATTTGTTTTCATCAGAAAAAGATTGTTTTCAAACTCCTAACTGTTGACCCAAGATCTATCACTTTGAAGAGATTACATAGACACGAATTAACGTTGATCTTAAGCATGCCTACTGTCATAAGAACCAGAAAAGACGATGCAGTTGAGAATAATGAAAAATGTCAAAGATACAACACCACTTGAGAATGTAAAAAAAAATAAGATCAATGCTTAATGTTTGATAGCCGTTATGAAAAAAAAAATTAAAAACACTTTAGAATTCAAATTTGATCTAGCATTCAACAACAGAAAAAGTTTAACTAAAACAATATATCCTAATGTTTTATTTTATGTATGTGTTTTAACAAGATAATAATACTTGATCATAATACACTATTTTATATCATTTACTCTTTAAAAGTCATGGAGTGTTACCTTTAAATGTTAAACTTTTATATACTAACATTTATCAAAAAATCAACCTACGTCCGCACGGATCAGCCCCCACTTGTTGTTATAAGAGATGACTTATTTTCTATTTAAAAAATTTTATAAGAACTATAGCGGAGACATACGTATGACAAAAGTCATAAATACTTTTAATAAAATATATGTTTTTTTGGGAAATTTTTTCTGTTGCATCCTTATAGCAATGTTGTGGGTGGTCTTTAGCGGTGTAGCAATGACTCCTGTTGTTCGCTATATACACTATTATAATAATGGCATATCGGGACCATTTTTCGTAGCCTTATGATCGGTGACGGACCCAAAAAAATTTTTCATGAGAGGCGAAAATTTTTTATGCTCATTTAACTATTTAAGTATCTAGCTTAATAATTTTTTTATCTTTTGTTCAGATCTAGTCATGTCGAATTGGGTCGGATCATGTTAAAATAAGACAATTAAACTAAATTTCATATATAAAAGCATAATAAAAATACAATACATCTAAAATGAGTGCATGTTAGGATGAGTTTTTATCAAAATCAGTTTGAGTTTAAATGAGTCATTTTAATAAACATCAAATTTTTCAACTTAAAGAGAATTCTAACTAAACAAATAGTTTAATTGAATAATTTTTAGTTATTATCTCATCAAATTTATTATTTATCATTCTTATATGTTTGAATCAATTATATTCACTTAATTTTTAAGTTATCCATCTTGACCCTTATTTTGTTAAGGTGTTACCATCTCAACCCATTGTATGTTATAGTTTTGCCGACTTCTATCTAAAATACAATATATGTTTACCCAATCTATGCATTTATCTTATTATGAGTTAAGATTTTCAGATCTAGTTGATCTCTACTTGGTTTTACGTTTTAAAATCTATCCAAAACGATATATATGGAGACTTTTTAGGTAACTCTTTTCCAAAAAAACAGGTATAACTATCACTTAAATTGGCATCACAAGTCCAATTATACATATTTAATGGGGCGATTGCAAAATATTGAGGTCGGTCAAAATTTTAACATATATATACCACAGAATTTTTTTAAAGAGGGCGGCTGCCCCTTCCCCAAAGGGAGGGTACGCCACCACTTATGATGCTCATATGTCTTTTTTGTCCTGTATCGACAACATACAACTGCTATAATGATTTATAAAAAAACATTTAATAAACTATAATCTTTTTTAACATTTAAAAGAAAATATTAGTAAATTGATTATTAAAATAATATAAAATTAATAATCAAATTATTTTTATTGAGACGAGTTGTTATTGGAATAGTGAAATAATTCTTTTTTAATAATTTAATTAATATTATTTTATAGAGACCAAATTTCATTTACTTGACTACTTGACTGAATATGTTGGTGATCAGTTCAGAAGAGTATATTTGAAAAAGAATAATTGTAAATTGAATTATAGATAAGATAGCTCAATCCACTTTCGGTGTGTGTTAGGATGGTGCATATTCAAAAGAGAATACATGGCTTTATTTGATTCCAAACGATGAAACACGAAAGGAAACCAGCCTCCAATAATAATGATGCAAACAATTACCTAAAATTAAAAACAAAGAAATTATCATAATTAAGAGAATATGTATATGTTTTTCTATATAAAGGTGTTTGATCCTTTTATTACTCTCCATAGGCAAACACACTAACACTTAGTCTGAGTTCAAATAACTTTCAACAACAAAAAATGTCATATTACTCCAAGTCTAAAACCGAGCTTGCTAAGATTGGTGCCGAAGGGTTCTCTCTTCTTGATGATTTCAATGGCAAGCACAAATCCAATCCTATGTTTTCATCATCAACATCAAGTGCTCCTCCTAATCATATTCCTGAGGTGTTCCACTACCAACATCAACCTCAACAACCATACGTGGTTCGACAGCAAGTGTATGTCAACCAAGTCCAAGCAAGACGGTTTGAAACTGTGGTGGATTGTTATGAGGCAGCCAGGAGATATGGTGGGACTGTTGTTGTAGATCAAGTCAAGAGAAAGCCTACACGTTGGGGCTTCTTTTATTGAGAATCTTGCCGTATGTCAACAAGCTATATGTATTTTCTTATGTTGTCATGCGTGATTTACAACTTTAGTTGTATGCTTCTATGCATATCTTCGTCTAGATATTTAAGGTGAGGCGAAGTTTATAAATATAATAATCTAAATAAATCAGTTATGACTAGCTTTTAGATTTAAACATCACTCTTCAAATACTTGGAATATGTGTAGTGGTTAATGATATTAAAAAGAAAAATATTGTCGCCTTAGTTATTATGATAAAAGTGTATTGATGGTGATAACTTTTCAAGTAATTACTTGTCTTTTATCTATCTATTTTAATAAAAAAATGTTTCTATAGACACATGTCATGTTTTTAAATCATTTCAACTTCAGTTTGCCGCATCTCTTTCATATTAAATACCCTTCATAATAAATAATATTGTTAAATATGATTTTTTACATTTCTAAATCAAAGAAAATTAATACATTAAAAATATATTAATATTAAAAAACATATTTAAGAATGTTTCAAAGTAAATTTGGGATGATGATTGGTTGATTTGTGTATTTGACTAGTTTTTGGGTTGTTAACCGAGTTGACTGGATGCTTATACTTTTAATCTATTTCATATTTATGGTGTATTTAAATACTAGTATAAGAGTTGGTTTACATGTTAATGTCCTTTTGTGAGTATTGATTAATTTCTCTGTGTTTTTGATCTTAATTTGCATATTTAGATTTTTTGACTTTGTGTTTGAATCTGGATGTTATTAATTTATCTATAGCTAGTGGATCATAAAATATTAATTGTGAATTATTTGTAATCACTGGGCTACTACTTTTAATATTGATCACATGATAGGGTATTGGTATGTCTTGTGTTATTAGAGTTTTTCAGATAAATTACATGACCATTGAATTTGCTTGTTTATTCTTATAATACATTGGATTCCAACTCATTAGTTGGTTTAATTAAGTTGACTATGTTATATTATTGCATATATGGTGTATTGTGCTTGTGGAAGACTATTGTTGTCCAAATAGTTCCACACTCAAAACTAGTTCAAAGCATGACCTAAAAAAGTTCAAAAATAGTTTAGTCATTACAATTTAGGCTCGTTTTCTTTTAGTTTACTTTATAATTACTTTTCTTTTGTTAGTATGTAAAGCCAATAGTTTAGTAATTACAGAAGCTTTGCATACGATTGTAAGATTAAAATGTACACATTTGACCCTTGTAATTATTTATCTAATTAATCAATTAACTAAATACCCTTATCCAATATGCAATTACTTAATGGACGTAATTGATCTCACTTTCCTAATTTGGATTTTTCCTTGCGTATATAAATATAGATTACAGATATTTAACGGAGGTTACTGAACATCACAAATCATGCATTCCTAAATCCTAAGAATTTCATGACCCTCTCTGCCTCTCCAAAACATGTTCATATAGAAGAACAAAATCCATCCACACGGTACACCCTAAATAGAAACTCAGCCATATCTATCGGTAGGAATCATGTCATCAATCAATTCTGCAAGTACTGAATTCACATGTTTCATATGATCCATATTGTGATTATTAATTATTCATATTGTTTATTCTGTGATATGATGTACCCCTTTACACACAAGGTTGTCCACATTTACCGAGGTATGCCACATATTGGTATGATAACCTTCACCCATAGTCTCCACTCTCCACCATATAAATCACATAGCTTGTTACCATCTGAAACTAAACCCAAATATCCTTTATTGGAGCCAATATGACAAGCATTAGAGAGGTGAGATAAACCCAAATATCCTTTATTGGAGCCAATATGACAAGCATTAGAGGGGTGAGATAAAGTAAATGAGAATTGATGTTGAAGAATGCAGGACTTCATATGAGAGGCGATCCAATCTACCATTAAAGTAGGAGAATAATCGAAGACAAAGTGTCATTCACTATTCCTTATATATAGCTTATTACAAGTCCTATGTTGTACAATTGGTAGGGTTGAGTCCCATCTTAATATCCTATAACAAAAATTTAATCAAAATGTTTATTGAAGTGCGATTCACAATAATAAAAATGTTTTATTTTTTTACATGGATATTTTCATCATTTCACACTCGTTTATCAAAAAACTTAAATAAGCAACATCTGTGTCACAATTTTTCAAAAGTACAGACATCCTCTATAGGTTTTAAAATTTGAAGAACAAACTATAATAATTAAATCAGAATGTAATATAATATAATATAATATAATATAATATAATATAATATAATATAATATAATATAATATAATATAATATAATATAATATAATATAATATAATATAATATAATATAATATAATATAATATAATATAATATAATATATGTAAAGTACTAATAAGAACCTAAATTAGTGTGATAAAAGCTAAATGCAATTAAAATCGTTGTTATTTTATTTTTATGTTTTATATATTAGAATTATACAATTATATTATTTTGCATTTGTACTTTTTAGAAATTATCATTTTAAAAAAACAAGCATTCAAGTTATTATTTTATATGTATTTATCACTTATTTTACATTTAAAATTTAATCATATATATCTTATTATTTGTCATTGTTTTTATGTTTTAAATAAATTTTATTATTTTTTTATGTATTGAATAAATTTATTATTTTATTGTTGTGAATTATACATATTAAAAAATTTATAAAAAAAACAATAATTGTTTATAATATAATATATAAAAGCTTACAAGAATTTTAGGCCGAAGGAGTGATTAAGTTATGTTGAATATATTCCATTCATTCTATCAATATTCACCATTTGTGGATAGGATAGGATCAAGTGGATGACATAATCACTATCTACACATAATACACGTACGTAAGCATCATAGATTTAAGAAATAAAAAACAAATTAATTAACTACCAAAGTTTTACTTTAATTTGGGTGATAAATTAATCTTTATTTGTCCTCAAATGTTGGTTAGAAATTATAAACAATATGTTGGTGATGAGTTTAGGCGAAAATATTTGAACCAGATTCAAAGAATTAAGATTAAATATTGAGTTACGGATATGATGCTTAATCCACTTTGGTTTTTTTTTTAAGGATGATGAATGCTCTTATATTAATTTGAACGGAATATATCTCTTTATTTGATTCCAAAATGTGAAACACGAAAGGAAACTAACTTCCAATAATGATACAAACAATGATTTAAAATCAAAAAAACAAAGTTATGAAATAAATCAATGCGTGGGTTTTGGTTTTACAATGCCTCTCTCATTCTCTTGACTAGAGTGGTTGTGATTTTTTTTTTTTTTTTTAACAGCAAATTTTTCACCTTTGTCGACTATGGTACTAGAACCCTCAACCTATTTTAAGAAGGACATCTTAACATATCTTGGTACCATTGAGACAAATGCCCTTTGATTAGTGGTTGTGATTTAAGTGCTCCACTATTTCACACACAAACAATTAATATTATATTGATTATTTGTTTACCACAAAAATAAAAAGATGATACAAAATATAAATATTTTTATCTTGATAAACAATCATATTCTGTGAATTTTTATTAGGAAATGCTAGATAATATGATAAAATTTCAAAGTCAAAAATTCAATTTTATGAAACTTATCATTTACACAATCATCCCATCATCCCATTAGTCTTTATGGTTCTTCATTCTTCATACTAGTCGTTGAAAATCGATGGAAGAAATATAAATTTATGCATACGAGAAAAAAAGGAGGCATTGTCGAAAAAGTCTTTTTGTCGAAAAATGACAGTGAGAGATTTTAGTTATTAATTTTTAAATAATTGTCTTTCTAGTGTAATTTTGTATAAACATAACTAAATTTTAATTTTGTTTCAATTCAGTCACTCAAATTTTGTTTTGTTCTAATTTGATAACTTAACTTTATTTTTATATTTCAATCTTATATATGTGACTTATATAAATTAATTGTAACCATAATTTTTTTTTATATTTTATTTTATTGTATGATAACATGAAAATCGCACGTATTTAGAAGAAACTCTCAATTTTTTTTTTAAATTTGCAAAAAATTTAAAAAAAAAACAAAATATTAAAAATATTAAAAATTTTGTGAAAAATTTTAAAAAAAATATTTAATTGATTACAAAAAAAAAGCCCAAATAACTATATAATACGCCTAAAACACCTTCAAACGGATCCAAAATTTATCTAAAAATTTGTTTATAAACAGATGAAAATTACTTGTTATCCATGTTTTTTTATCTAAGAGCACTAGGAGTCATTCCACTTTTCCCCACTTTTACCCATTGGCACATCAACGCCACATCAGCTTTCCTCACTTTTCCCAATTTTGCACGGTGTCGTCCCACTTTTTCCCATTTTTCCACACATTTTTTAATGATTTATTTTAATAAAAATTAAATAGATTCATTAAAAATAAAATATAAAATTACATTAAAATTTAAAAAGATATTACATTAAATTAAAAAAACCACAACGATTATAAAAAATAAGCAACAACGATTAAAGACATTTAAATACTAGTTATTCGGGTTATTGGCGTGATATTGCTGCGATAAATGCTCCAAATGCTCGATAAGGTCGGCTCAAAGGTTTTCGTGTGTTGTTCTTGATCGTAGCTGATAAAGAATGTCTTCTTCAGGCTGTTCATCGCTAGGAGGGTCCTCTATGTGTTCTGGTGATATTGCTGACCCACTCCTTTTTAAAATCATATTGTGTAGAATGATACGAGCATACATAAATTTTCGTAAACTTCGTGGATGCATTTGCTTTGCGGGACGATGCAATATATTCCACTTTCCCTTCAAAACACCGAAAGCTCTTTCAACATCCTTTCGTGCAGCTTCTTGTGCTCTCTTTAATCGACGACGTTTTAAATCATTCTCGGGAGGATGCTGCAACGATTTCACTATAGTTGCCCAACTAGGATAAATCTCATCACCAAGATAATATCCAAGCTTGTATTCGACGCCGTTAACGATAAACGGGCACTTTGGGGCTGATCCATCAAGTATGTTGCTGAAAACATACGAACGATTAAGAACGTTGAGGTCATTGTTGAAGCCGAGAGGTCCAAAGAAAGCATGCCAAAACCAAGTGTCTTGTGATGCCACCGCTTCAAGCATCACTGTCGGAACCTTGTAATCACCCCGTGTGTATTGTTCGCGCCATTCAATCGGAAAATTCTTCCAAACCCAATGCGTACAATCTATACTTCCCAACATCCCCGGAATTTGTGTCTTTCAGAATGCGCTTGGTATAGCAACTGAACATCATTGTAAGTGGGTTTTCGAAGAAATTCTTTTGAATACAAACAAATAACATTGTCACAAAATTGGTTGAGGCTTTCACGCGACGTTCTTTCAGACATTTGTAAATACTCATCAAGAGCATCTTGAGCATCACTGTAAGCTAACTGTCGTATCGCAAACGTGCACTTTTGAAGTGCAGTAAAACTTTGATGACCTCTTGCATCAAACGTTGTTTGAAAGTATTGGTAATTCATTTCAACATCGTCTACGATACGCAAAAATAAATCTCTAGGCATACGAAATCATCTTTCAAATAATTCGTTGGTGAATGTTGGGTTGGTTTTGGTGCTAAAATAATGATCAACAAGCCTCTTGTGTGATTCGGCACGATCGTCCCAACATATATACCTTTTAAAAAATATTGTAACATATATATTGTAAAAAACATAATAAAAAAACAAATATACTAAAACAAATATACTAAAAAATTGTTTATACCTTCTCGAAGAGGATGCGGTGGATCCAAACTCATTTAAACTCGTGGCCACAAAGGTTGACAAAAACTGAAAGTTTTGTTGTGTGATATTGATATCGTCTTCTTCAGAACTTGACGATTTACTTTCAAATGATGGAAGCTCAAACGTAAACGGATCCATTGGTTTAAACTTTATAAAATTTGATTGTAGAATGAAAGAAGAAAATGATAAAGAGTGTGAGTTTTAATGTAAAAAATGGTGATATTTTATAGAGTTTGAATTTATTTTTTTTTAAATCCTTCAAACGGTCAAATAACGGCTCTTTTTTCCCCTCCCACGCTCGGCCTCATTCGGTGAGCACTCCCCGATTCACCCCAAGGAGTTTCTGGGGCCCGGTATTCCTGGACGGCCTCAGATCGGTGGATTCCTTCCCGATCTCTCCCCTAGCACCACTCCGTGTGGCCTAATATTAGAACATAAATCAAACTAAAGTTACCTAATTGAAACAAAACAAATAATTTAATTGGAAAAAAATGAAAAGTTGATTATGTTTTTATAACATTTTCCTAATGTTTAAATTGGAAAAAGTTTTTTCGTCACACTTAACCTTCAAACTTTACACACTCTATTCTTCTCTTATAGGTGTATACTCGTATAGGTATATAGGAGGTCAATCATTATTTGTCAAAATTTCTCAGCATTAACGATTAGTCTTGTATACGCTATATGAGATGTATAGCTACTATACGAAGCATATCTGTAACCAATCATTGTGGAAACCACTGTTGTAAAATCGGCTTAGGCGGTGACCTCAAACCTTGTCGATTTGGCCCTAGGCGGCCTAGTCGATTTTTTTTATTTTTTTGACTTTTTTTCGGGTAAAAAAGAGTAGATCCATGACTCTTCAAGAGATTACTCAATCCTCAATACTTAATATGTCTATGAAACATCGAATCCAACCACATAACACCAAAATCCATCTCTAAACTTTGAACTCAACTTCGGTCTTCTTTTTTGTTCGAATCTTCGACCTTCTTTTGTTGTTCTAGTGTTTAAGTTTGAACTTTAAAGTACTTGACTTAGTATGTTTAAGTTTATTTTCCAAATTATTTGAAGTATTATATTGAATTATTGATATTGATGTGTGTATATAATATATATTTGTAAAATTACATATAAAAATTCCAATATGACTAGCGCCGATTAATCCCTATATAGTACCTTGGCGCCTGACTAACGCCTAGTACCATTTACAATCATGATCGAAACAATGTGTGTCAAAGATGACATATAGTATTGATGAGTTGTTAAATTAAGAGGGAAAAAAACCTTTAACAATATCCTATAAGCTTAACACATGTCAAGATTCTCCAAATAGTTTCTTAATTGTCATGTCTAGTCAACCCTGACCTCATATTTACACCACCAAAATTCCAAGATTTCTCAATTTCATGCAAAAACAACGACCCTCCAGTCCTTAATCAGGTTTCCAACATTCTAAACCTTACATGTTCAAGTTCCAAATATAGTTTAAAAAAACCAAAACCATACAAATCAAACCTACATCTCCTTATTTAAGTCAATCTAATGACACCAATGGTTCCTAGGTGCTCTTCAATTCCCATGTTCCGGGAAATTAGATTTTACATCCTAATTATAAAATATAAATAAAAAAATTATCAAAAACTTACAATAATGGCTAATTTAGAGGTGGGGAAGAAGAAAAAGGCTACCGTTATTGCAATTGCCACAATGCTTGTGGTTGCAGCGGTGGTTGGAACCATCATCCATGTTAGAACAACCAAAGATTTTGAAATTCGCACCGAAGAAAAAACCGGTGTATTGATTGTCACCGCCGCGACTGTTGTCACGGCGACAACAATCATTATTCTCTGCAAATACACAGATTTTCGAGATATTTGCAGAGAAACGTTAGATAGAATAAAAACTAGTGTGAAGGCGCCTAGAGATCTTATTAAAGCTAGTTTTAGTCATACAGTTGAAAGAATACAGTTTGCTATTGACAATTCGTTAGCTATAAGACAAGCAGCGAAGGATCCGAGGGCCGCAATGGCCTTGGACCAATGTAAAGAGCTTCTCAACATCTCGATTGATGATCTGAAACGATCGATTAGTCGATTGAACCTTTTTGATGTTCCAAAGCTTAAAGATAACACGGTTGAGCTTCGGGTTTGGCTTAGTGGTTCTGTGACATATCAACAAACTTGCCTTGACGCATTCGACAACACAACAGGTGAGTCTGGACTCGCAATGGCAAGGTTGTTGGATATTGGTATCAAACTCACGCGAAACAGTCTTGCAATGGTTGATGGAATCATTGAGTTGGCGGGTGGTAAGCCACCAAGGAGCATATTATTTCCCAGGGGTCCACTTGACCCCTCAAACACTGTCATTGATGGGAACCTTAACCCGTCCGTGGTTCCCCAACCGAAGCCTAGAAACTTTATTTTTGATTGGAGGTTTAATAGGAACCGGGGGCCCGAGGTTCCACAACCAAAGCCCAAAACTGGGGATGCTGATTGGAAAATAGACGAGCCTGAGCTTCCCCAACCCAATCCCAAAACCATTAATGCTGATTTAAATGTTGACAAGCAGGTTCCCCAACCCAAGCCCAATAATATCAATTTCAACTGGAAGAAAGAGGTGACCATAACCCATTCTAGAACTGATGGTTCAAAGCCCGTCGAAATAAACGCAGGCAATCGAAGGATGCTTGACCAGACGCCGAATGAGGAGCGCGAGCCCAGTGTCAACTCAAAGTTGCAAATGGTTGGAGACACATCAGATAATGAGCAAATAATTGAAACTGAAACCAACACACCTTATCCTTCATGGGCTGATACTTCAAGGCGATCGTTGATCAATGCCGATCCTGGAACGCTAAAGCCTAACGCGGTCGTGGCTCAAGATGGGTCAGGAAATTTCAGGACCATCACCGAGGCGGTTGCAACGGCCCCGCAAAAATCAGCACAACCCTTTGTCATACTCATCAAGGCAGGTGTCTACAAGGAAAATGTTGAGATTCCTAGACGTGTTGACAATGTTGTGTTACTCGGTGAAGGCCCGACAAAAACAAAGATCACCGGAAGCAAGAACTATGTTGATGGAACCTCTACTTTTCATACGGCTACCGTTGGTGAGTTTTCTAGTCATTTTAAATTTATAATCAATTTATTATTATTTTTTTTCCATTAACCAATATAATAAGAATGGAAACTCATGTTAATTTATTCAAAAAAAACAAAGATTTTATAGTAAAATGTAAAAAATTCGAACACATGAGGGTCAAGCAACCTCTTGACCCTAGCTCTCTAGTTACCTAAGTGGTTGTAAACAAGTTGAATCGAGTTCAATCTCAATTTGTTTTGACTTAATATAGTTTGAGCTGACTTGTTTAATTCTTCATTTTTTATTTATTAAGCGTGAACTTAGGTCGTAAGCATTATTCAAGTTTGAGTTTGACACAAGCTCACGTCTTTTGTTAATTAATTATTTTATTTGTATATTGTTAGTACTAATTTTGTATATTTATAATTATACTTTATATCTATAGCTAGATTAAATAATTATATGTATCTAAATTTAGTTATCGAATTTGTTAAAAGCAATACCATTAATAGAATTACTTTATATAATTATAAGTTTTGGGTCTTGGGCTTCATATTTGGGCTTAATACTTCAAGGCGGTTTTTTGGAATTTTCAAATCATTTTTGTGTCTGGTCAAGTCAATAATCGGTTCCAGTTAGGGTTGGGTTTTTGACTGGTCTAACCGGTTTTGATTCGGGTTTTGACTGAGTAAAAGAGGAATCGGTTCCGATAATTCTGGTTCCGGTTGCATTCTCTCTTAAAACCAAAACCGCCTAAACCTGTCAATTCAGGTAATCAGTTCTGAAACCAATTCTTTTGTCCATCTCTACTCCAACTCATCAAATAATAATTATTTATATAAATAAATATTTATTATACTACATAAAAATTATGCAATTAAAAGTTTTAATATAATTGCTAGTAGCTTAAGCTTGATATTTGAAACTCATTCTTAAGCTTGGCTTGATATATGAAATTTATACTCAAGCACAAATAATAAATGAACAACTAATATGAGCTTCTAACTCGGGCTCGTTTAAGCTTGAGTCGATTCAAGCTTTATGTAAACCGATCTCAAATAACCTACGAGCCGGCTTAACTTGTATTCACTTGAGATTCTGCCATGCCTAAATTCATCAAGTAAATTTAACATCTCGTTTTATAACATCATAATTGATCAGTTATGACACTATACATTGTCTTTACAGCGGTTAACGGAGACGGGTTCATGGCTAGGGGCATAGCGTTCGAGAACACCGCCGGACCCGACAAGCATCAAGCCGTAGCCTTACGTGTGTCCGCGGATATGTCCATTTTCCACAACTGCGCCATGGACGCTTACCAGGACACCCTCTACACCCACTCGTACCGCCAGTTCTACCGACAATGCACCATCAGTGGCACCATCGACTTCATCTTCGGCAACGCAGCAGCCGTGTTCCAAGACTGCAAGATGATAGTCCGGAAACCAATGAACAACCAAGCGTGCATGGTCACAGCCCAAGGCCGTAAGGACCAGCATTCGGTCGGTGGCCTGGTTCTAGACGGCTGCACCATTACCGCGGAGCCTGAGTTCATGAACGCTGTCCCGATGCCCAAGTCGTATCTGGGTCGACCATGGAAGGAGTTTTCACGGACCATTATAATGCAATCGTTCATCGACAAGAACATAGACCCTGAAGGCTGGGCTCCATGGGTGGGGACTTTTGGACTAGACACCTGTTTTTATGCCGAGGTTAACAACAAAGGTCCAGGTGCGGACACGTCGAAGAGGGTCACATGGAAAGGGGTCAAGAAGATTACTCGACAAGAGGCTGCAAATTTTGCACCTGGAATATATATACAAGGAGATACGTGGATCAAAGGGTCTAGTGTGCCTTATGATGCTGGATTGATGAGGGTATAATTAAATTGGTTAATTAATTAATTAATTTGCCTGTTTTATGATGCATGTTTTTATTTCTTTTTTGTTATGTAAAATTAAATGGTTATGGTTTTGTATTTAATTTAGTCCCTAGCTTTGTGTCCTTCAATAAGCGACGCTCACGTTGTTACACATTTTAATAATAGAAAACTTACTTTAGTTTATCAAATTTTTGAGATTTTAATTCTTTTAGAGGTCGTGGTTGCTGACTATATGCCTTTTTTTTTTTTTTTTTCTGCTTAGGAGTTGTGTAACTCATTTAATTGAAACGGATTGGTTATCATACTTCTTGTTTTATACCTAGGCTTTGAATTATTACCTAGGTTTTGTCAATAAATCTTTTTAACCGCAAACTTTTGGTCACTTGAGATCATCATTTCAAATAGATCACCGTTCTGCTCTAAAACAGACAGTGGTGACATGACCCATCTGTTAACAAAAGATAACCCAAAACCCCATATATATCTTAAACCAACCAGAGCAATATTTGTTTTAAACGAGGCTCCAACACATGATTTTCCATTAGAAAATCATAGCCGGGGATACTGTCGAAACAATTGGTTTTTTGTTTCTCTCAATAGATATCTTCGTTATATTCATTATGATACCACGAGGACTAAGAGGAAGTGTCCCTACATCTGTGTAACATCTGTCTTATGTTGTCTGTACTCGAAAATCTAAGAGTACTTGAAATCTAAGTGTACTCGAAAAACTGAAATTACTCGAAATTTTCGAGTACATAACCATTTTCGAGTACAATAACCATTTTTGAATACATAACAATTTTCGAATACGTAACTATTTTCGAGAACATTACTAACTTCGTGAACAGATAAAATAAATAGTTTTGTTAAAACCTTAAACTATTATGTTTTACAAAACCTCAATATACAAAATCAGCTTTTACTCAGTAACAAGTGTTTCACTTCTGCCCAAAGGTGATGTGTTATATCTTATTATTTGAGTCTTATTAAGCACCGTCACTTACTTGTGTATATCCTTAAACATTAGATATTCACATGACATCATTTTGCCTTAAAGCATGTATGTTTCACTTCTGCCCAAAGGTGATGTGTTACATATATGTTTGCAAACTTAACATGTGCATAATGCTTACAATGTCTCACTTCTGCCCAAAGGTGATGTGTTACATTCCTAATGCACATTTTACTTTCTAACTAAATTGTTCCTAATGCTTAAATGAATGGTTATTAACCAAAGTGAAACCCATTTGTTTAAGTAGAACCTAATCTAGTCTATTAATTTGATGTTATAGTAGACTCATTATCACAGCTTCATTACTATAATGGTCCTTATACATGCCTGCCTTAGATCTAAGTTACCCCATAGATCACTCTAAGTTCTTCTATAGCCTAAGTATATTACTCTTTCTCATCTAATATAATCCACAGCTCCTAATATGGGAATTGAGACCCTTACTGGTGCGAACTACTCTGCTTGGAAAGATTCGCTGATGCTCACTCTTGGGATTACTGAGTTTGACTACGCCCTGAGAGAACCTGCACCTCCTGCTCTTACTGACAAGAGCACTGCTAAAGCTAAACTGCTCTATGAGAAATGGGAGAAGGCTAATAGGATGGCGCTAATGTTTATCAAGAACTCCATCAGCCCAATCATCAGAGGAGCAATTCCTGATTTGGCTAATGCTAAAGCTTACCTTACTGCTGTGGAGGAACAATTCAAAGGAACCTCTAAGGCGCATGCTAGCACCCTGATCATGAAACTGGTGTCTACAAAATATGACGGAGTCAGTGGCATTCGTGAGCACATCATGATGATGAACGACATGGCCCGTAAACTTAAGGGACTAGACATGGAGATCAGTGATGGTTTCTTAGTCCACTTCATCATGACTTCTCTTCCTGCATCTTATGAGGCTTTCAAGATTAACTACAACACTCAGAAAGAGAAGTGGTTGATGAATGAGTTGATTGCCATGTGCGTACAAGAGGAAGAGCGTCAGAAGATGGAAAAACCTGATGTTGCTTACCTGATGGCTACTGGTTCGAAGAAAAGGAAGAACAATACTCATAGGGAAGTTTCTAAAGTCCCTAAGTCCAATGCAGGTGCATCTTCCAGCTCTAACAATTCCAATGGCAAGCCTTACTGCAGGTTCTGCCGAAAGGTAGGACATAAGCAGAAAGATTGCCCTGACTTCAAGGAATGGCTGGCTAAGAGAGGTAATCAACTTAATATGATAATTGAGTCCTTTAATTTAAATGTTCCAACTAATACATGGTGGTTTGACTCTGGTTCTATGGTTCATGTGACCAATTCTGTCACACCCCCAATTTCCCACTCGTGGCGTATGTCCACGTGGATGTGACGTGTCCAGAATCACAGCTCAAGGTCATATAGAACACCTCTATATGCGTTTACAAATCCAAGTTTGACACATACACTTGATAAAATAGTTTGCAGCGGAAATAAAGTAGTATTGCAGCGGAATAAATAAGTCATAACATGCAGCAGAAAATGATTGTTTACACAGCGGAAATTGTAAGTAGTTTAATACAACAACGTTTTAAATAAAATAAAGTCAAATTGTTTTCAAAAGACACGAAAACAAATGCATGTGGGGTCCTATGCTCATGTCCCCTATGTGCTTTCCTGCTCCACGAGCCTGTCATGCTAGTTACCTGAGAATACAAGTTTAAAAAGTGTCAACACAATGGTTGGTGAGTTCACAGGTTTTGATATACATATAGTAAGAAAAGTGTGTCATGCTGTTTATCAAATGTTAGTACCGAGCCCTAGGCCCAAAGTGTCAGTGCGTCACTACCGAACTAGACTTGTTTGTCCTTGCCTCCGCTATGCCTCGTATGCATAGCAAGTTAGGTCAGAATTTGCACGGGTTATGACACTCAGTCAACATGGTGCCCCGTGGGGTTAGTCATTCCCTAATGGATCCATCCAAATCTACCACGTTGTTTGTACATTAACGGTAAGACTTTGTGAGGGCTTGTAACGAGTTCAACACTTAATGTTTGTCCAATAAACCAGCATACACAAAAATGTTTGTAATAGCAATAATGTTTGACTCGATGCAACTAGTATTCTCCCCCTATTTAAAAGCGTTTGAAAAGAGTAAAGAGGGGCCGTAAACTCACCTTAGTGATATGAACGAATGAAAGCGTAAGCTCCTGATGTAGTAGGCACGCTGGTCACCGGCAACCTATATCGTAGACCGTACGTGAGTTCGTGTAAGTGACCGTGCTAGTGTTCGTGTTAGTGCTCGTGTTTGTGTCCAACAACCCTTGGTTGTTCATGTTTGCCCGTGTCGGTCCACAATGACCGTGTTTGCTCGTGTTGGTCCATATTGACCGTGTTTGACCATGTTTGACCAAAGTTGACCGTGTTTGACCAAGGTTGACCGTGTTTGACCAAAGTTGACCGTGTTTGACCAAGGTTGACCGTGTTTGACCAAAGTTGACCGTGTCAAGTCAACGACCCGTTGGTGAACCGTGTGACGGTTTGTGAATCGTGTAACAATCGTGTAAGTGCTTGTCGTGTGCACAACGCGTAGGTCGCGTTTATGGACAACTTACTATTTATAGTAAGTTTCCATTTTTAGAAAGTTCACAAAGCATAACGGTTTTAGAGTTCTAGCATGTTCAATAGTCCTACGGGGTCATGTTAACACATAGCACATTATCATACAAGTTCACATACGTCGTTTATAACATGTTAGTGCACAAAAGTTTCCTAAAATGGAAAGTTTCCATTTTTAGCATACGTGACATCGGAAACCATCTAACTTAGCATCTATTATGCCTATCATAACATAATAAGTCATTTAGCATGCTCAAATAACACAACACGTTGGCAAGTCGGTTTTTCTAAAAATAAAGTTACTATAAATAGTAACTTTGTGGTTTTTGCATAAAAATGACCACTTAACATTTCTAAGCAATTTTTATATCACCAATCATCATAATAGTCATTCTATCATCATTTTAGACATACTATTATAGCCAAGTCGTCTCCTATCATTATTTCGACCCGAAAAGTTACTAAATATAGTAACTTTGTCAAAAGTGACCATAAACATTATCAAGATCACATTTTGAACATCATTATCATTCTAATAACATTTGAATAGCAATCCTTAAACATGCATGTTATCAAATATCATTCATATCATCATTTTACAATCAAAAAGTTTCTATTAATAGAAAGTTTATCAAAAATCAATATTTAAGCCATTTTAACCAAATCTAATCATGTGAATCATCATCAATGTCATCTATGAACATCTCTATATACTTAAAATCATCCTAAACATCATGGATCATACATGCATGGCAATATATTGTGACAAATCATCATTTCAAGCACCAAGGCTTAAACCCATCATCTTAGATCATCACATTTCATCATATTATCATCATAGGTCATCATGTACAGTAGATTTATCAATAAACCCAGATTAAAACAAGAAGAAATTCGTGCATGCAAGGCTAATAAGCTTGCATGTGTGTTTGTGAGGGTGTAGGTGCGAAATGTGGTAGTTTTGGGCCACAAGGGTTAAGGTACTACCTTCAATAGCTCCTGAGATTCTTAGATGGTGATGGTAGCAGCTCCTACACCTCCTGGTTCGTGGGTTTGATCGAGAACAAGAAGGTGGTGGTGATGAGTAGTGATCTAGAAGACTTCCTTCAAGGTTCTTGAGCTTCAAAGGGGTCTTCAATGGCTTCCAAGAGCTGCTACAGGGGTTCTGGATCGTTAATGGCCGCAGGGTGGCGTGTGGGTGCAAGAGAAATGATGAAAATAGATGTGATAATGATCTTGGGGGTTTAAAAAGCTGTTTGGCGACTCTGACAAGCCAGGCGTATCGCCTGACGTGGGGGGTGTCTCCCGTCGTTACGCGCGGAGGCAGTCAGATGAGGCGCCCTTTTTGTGTCCCGCGCGTATCGCCTGTCGTGGGCGTCTCGGGTCAGGCGTACCGCCTGGCCTGAATTTCAAGCCCAATAAGCTTGTTTTGTTGTTCTGGCCCATTCTTGCCCGTTTCTCGGCTGTAAAACATCATTCGAGCGTCGTTTGGACTCTATTGGTCAATTATTAGTCATAATTGACTTGTGACAGTGTTTCGTGAGGTTTCGAGGGTTGTGCTACACAATGTGTTAGACGTTCACCAACGTTCGTGTATTTTGACACGTGTGTGTTGTTCGTCGATAATTCCACGAATTATCTTGTCAGGTGTCTGTGTTTGTACTGTCGTGCCACGTGTCACACTAAATTAATCTAATTCTAGTGCCACGTGTACATAATGCATTTAAATAAACATTTAAATAAATAAGATGCTGACCTGGAAATTACGGGGTGTCACAAATTCTACTCAGGGATTCCTTACAATCCGGAGGCTGGAAAGAACCAAAGAACACTTAAGCTTGGGGATGGAAAGAAACTATCTGTTGCTGCCGTGGGAACCTTAGAATTAATTATGAAAACCTGTCTATGTATTAAACTTTATGATACCTTATATATTCCTGAAATTTCTAGGAATCTTGTATCAGGACCAAAGTTAGACATGGATGGTTTTTATGTTTCTCATGGTAATGGCAGACTTACTATTAGTTCTAATTCTCAAGTATTTGGTACTGGTCTTTTGGATGGTGGTCTCTATAAGTTAGAACTAGATGATGATTTCTCTAGGTCTTTGTTATCATATAACATTAATGAGAACTCAACAAAGACTAAAAGGAAAAGAGACTTAGAAACTTCATCCATGTTGTGGCATCAACGTTTAGGCCACATCTCACGGGATCGCTTATCTCGACTCGTGAAGGATGAAGTTTTACCTTCTCTTGATTTCACTGACTTTGGAACATGCGTCAAATGCCTTAAAGGCAAAATGACAACAGCAACTAAGAAAGGTGCCACTCGGAGTTCTAATTTATTAGAAATTATTCACACCGACATTAGTGGCCCTTATACCATTGCTGGAATAACTGGACATACTTCATTTATCACTTTCATTGATGATTATTCTCGTTACATGTACTTGTATCTAATCAAGGACAAATCTGAATCACTTACAACTTTTAAAGATTATAAAACTGAAGTTGAAAATCAACTAGATCTTAAAATAAAAGTTGTGAGATCAGATAGAGGAGGTGAATATTATGGTAGACATACTGATGTGGGTCAGGCTCCTGGTCCATTTTATGAGTTTTGTAAAGGCCAGGGGATCGTGAACCAATACACCATGCCCGGTACTCCTCAACAAAATGGTGTTGCTGAAAGGAGAAATAGAACCCTAATGAACATGGTGCGCAGTATGTTAGCCAACTCAGATTTACCCTCATTCCTCTGGACCGAGGCCTTAAAGACAGCAGTTCATATACTCAATAGAGTTCCTTCGAAATATGTCCCTAAAACTCCTTATGAACTCTGTCGTGGGCGTCTCGGGTCAGGCGTACCGCCTGGCCTGAATTTCAAGCCCAATAAGCTTGTTTTGTTGTTCTGGCCCATTCTTGCCCGTTTCTCGGCTGTAAAACATTATTCGAGCGTCGTTTGGACTCTATTGGTCAATTATTAGTCATAATTGACTTGTGACAGTGTTTCGTGAGGTTTCGAGGGTTGTGCTACACAATGTGTTAGACGTTCACCAACGTTCGTGCATTTTGACACGTGTGTGTTGTTCGTCGATAATTCCACGAATTATCTTGTCAGGTGTCTGTGTTTGTACTGTCGTGCCACGTGTCACACTAAATTAATCTAATTCTAGTGCCACGTGTACATAATGCATTTAAATAAACATTTAAATAAATAAGATGCTGACCTGGAAATTACGGGGTGTCACATCCTCCCCATGTTAGAAAGAATTTCGTCCCGAAATTCAACTTGTGTTGTCAGTGTTGGTCTGTTCCGCGAACAGGTGTGGGTACTTTTGTTTCATCTGGTCTTCACGTTCCCACATGAATTCCGGTCCTCGTCGCGAATTCCATCGCACTTTTACTATTGGAATCTTGCTGAGCTTGAGCTTCTTGGTTTCCCGGTCCATAATCTCCACCGGTTCCTCAACGAAGTTCAATTGTTCGTCGATTTGTATTTCCTCGAGGGGAATAACAAGTGTTTCATCAGATAGGCACTTCTTGAGATTCGAGATGTGGAATACGTTGTGTACACTGCTCAGTTCAACCGGCAGGTTCAGTTCGTAGGCTACAGGGCCTATTCGTTTGGTGATCTCGAAAGGTCCAATGTAGCGAGGGTTCAACTTTCCTCGTTTGCCAAACCGAATGACACCTTTCCAGGGCGAGACCTTGAGTAACACTCTGTCCCCCACCTGGAATTCCAACGGTTTGCGTCGCTTGTCGGCATAGCTTTTCTGTCTGTCCCGAGCTGCTGCCATTCGTTTGCGTATTTGCACGATCTTCTCAGTTGTCTCGTGCACCAGTTCTGGACCAGTCAGTTGGCTGTCTCCAACTTCCGCCCAGCAGATGGGTGATCGACACTTACGTCCGTAAAGTGCCTCGAATGGTGCAGCTTGAATGCTAGTGTGGTAGCTATTGTTATAGGAGAACTCAACTAATGGTAGATGAGATTCCCAGCTACTACCAAAGTCAATGACACATGCCCGGAGCATGTCTTCCAGTGTCTGTATCGTTCGCTCACTTTGCCCGTCCGTCTGCGGGTGGTAAGCAGTACTCATGTCCAATCTCGTGCCCAAAGCCTTATGCAAGGACTTCCAGAAATGCGACGTGAATCGACTGTCGCGATCAGATATGATGGAGATTGGCACTCCATGTCGAGTGACCACTTCCTTTAAATAAATCCGGGTGAGTTTGTCTAGCTTGTCAGTCTCCTTAATGGGTAGGAAACGTGCAGACTTTGTCAGTCGGTCTACGATAACCCAGATGGTATCGCAACCACTTGCCGTCTTTGGCAGTTTAGTGATGAAATCCATGGAAATCTGCTCCCATTTCCACATTGGTAGTTCCGGTTGTTGAAGTAACCCTGATGGCTTCTGGTACTCAACTTTGACTTTGAGCACGTTAGGCATTTACTCACGTATGTTGCTATCTCAGCTTTCATGTTTGGCCACCAATAGGTTGTCTTCAAATCGTGATACATCTTATCAGAGCCTGGGTGTACGGAATACTGGCTCTTGTGAGCTTCATCCATCACTACTTCTCTCAATCCTCCGTAGCGTGGAATCCAGATTCGATCCATTAAATAGTAAGCTCCGTCGTCTTTTGCCTTTATTTGCTTATCCATGCCACGCATGGCTTCAAGAGTGAGGTTTTCAGTTTTCAGAGCTTCCTGTTGTGCTATCCGAATTTGATTCGGCAGTTCGGAATGGATCGTAAGTTGTAGTGCGCGCACGCGTTTTGTTGTTTCTTTTCGGCTCAACGCGTCGGCCACTACGTTGGCTTTACCGGGATGATACTTGATGGCGCAATCATAATCACCTATGAGTTCAACCCATCTTCGTTGTCTCATGTTCAACTCTTTCTGGTCGAAGATGTATTGTAGGCTCTTATGATCGGTAAAGATTGTACATTTCGTGCCGTACAAGTAGTGTCGCCAGATCTTCAAGGCAAACACCACGGCTCCCAACTCAAGGTCATGAGTCGTGTAGTTCTTCTCATGCACCTTCAGTTGACGTGAAGCGTATGCTATCACTTTCTCGCGTTGCATCAGCACGCAACCGAGTCCTTGTTTCGAAGCGTCGCAATACACCACGAAGTCATCACATCCTTCCGGTAGGGATAGGATGGGTGCAGTGCATAGTTTCTGCTTCAACAGGTTGAAAGCAGCTTCTTGTTTGTCTCCCCAATCGAACTTTTTGTCTTTATGGGTCAGGGACGTCAATGATTGGGCAATCTTCGAGAATCCTTCAATGAATCTCCGATAGTACCCGGCCAGTCCAAGGAATTGCCGCACCTCAGTTGGAGTCTTGGGTGCTTCCCAGTTCTTGATGGCTTCTATCTTGGCTGGGTCTACGTGTATTCCCTGCTCATTAACCACGTGTCCAAGGAATTGGACTTCGCGAATCCAAAAGTCGCATTTTGAAAGCTTCGCGTATAATTGCTCTTTCTTTAATAGTTCCAAGACTAGCCTTAGATGTTCAGCATGTTCTTCCTGATTCTTAGAGTAGATCAGAATGTCGTCGATGAACACTATTACGAATTTGTCAAGGTAAGGTTTGCACACTCTATTCATGAGATCCATGAATACAGCTGGTGCGTTGGTTAGTCCGAAGGGCATAACCAAGAATTCGTAGTGTCCGTATCGGGTTCGAAAGGCAGTCTTAGGGATATCGTTTTCCTGTATCCTTAGTTGGTGGTAACCCGATCTTAAATCGATCTTCGAATAGTAGCTTGACCCTTGCAATTGGTCAAATAGATCGTCTATTCGTGGTAAGGGATATCGATTCTTGATCGTCACCTTGTTCAGCTCTCTGTAGTCGATACACATACGGAATGATCCGTCTTTCTTCTTTACAAACAAGACCGGTGCTCCCCAAGGTGAGAAGCTCGGTCTGATAAATCCCTTGTCTAACAGCTCCTGCAACTGGTTAGACAGTTCCTGCATCTCAGTCGGTGCTAGTCGGTATGGAGCTTTGGCAATCGGTGCTGCTCCAGGTGTAAGGTCTATCTGGAACTCGACTTGTCGTTTCGGAGGCAGTCCAGGTAGATCCTCGGGAAACACTTCGGGAAAATCGCAGACTACGGCGATGTCCTCAATCTTCCTTTCCTTCTTCGGTTGTTCTGCGATGAGGGCTAGTATGGCAGTGTATCCCTTTTGCAGGTACTTGTTCGCCTTCATGCATGACATGATGTTCAGAGGTACTCCCCGTCTTTCCCCCTGAATCGAGATCTGTTCTCCGTTCTGCAACGTCACTCGTACGATCTTCTCGTTGCATACGATTTCAGCTTGGTTAGCGGATAACCAATCCATTCCAACGACCACATCAAAGCTTCCGAGAGTCACCGGCATCAAATCGATTTCGAGTTCGTGATTCGCCAAAACCATGACGCATCCTCGGAAGATGTGTTGTGTTTCAATCAGTTTGCCGTCAGCTAACTCTACAGTATACTTGTAGTCTAGTGGCGTTGGGGTAATATCTAGTAATTTGCTAAACTCACTAGATATAAAGCTCCTATCGGCACCGGTATCAAATAATATGCTAGCATAGACATTATTTAAAAGAAACGTACCGGTAACGATGTTTGGGTCATCCTTGGCTTCTCCCGAGCCAATCACAAATGCTCTTCCTTTGGCCGCTCCTCCTCCGGCCTTTTTCAATTGAGGGCAGTCCCTCCTCATGTGGCCTGGTTTTCCACATTCATAACACCCTCTGGAGGTGTTCTGGTTGTTGTTCTGGTTGTGGTTAGGGTTGTTGTTACTGGGAAATTTGGATCTGCAGTCTTTGGCCATGTGACCATGTCGTCCACACTTCAAGCAACGATATCGTTCGCATTGCCCGAAGTGGTGATAAGAGCATCGGTTACATAGCGGGTATTTTCCTTGATACACACCCTTCCCCTTGTCATCGGATTGGGTGGCAGTGAATGCTCTGGCAGGTGCAGATCGTTGTTGTTGTTGGGGCTGATGAGATTGGTGGTGGCTGGGTTCCCACTTCCTCTTCTGGCTTTCTTGAGGCTTCACATGCTCGCCTCGTTTTGGTAGCTTCCCCTGAGCTACAGCTTGGTCAGTCAGTTTATGAGCCAGTCTGATCAGTGGTTGGATGGTGGTGAGGTCAGACGCAGTCACCATGCTTTGAATTTGCTCAGGCATCCCACTGATGAACTGCTCGATTTTCTTGTACTCCGGCGTCACCATTGCCGGACATAGCTTACACAGCTCATGGAATCGAGTACAGTATTGCTCGATCTCAGAGCCCACCATTTTGTGCACCCAGAATTCGGCTTCCAGTTTCCGAATCTCATCGCGAGGACAGTATTCCTCTTGCAGTAGTCGGGTGAAATCAGCCCATGGCATGGAGTTGGCACCGTCCAACCCCAGGGTTTGTACATGGGTATTCCACCATGTGAGTGCTGGTCCTTCCAGCGTTCCAGTTGCGAACTTTACCCGGTTCTCTTCAGTACATTCGCACATGGCGAATACAGATTCGACTTTCTCCATCCAGCGGAGCATCCCCACAGCTCCCTCAGTCCCCTTGAATTTGTGTGGGTGGCAGTTCAGGAAGGATTTAAAAGAACATCCTTTGTTGTTGTTGCCTTGTGATCCTGTCAGTCAGAAACCAATGTCGTATGTCAGAGCGTGTTAGCTATACTATGTTAGTCATGTTAGGCGAGTGTTAGTACCGTTGTTCGAGCCACTGGTTTCACTAGCAAGGCGGTGTGCCTCGTGCTCTGCCAGTATCTTGTTAACCCGTCTGTCAACCATCATCTTAATGACGGCTGCGTCCAGTGTTCGTCTAGGAGGGCGTACATGTGGTCCTCTTCCCGCCATAGATATTTTCTATACGGAAGGGATAGAATGTTAGTAAATCAGAATGTTAGTCAGATGTTGTGTCGGAAGTCAGATCATATGTCATGTTAGTTGTCAAGTCAGAGGTTATGTTATCAAGCAATCATGGTCAACATGTAATAAGTAAGACAAAACATAATTCTCATTAATAATAAGCTTGAAGTACAATAATTTCAAAAGGAAATACATGATAAGTTCTTCGAGCACATCCCGCTCGTCTAGGCCAAAAATAAGAAAAATACAAAATAAAAGAGTCCTCTAGTCAGAATCCATGGAGACACGCGAAATATCGCTGGCAGCGTCTCCGTCATCATCATCCTCCTCCGGATCCTCATTAGGATCCTCATCAAGGTCCTCATCTCCGAGGTCCTCGGCCTCGAACTCGGGACCATCCTCCTGAGGTGGTTCCTCAATAAACTGTGCAGCCCATGCATTAAGCATGGCATCACTGGCCTGCACCATGGCCTGAGTCTCGGTGATGTCCGTCCGATTCTCGGTGATACGCACGTCGTGTTCCTGCATGACATCGACGACCTGTCCATGCTCGGTCAGTAGTTGGGACATTTGGAGTCGTAGAGCCTCCATCTGGGCTTCCAGTCTGTTGTTGCGCTCCTCTAGCTGATCGTTTCGCCTTTCTAGACGATCGTTTCTCTCACGAAGAGTCCGAAACTCATCAGTTAGTTCCCTACTCTTCCGAATCACCTGTCGTGTGCAAGCCACGTGTGCCGCAAACGCCTGCTCTGTCGACACTCCGAGTGGTGGTAAACGATGGCCTGGAGTGGTGTCGCCGAGATATCGGTAAGGTGGTACTCTCTCCTCTATGATCCAGCTCTGTATGATGGCGGGTAGCCATCCCCAGTACCTAGCCCGTACTGAGTCCCTAGCTCTCCGATCCATCTCGGTATCGACCTGGGCTACGATGCTCTCGACGCGTCGCCGACTCTCGGCAGCTATGTCATCAGGGATCTGATGTCGGTCGGTGCTCCTGCTAGTGTTATTGTCAGCCATCCTGCAAGTTTTTAAGTTAGTAAGCAACAGTTCGATAAGTAATAATGTCATCATTGTGCAAGTTCTACGTGTAGTGTCTACAGTTGAGCAATGGCTATAGTCTAAGTTTACTACATGCAAACCTAGTTCCCTATAACCAAGGCTCTGATACCAGTCTGTCACACCCCCAATTTCCCACTCGTGGCGTATGTCCACGTGGATGTGACGTGTCCAGAATCACAGCTCAAGGTCATATAGAACACCTCTATATGCGTTTACAAATCCAAGTTTGACACATACACTTGATAAAATAGTTTGCAGCGGAAATAAAGTAGTATTGCAGCGGAATAAATAAGTCATAACATGCAGCAGAAAATGATTGTTTACACAGCGGAAATTGTAAGTAGTTTAATACAACAACGTTTTAAATAAAATAAAGTCAAATTGTTTTCAAAAGACACGAAAACAAATGCATGTGGGGTCCTATGCTCATGTCCCCTATGTGCTTTCCTGCTCCACGAGCCTGTCATGCTAGTTACCTGAGAATACAAGTTTAAAAAGTGTCAACACAATGGTTGGTGAGTTCACAGGTTTTGATATACATATAGTAAGAAAAGTGTGTCATGCTGTTTATCAAATGTTAGTACCGAGCCCTAGGCCCAAAGTGTCAGTGCGTCACTACCGAACTAGACTTGTTTGTCCTTGCCTCCGCTATGCCTCGTATGCATAGCAAGTTAGGTCAGAATTTGCACGGGTTATGACACTCAGTCAACATGGTGCCCCGTGGGGTTAGTCATTCCCTAATGGATCCATCCAAATCTACCACGTTGTTTGTACATTAACGGTAAGACTTTGTGAGGGCTTGTAACGAGTTCAACACTTAATGTTTGTCCAATAAACCAGCATACACAAAAATGTTTGTAATAGCAATAATGTTTGACTCGATGCAACTAGTATTCTCCCCCTATTTAAAAGCGTTTGAAAAGAGTAAAGAGGGGCCGTAAACTCACCTTAGTGATATGAACGAATGAAAGCGTAAGCTCCTGATGTAGTAGGCACGCTGGTCACCGGCAACCTATATCGTAGACCGTACGTGAGTTCGTGTAAGTGACCGTGCTAGTGTTCGTGTTAGTGCTCGTGTTTGTGTCCAACAACCCTTGGTTGTTCATGTTTGCCCGTGTCGGTCCACAATGACCGTGTTTGCTCGTGTTGGTCCATATTGACCGTGTTTGACCATGTTTGACCAAAGTTGACCGTGTTTGACCAAGGTTGACCGTGTTTGACCAAAGTTGACCGTGTTTGACCAAGGTTGACCGTGTTTGACCAAAGTTGACCGTGTCAAGTCAACGACCCGTTGGTGAACCGTGTGACGGTTTGTGAATCGTGTAACAATCGTGTAAGTGCTTGTCGTGTGCACAACGCGTAGGTCGCGTTTATGGACAACTTACTATTTATAGTAAGTTTCCATTTTTAGAAAGTTCACAAAGCATAACGGTTTTAGAGTTCTAGCATGTTCAATAGTCCTACGGGGTCATGTTAACACATAGCACATTATCATACAAGTTCACATACGTCGTTTATAACATGTTAGTGCACAAAAGTTTCCTAAAATGGAAAGTTTCCATTTTTAGCATACGTGACATCGGAAACCATCTAACTTAGCATCTATTATGCCTATCATAACATAATAAGTCATTTAGCATGCTCAAATAACACAACACGTTGGCAAGTCGGTTTTTCTAAAAATAAAGTTACTATAAATAGTAACTTTGTGGTTTTTGCATAAAAATGACCACTTAACATTTCTAAGCAATTTTTATATCACCAATCATCATAATAGTCATTCTATCATCATTTTAGACATACTATTATAGCCAAGTCGTCTCCTATCATTATTTCGACCCGAAAAGTTACTAAATATAGTAACTTTGTCAAAAGTGACCATAAACATTATCAAGATCACATTTTGAACATCATTATCATTCTAATAACATTTGAATAGCAATCCTTAAACATGCATGTTATCAAATATCATTCATATCATCATTTTACAATCAAAAAGTTTCTATTAATAGAAAGTTTATCAAAAATCAATATTTAAGCCATTTTAACCAAATCTAATCATGTGAATCATCATCAATGTCATCTATGAACATCTCTATATACTTAAAATCATCCTAAACATCATGGATCATACATGCATGGCAATATATTGTGACAAATCATCATTTCAAGCACCAAGGCTTAAACCCATCATCTTAGATCATCACATTTCATCATATTATCATCATAGGTCATCATGTACAGTAGATTTATCAATAAACCCAGATTAAAACAAGAAGAAATTCGTGCATGCAAGGCTAATAAGCTTGCATGTGTGTTTGTGAGGGTGTAGGTGCGAAATGTGGTAGTTTTGGGCCACAAGGGTTAAGGTACTACCTTCAATAGCTCCTGAGATTCTTAGATGGTGATGGTAGCAGCTCCTACACCTCCTGGTTCGTGGGTTTGATCGAGAACAAGAAGGTGGTGGTGATGAGTAGTGATCTAGAAGACTTCCTTCAAGGTTCTTGAGCTTCAAAGGGGTCTTCAATGGCTTCCAAGAGCTGCTACAGGGGTTCTGGATCGTTAATGGCCGCAGGGTGGCGTGTGGGTGCAAGAGAAATGATGAAAATAGATGTGATAATGATCTTGGGGGTTTAAAAAGCTGTTTGGCGACTCTGACAAGCCAGGCGTATCGCCTGACGTGGGGGGTGTCTCCCGTCGTTACGCGCGGAGGCAGTCAGATGAGGCGCCCTTTTTGTGTCCCGCGCGTATCGCCTGTCGTGGGCGTCTCGGGTCAGGCGTACCGCCTGGCCTGAATTTCAAGCCCAATAAGCTTGTTTTGTTGTTCTGGCCCATTCTTGCCCGTTTCTCGGCTGTAAAACATCATTCGAGCGTCGTTTGGACTCTATTGGTCAATTATTAGTCATAATTGACTTGTGACAGTGTTTCGTGAGGTTTCGAGGGTTGTGCTACACAATGTGTTAGACGTTCACCAACGTTCGTGTATTTTGACACGTGTGTGTTGTTCGTCGATAATTCCACGAATTATCTTGTCAGGTGTCTGTGTTTGTACTGTCGTGCCACGTGTCACACTAAATTAATCTAATTCTAGTGCCACGTGTACATAATGCATTTAAATAAACATTTAAATAAATAAGATGCTGACCTGGAAATTACGGGGTGTCACAAATTCTACTCAGGGATTCCTTACAATCCGGAGGCTGGAAAGAAACCAAAGAACACTTAAGCTTGGGGATGGAAAGAAACTATCTGTTGCTGCCGTGGGAACCTTAGAATTAATTATGAAAACCTGTCTATGTATTAAACTTTATGATACCTTATATATTCCTGAAATTTCTAGGAATCTTGTATCAGGACCAAAGTTAGACATGGATGGTTTTTATGTTTCTCATGGTAATGGCAGACTTACTATTAGTTCTAATTCTCAAGTATTTGGTACTGGTCTTTTGGATGGTGGTCTCTATAAGTTAGAACTAGATGATGATTTCTCTAGGTCTTTGTTATCATATAACATTAATGAGAACTCAACAAAGACTAAAAGGAAAAGAGACTTAGAAACTTCATCCATGTTGTGGCATCAACGTTTAGGCCACATCTCACGGGATCGCTTATCTCGACTCGTGAAGGATGAAGTTTTACCTTCTCTTGATTTCACTGACTTTGGAACATGCGTCAAATGCCTTAAAGGCAAAATGACAACAGCAACTAAGAAAGGTGCCACTCGGAGTTCTAATTTATTAGAAATTATTCACACCGACATTAGTGGCCCTTATACCATTGCTGGAATAACTGGACATACTTCATTTATCACTTTCATTGATGATTATTCTCGTTACATGTACTTGTATCTAATCAAGGACAAATCTGAATCACTTACAACTTTTAAAGATTATAAAACTGAAGTTGAAAATCAACTAGATCTTAAAATAAAAGTTGTGAGATCAGATAGAGGAGGTGAATATTATGGTAGACATACTGATGTGGGTCAGGCTCCTGGTCCATTTTATGAGTTTTGTAAAGGCCAGGGGATCGTGAACCAATACACCATGCCCGGTACTCCTCAACAAAATGGTGTTGCTGAAAGGAGAAATAGAACCCTAATGAACATGGTGCGCAGTATGTTAGCCAACTCAGATTTACCCTCATTCCTCTGGACCGAGGCCTTAAAGACAGCAGTTCATATACTCAATAGAGTTCCTTCGAAATATGTCTCTAAAACTCCTTATGAACTCTAGACAGGAAGGAAACCGAGTCTTAGATATATGAAAGTATGGGGTTGTCTTGCCGAAGCTAAACTCTATAATCCCTTCTTAAAGAAGCTTGACATGAAAACTGTTACATGTTACTTCATCGGGTATCCCGATCACTCAAAGGGTTATAGATTCTATTGTCCTACCCATGTCACTCGAATTGTAGAAACAAAGCATGCTCATTTTCTTGAGGATTCAAAGGTCAGTGGGAGCAGCGAAAATCCTAACTTTGATTTGCAAGAAGTACAAGACGCGGGGGGGAGACACTCGTCGACTAACTTACCTCCGATTACTCCTCTTGTACACCATGCTACTCCGAACTTCACTGCACCTACTCCGACACAATCAGGACTCACTACTGCTCCAAACGTTACCGAGAATGAAGGCACCTCATCTGATCAACATCAACACAATACCAGCCATGCTGAACCCGCTAATCAGCTCAGGAGGTCATCTAGGCCTAAAGTACCTACTAACTTTGATGATTATGTAACCTACCTGACTGAAGCTGAAATGGATGCCGGAAAGTTTACTGATCCTACCTCTTATCATGAAGCCATTACTAGTGATCAGTCTTCTGAATGGAAGATGGCTATGACTGATGAGCTTGATTCCATTAAGAAAAACGATGTTTGGGATTTGGTAGAACTACCCAACGGAGTAAAACCCGTAGGATGTAAATGGGTGTTCAAAACAAAACTGGATCCGAATGGGAACATTGAACGCTTCAAAGCAAGATTGGTTGCAAAAGGTTTCACTCAGAAAGAGGGAACTGATTATCAAGAGACCTTCTCTCCTGTCTCTCGTAAAGATTCCTTAAGGATCGTGATGGCCCTCGTAGCTCATTTTGATTTAGAGCTACATCAGATGGACGTCAAAACTGCTTTCCTAAACGGCGACTTGTATGAAGACGTGTTCATGAAACAGCCTGAGGGTTTCATGCCTGAAGGTCAAGAGCATTTAGTCTGCAAGCTAAAGAAATCCATCTACGGGTTGAAGCAAGCCTCACGTCAATGGTATCTAAAGTTTGATGAAGTGATGAAGAAACACGATTTCCTGAAGAATCAAGTGGATCAATGCACCTACCTCAAGATGAGTGGGAGCAACTTTACTATACTTGTCCTTTATGTCGATGACATCCTTCTGGCAAGTAATAGCTTAGATATGTTGCATGAGTCGAAGCGCTTACTTTCGCATAATTTCGACATGAAGGATCTCGGAGAGGCCTCTTACGTTATTGGCATCGAAATACACCGAGATAGAGTCAATGGACTTTTGGGTTTATCTCAGAAGGCTTACATTGATCGGGTCCTCACACGCTACAACATGCAAAACTGCTCTCCCTCTGTAGCTCCAGTAGTTAAAGGAGATGTCTTCGGTTCCTTTCAGTGTCCGAAGACTGAGGCTGAAAAGGCGCAAATGAGAATGATACCTTATGCATCAGTAGTCGGGAGCCTTATGTATGCTCAAGTCTGTACTCGTCCCGATATCGCTTACATTGCTGGAATGCTCGGCCGTTATCAAACTAATCCTGGCCTTGATCACTGGAAAGCAGCTAAGAAAGTACTTAGATATCTTCAAGGGACAAAGGACTTCAAACTGACTTATAGGAGAAGTGATAATTTAGAAGTGGTTGGTTACTCTGATTCTGACTTTGCTAAATGCAAAGATGATAAGAAATCCACTTCGGGGTACATCTTTATGTTAGCAGGCGGACCGATCTCATGGAAGAGTCATAAGCAGCAGCTGACAACAACCTCAACTATGATGGCTGAATATGTTGCAGTGTACAATGCAACCTGTCATGGAATGTTGTTGAGAAACCTTATCGCTGGACTCAAAGTCGTTAATTCTATCTCTAGACCATTGAAGCTTTACTGTGATAACTCAGCAGCCGTTAACTTCTCGAACAGTAACAGTTCGACCGGTGCTGGTTTATATCTTGATACAAAGTACTTGTTCGTTCACGAGCGAGTTGAGGAAAATAACCTTTGTATTGAGTATATAAGTACTAAAGTTATGCTTGCGGATCCGATGACTAAAGGTCTCCCACCTAAAATATTCGAAGAACATGTTTCGAAGATGGGCTTATGTAAAGACCTTATTGCATAATGTACTTACTTATGATTAATGAAATTTCCTCACTTACTTGATTTGTTTGTCTCTAAATATATGTTTACGCATGCCTAATGACATATAGACACTAATAACACAAATCATTCGTTAAAGGGCTTACTTGTTAATTGATCCTAACTTAAGTTTTAAATTTGTATTGTAGTATGATTAATGGGGGTCTTGAATTGAATAACTGATTCAATGACTGTATTTCTCTGCTATGATTACAATTTAGAACTAAAATGAGTATTATCAATCTGCAGACTTACTTAATGCTCATAATAAATAATCACTTGGCCAAGTGGGAGAATGTTAGAATAAATTATATTTAATATATGGCCCTCATGATTATTTATCTAATTGATAAATTAAATTAAATACCCATTTAGATAGGTAATTATATGATGGACGTAATTACCCTTACTATCCTAATTAGGGTTTCCCCTTGGGTGTATATAATGGAGGCTAAGGCTCCTAATCTAGGTTACACAACATCACAAACAAACTCTCCTTATCCTTAGAGAATTCGTAACCTACAACCGAGCTCTCTCCCTCATCTCATTCCATCCTCACGATACACCCTAAACGGGAACCCGGTCAAGATCATCGTCTCAGGAATCATGTCTGGAATCAACAACACGTTCACTGGATTCACAGGTTTCATCTAATCTCTATTTTCATATTGTTTTCGTATTCATGTTCAAATCTAAACCAAAGGAATCGATCCAACACTAACCCCTATTATCAATGGAGAAACCCCAATGGCCGAATTAAACACGTACAAAGTTGCAAATCGGTTTGCGGAAATTTTTAGCAACTGATTATTGATAATTAAAATAACAAATTGATTCACATGATTAAATTAAAATAATTTACTATGCTCTGACATATATCACATGTTAACTGATAAGTAAACATCATGAGCAAATCGATATCAATTCAATCATAATGAACAATAAACATATTTAAGGTATTGTTTCTGATTAAAAATGTCTGAAGTTTGATGAGAATGGTCAAGATTGAAGAGAGACATGAGAACTAGGTTACGATATAAGGTTTTTTCTTGATATCTCTTTATTGATATAGTATCTAATATTTTAAGGAGAAACTCTAATATGTACGTGTTATAACTTGTTTAGCGCATAAATTAACCGGTCTATATTAGGTAAGAATAATTAGGATCTATTAATTGGAGAGTTTGAATAGTGATAGGTAAAGTAAATAAATATTTGAGGATAAAATTATGTGAATCCAATAAGTGGCATACCCATTCGCAAACCGGTGTATAGTACGCCAACCACCAGGCTACCGGCCCTACCACAACCTAAGGGGCCTATGATACATTGATCAACGTGTTATACTGTATTAGCTCTTTGAAAGCAACCTCGAAAAGTACTTATGATCCAATTTGACTCTTGTTTATTGCTCAACACTAAATTCATGTTAAGGTATGAATATAGCCTGGGAAGATTTCTATAAAGTAATATGTTGATGCCCTTGTAATGATTCACTTAGTGATCAAGGAACCTCTTCAAGTTTGAAATGATTTTGGCGATTGAGTTGGGTAGCTCGAGTTAGGAGACACAATGCGTATGACACCATAGAAATCTGTTAGAAAGTTTGTGGAGCCTTCAGAATGACCCTCCAATTTTGAAGTCAGTATATCATATTGAGAAAAAAGAGGATCCTCAACGAAATAATATAAAGAAATGACTCAAAATATCCAATTGATTATATTATACTTGTCACAAAATGTTTCTTTGACTTTTTTTTTTCATAAAATATATCCTTTTACATGAGACATTTAGCCATATTTTGATCAAATATAAAAATATGTAGGTATTTTAGATTACAAATCACAGTCTTTGGATCTTCCTTATGATCACCGTCATCCAGTGGCGGACCCAGAAATTTTTTTCATGGAGGCCGGAATTTTTTTAGGTTATTTGGTGTTCAAGTTGGGTCGGGTCGGGTCATGTTAAAAAATGACAATCAAACTAAGTTTCATATATAAATACATAATGAAAATACAATATATCTAAAGTTGTTCACTACATGAATTTATTTTTTTATATATATTCAAAACAACGTATAGGAGACGTTCCTAAATAATCATTTCCGTATAAAATAAATACAATTATTACTTTATTTCTCATAAGCAATTTGATTACACAAATCTAACTTCAAGTATTATGTTAATATTTTATTTAAATTAATAATATAAGTTTTTGTAATGGGCTAGTCAGGGACGGCCCTAAGAACTGGCGGTATACCCGTCCGGTGGCCGGGTAAGTTATTGCCATTATTTTATCACTGAGTTATACCGCAAATAAAAAACATTTTCTTTAACAACAAAATACAAATTTGTTCAAATAATTAACCACTAAATTCAGAAGTACATGAACAAAAACAAAAAAAAAAAGAAAAAAGTAGTTGTTAAACAATTTAGACATAACAATGTAAATGGATACATAGATTGAAAATGACACATAATAATCATGATAAATAATTTAACTCACAAGATAAATGAAATGCTTTGTTAACCATTGATCTTTGTCATTATGCTAAATTATATATTAAGAAACATTTTGTTTAACAACAAAGTATAAATTTGTTTAAATAATTAACCAGTAAATTACAAAGTACATTAACAAAAGCAACAAAACAATGTTAAGAAGTAAATGTTAAACAACTTAAGTATAACAACATAAGCGGTCGTATAAATTGAAAATATCACTTAATATTCATGAAAATAACTAAGTGACAAGACACGTAGAATGGTTTGTTAATCATAGATGTTATTATGTTAATCACACCTAATACACTTTGGCTTCTGAATTATCCTCTTAGGACTTATGTTTGTTTTTTTGTTAGTCCTTGTTGTTTTCTACACTTGACGCCATGGGAACTTTTGCATTGTCACACCTTAAATCTCGTGTAGACGTGTTATTAAATCCTGCTTGATTCCAAACAATTGTCTTGGTTTATTAAAACACCATTAAAATTTGTAGAAAATGAGTAATATGCTTTGAAAACAACATTAAAAATAAATTCCGATGATGATGTTGACACAATAGATTAGACATATGGAACACATTTTGCCCATAACGCTTCATCTGTAATTTTTCATTCATCAATTGTGATCCTTAAAAGAAACTCGTTATCTTTTTCATCTATTAAACAAAGGCATTTGTTGTTATATAATCATATATTCTTAAATTTATAGTATAAACGAATTTGTTTTTATATAATCATATATTGATAAATTTGTTTTTTTATAAAGTTAACCTTAAATAAAGGCATTGTAAATCATGAAAGAAAACACGTGGTTGCAAAAAACCAAACCAACCCACAATCTTGTATTTAGTTTAAACATAAATTGCACTTATTTATTCAAAGCTAAAATTAAAAATAAAAATAAAATACGAAGAATCAGTGATAAAGGGAGACATTAAGACTATAAAATATACACACGGTCACATAAATAATATAGATAAAACTATATTGAAATTCAGTATTTTTCTATTTTCTGATATATTCATAATAAATTTAGGCTTACAAATACAAGTGGACACCTTATGCAATATTTTATTTTCCGATATATTCGTAAATTGGGCTAACAAATATAGAGTGTACACAGGCCCAAACAAAGATTGGGTTGACGTAATTTATTCACGACCAGAAACCCTATCTCATATTCGTTTCCTGTGTGTTTCCTCTCTCGCATCTGATATCCAGAAGGTTCCTGTTTGGGGGGCTTCACCAAACTATCAGATCTATGATGTGGAAGTTATGATTAAGTCGATCGGTATATTTTCTATAGCCTTTTAGTAGATTGTAATCGTTTGATATGGTGGATGTTTTTATGTTCATGCTATCTCATCGGTCGATGGACTAGATGTTCGATTTTGTGGTTTCTTACCAAAAGATATTCTCGAGCCGATTAAATGTTCGATTAAGTTGATGTTTTCGTTTTCTATAGCTTTTATCTCTTTGAGTCGTGGGTTCTTGGCTATTTTTAAGCTTTAGAGTTAGATTAGGGTTTATACAGGTGGAGCAAAACTTAATTTAATGTAGAGTTGCATTGATGCCAACTCTTTTTTTTTTTAACGGCTTGAGTGGCAATAGAGTGGGCAATGGCATTTCCATCATAGCCACCCCAGCCACACCAGATAAGCGGGAACCGGCACACTGCTGTAAACCCTCTCCCCTGCTCAGGTTTGAACCCCTGACCTCAATGAGGTGCAGCTTCTCTCCTTCAATGCATGTGATTGAAAGTGTCACCCGAAGGATTCGAACTTAGTACCTCCACATTGGGAGGCATGAGCTCTTACCAAGTGAGCTCCACCAACTGAGCTCTTCTTTTAAAAGCATGTTTCTTTTAAAAGCTTATGGTACTAAAGCTTAATGGTGGCTTGGGGACAACAATGGGATGCACTTGTTCGAAGTAAGTGGTTATTTTTTGTTTTATTATTTTTTGGTAAAATGTTTTGAACTTCCTTGCTTATTTGTGTCTTATTTTGTTTCTTAGAGTTGCAAGGACGTTAAAGGGTCTCTTTTTGTGGTTAAGAGGTTGTAGTTAATGTAAATTATGATATTTTGATGAGTGTTTTTCACTTCTTGGAAGTGGATCAGTTTTGAGGTTCGTTTCTCAATCCCTTTTGATCATTTTAAGTTGGGTTGTACCACATGCTTGTTTAGTTGTTAATTTTCTTAATTTTTAAGACACCTTGATTTCATCTCTCTAATATCTATTATAAAGTAGTTAAGATATTATCAGTAGTAAATGGCAAGAAACGTGAATATATATATACACGCATGCAAATTAGTTTACCTCATTTGTTTGTAACTTAGCCTCATTCTACATGTGTTCCAAATAAAAATGAACATGTTAACACTAAATTAATGTGTTAAAACATAAAGTTTACAGAATATGTTTATAAAAAAAATTAAATTATTTTACCTCATTTGTTTGGGATTTGTCATCTTCTTTCATTGTAGGTAGCTTCAAGTCCTTTTACGTCATTTTTTTCTCCTGTAATTGTTTAGTGTAAATATACGTATTTGAAAGAAAGAAATGGTAGAATTGAAAGGCTTACTTTTCGAATGAAGCATGAATGCGATTTTTGATAATCCTGTTGTTGCTTTATATTGGGGTTGCAGTTTGGATTTAAATTGTTTCATATTTAATTATTGGTGGTTTGGATAAAACTGCTATTTACAAGGTTAGTGACTTAGTGGGACAGTTATTTTCATATAAAATAGGTAACTGCAGCTTGGTTACTTAATTAATAAACTCACTTTGATTACCTTTATATTTTTCATGACTTTAGTAGTACTAATTTATAAATTTTGTAATATTTATTATATAAATATATAATTTATTGGGAATCTTTAGGTTTAATTTTTATTTGATGCACTGATAGGTTGTAAAACACATCCGATTTTTAAGTAATTTTGAGTCGATTTTAAGTTGTAAATATGTCGTTTAGGGTTCTTTTTAGATTCTTTTTACATTTTGTGACTTTTTCAGGTTTGTCGATAGAAATGAATGGAAATCGAGTTCGAAACCCGAAGGAATCGGGTTCGAGACAGAGGATATTACACCGGGTGGAGAGACCTCAGCAGACATTTCCCCTACGTCAGCCTCGCCCTCCACGTATTACTTTAGACAGTCTTTGGGAGGAGCAGCAGAGGCAGGGTCAGATGCTGCGCATTCTTTTTACACATTTTGGGATTGAGATTCCTGAGTGGTTCAGGGCTCCAGATCAGCCGCAGCAGCCAGGAGGACATGATGATGAGCCTCATGATTAGATTCCAGCATCTCAGTAGTTGTTTCTTTTGTATTTTTCTTTATTTTTGTTTTTTATCTTCATGGTCTGTATATATTTGGATATATTTTGTGTTGAATTCAGATTTATGTAGATTACTGGATTGTATATATTTTGTGGTTGTTATGGTTGATTATCGTACGTACAGTTTTTTTTTCATTACTATCCATGTATATGTTGATGGTTTGTTGTGAGTGTTAGTGGATTGCCAAATTCATCGTGAATGTTCAGAATGCGAGTTGGAATTTATTTGTTATTGCGATTGGATTTGATGGCGATTGATAAGACTTGCGAGGAAATTGTTACATATCAGGGAAGTTGTAATTATTGTAAATTGTATATTTTTGTTGAATTGTTCATTATTTCATATTCCACATTGAGGACAATGTGTGATTTTAAGTGTGGGTATGAAATTTATGTAAAGTTGTAAATTTTTGAAAATTTTAGTAAATAAGTTGTTAATTTTTAGAAAATTTGAAAAATAATCAATAAAATTCAAAAAGATTTTCTTTTTTATAATTTGAGTCATTTGTAATTAATCAAGTCAGTTTTAGTTAGGTTTGAGTCTTGTATTTTTAAATTTTTCTTTTATAGTTAATCTTGTGGATTATTTAGAGCTTCATTTGCAGTTTGGTTTGAATTACCCTTATCAGTTGGGTAGTGATAACTTACATATTGTAGTAGAAAGGCAATCAACAGGATTACAATAACTCGATCGCGAATGGAATGCTATACGATTGTGTTATTCTGGATTTGACATGCACGGCTGTTACACGAAACCAGCTAAGTCTTTTCCAAATTTTTATTTTATTTTCTTTATTTTTGTCTTTTTAATTTTTATTTAGGTTTTTAGTTGTTTAATTGTAAATTGAGTTTGATTTTAAATTTTCTAGGTTAGATTGTGTAAATATTGTATATAATTTTGTAAAATGTCTTTGAATTAGGTTTTGCATTTAAAATGGGAAATGATAGTATAATCAGGGAATTTTATGTTTTCTTAAAACTTTAAACGTACGCATCTAATTTGGGATATGTTAGTAGGCTCAACTGATAGAAAAGCTCTTTAGTATTGATATAATTTACTTAATCTTCATGATGCTAATAAGTTTTGCCTTGGGAAATATGGGGATTCTGAAACTGTTTAATTGTGATTAGAGGAACTTTTGCAAACAAACGACCTAATGTTTTTAAAATTAAACCTGACACATATGTTCTCTTTTTATGAAAATAAATTCGAGACTTATGGCGCCTGATTAAAAGAAACATCATTCACCAATCCACTAAATGAGCTGAGCTTGCAGAAAGAAAAAAAATAAAACAAAATAAAATAAGAGTTGCAGCTTATGTGTCATACCCCGGATGGCAACCGAGTGAAACACCACTAAGTTAGGCTCATTAAATTAGAAGCAAAATGCCCATACCTTCATCCATTCCATTTAAGGTTTGATTTTTAAATTCATTTATGTTGTTCGAATGTAATGGTAACTTGAAAGCTTTTATCAGGATTAGGTTGATCTATATGACTTGAGTGTAATACCTATAATTGATTGAATTATTTGAACATAATGAATCAAGACTAGGGAACCTAGATATCAGTTGTTGGTTTAAGTGGATACAAAAACTTACAATCGTGGTTAATGCGTATGTGTTTACAATTTTGAGTTTAAAGACAAATTTCTGATTGTGATTCCATTGCAAATCTTTTTCGAGGACGAAAAATGTTTAAGTGTGGGTATTTTTGATGGGTTGTAAAACACATCCGATTTTTAAGTAATTTTGAGTCGATTTTAAGTTGTAAATATGTCGTTTAGGGTTCTTTTTAAATTCTTTTTACATTTTGTGACTTTTTCTGATTTGTCGATAGAAATGAATGGAAATCGAGTTCGAAACCCGAAGGAATCGAGCCCCGGTTGAAATCAAGAGAAAAAGACAATTTTTAATCATTCTGAAGTCATCGCGGTACGCTATGAGGAAGAAAAAGATCTCCGCGGTACGCGAAGGATTTCGGGAGTTCCCCGCTTATTTTGTCCATCGCGGTACGCGATGTTGTTTTGAATTTGTTTTCGCGGTACGCGAAGATGTTTAAAATTTGAAAAAAGTCAAATTGAAAGCGAGATAAAAGAGGAGACGCTCCCCAGCCGTTTAGATCATCATTGTCGACCATTTTTGAGACAGGAGAGCATTCCCAGGAGCTTGAGGAAGCATTTGGGAAGTATTGGAGGGCTAGAAAGCTTGGTATACATGTGAATTCATCTTGGTCACTCCTTGTTTTTATTTTTTCTTAATTTTCAGTATTTTATTTCATTTCATACTGTTGTTTCTGAGTATTTTTGACTGAAGATGATGTTATTAGGCTAGTTGTTTGATTCTACTTAGGTTAGAATGAATGTTTGAATGATTATTGGTACCTATTGACTATTGTTTTGATTTGTGATGGAAAACACTTTTGTAACATATCTTAGTATGTCATTTTGATGAGTTTTGCATATCTAATCTTGATTATATCAGTTTATATCATGTTCCATACGTGTTTATTGAATGTCTTTCGGTGTTAGAGACGTATTAGGTCATCGACTTGATGTTATGACTAGTTTGTGGCTTGTTTGATATCACTAGCCATAGGAAAAGATATAATTGATGTTCTTAGGGTTCTATGTGTATCTAAGTTTAGAAATCCGGAAGGTGATAGACTTGTCGGGTGATCTTTAGCATTAGGGTTTTCATAGTAATTACCCTGGAGGGTTGGTTAATTGAAAGATTTAGTGTTATTGTCATTTCGTGTCAAATTAGACATTCTAATATTACTTCTTGCATCTTTGGTGTATTGGAATAAGAAAATCAGGAATGTGACTTGTTCATTTGAGTACATAAGTGTTATTGGAAAAATCCGGGAGGTGATTCAATTAACTAGTGTGTTTATTGCAAAATTAGGTTTTCTTAGTTGGTTATATCTGGTAATTGATCCATAATCCATTAGGTTATCCATATTTTGCTGTTTAAGATCCTAGTTCTATCATATCAAACAAAGTCAATAGTGTCAATAATCACAAACAGGAATTCTACATACGTAGAGTTTTTCCCAATTGTTTAGGTTTTTATAAAATTGTAAATCATTTCTTTTAATTAAATTTATTAATCTGTTTTATGGTTTAAATATTAGTTAAATTTGCTTTTTCTAATTTAATTAGGATAATTAGTTTAATTGAATTCAGTAATTGTCATTTTTATTCAAGACCCCCCCTGTCACACCCCGAGGCTCTAGGCGGCTCAGGCGCTGTGACCCGAATTGGTTTCATGGATAATACAGTCTCGGTTAGAGTTTATTATTCATTTTAATATATTTTAGCGGAAGCGTTGTTTTCATAAATTTAAAATTTTATAAATAATTCACATGCATGGATGTGAAAACCGTTTTTTCATGATTTATAAAAAGTTCATACGCATAGGTATGAAAACTTCATTGTCACATTCTATAATATAACTTTTCATAAATAACTTTTCAGGAATTTCACAAAATTTCATACATATAAGTATGAATATCATCATTTCATATTATAATAAACCAGCTTTTTACAAACCCATATTATACATCATTTTATAATATCTTGTTTATACAAGACTTGGAGGCATAGCTCCAATAGCTCCATGGTCTTACTACAAGATCCTATTCAAGGCGTCATAGGCCAAGAATCTCTAATCTTGCTTTTCTTTTACATTTCATTATTACCTGAAAAGTTTTAAAAATAAAACGTCAACATAATGTTGGTGAATACAAATAACAGACTCGATATGTAAGCATAGCATGTTCGGTCCTTTAACCATAATCATTATTGGCCATACTACACATTTAGCAGGTTATTTCACTGATCGATACAACCACTGCATACCCTGGCTTGTACTGTCACTGGTTAGGAACAACAGCGGAATGCGTCTTACAATTGTTCCCTCCAGCCCACAGCCCGTCACTGGTTAGGTTGCCTGCGGAGTGCGTCTTACGTATAACCTTCCAGCCCACGTTACCAGCCACGTATGGGAATTTCACCCATAGCGGATACGATTTGCAAATCATACGTATACTAATGGCCTAAATGCTGGTCTAATAGTATCCCTTTATGCGTCAAAGTTAAACATACATGCTCATAAAAATTCATTTATAAATTTAAAAACAAGTTAGATGTATTCACCTGGAAATTTTGGTTGAGCGACAGCTTATAACTTCTCAGTATAATTTTGGGCAGCGTTTCTGCTTAATCTATTCTTATAATTATTCTGCAAAGAAGATTTACTTACTTACTTATTTATTTATTTATTATTATTATTATTACGATTATTAATATTATTATTATTTCTACGATTTTTATTTATTTATTTTTTTTAATTATTACGATTATATTATTATTATTATTATATTATTATTATTACTATTATGATTAATTATTTTCATTGTAAGTAAACTCAAAATTTTTTTTTTTTAATATATACATAGGGTCGGATCTTAACCCTAACCCTATAAGTTAATATTTTAATAAAACTTTAAATTTATGAGTTTAACTAAAAATTAGATAATATACCTAAATGAACCGATTCCTTAATCTTGGCTCTTTTATACTGATCAGCACCTCCTAGCATCCAAAGCGTCTAACCTTCTTAATTGTTTGTATTTATGTATGTATATATATTTTGTGAAAGGATTCTAAGCATCGAATAGGTATTTATAGGTAATTTGTAACTTACTGATTAAGGAATTTTATAGATGCATGTTTGTTAGTGATTCGTAATTTGAAATATTAGAAGGTGGCACGTCAACATTCAAATTCAATTTGAATGTAAAGATTAATATTTTATTATTTTATTATTATAATTAATTTAGCTCAAATTTCGTTTTTTTTTTATAACTTTTAAAATATGATGTTTTATAAAATTCTAAAAATACTGCTGGGATCAGCTCATTTTTCTCTACGTTTTGACCTAAGTTTCGTTAAAAATGGAGAAAGTTTAATTATAATATATTTTATTAATTTTGAGCGGTCCCCTATAACATTAACTGACCGAATAAGTGTGTCAAAACTTTTTAATAATTATTTTACTCATTACTTATTAGTATGTAAGTGTCATATATGTGTATATGATAACTAGATATTTAAAATTATAATATTAAACAATATTTTTTTATATAAAAATAATAAATGTGCAGTTGTTACATTCTCCCCACCTTTGTTTTAATCTCGTTCTCGAGATTATTGGAATAAGTGTGGATATTTCTTTCTCATTTCAGATTCTAATTCCCACGTGTATTCAGGACCACGTCTGGAGTTCCACTTAACCTTGACTAACACCAACTTTTTACGCTTGAGTCTCTTTTCACGTCGGTCTTCAATTTGAAGTGGTTTTTCTATAAATTTTAGTTTTTCATTCACTTCAACATCTTGAAATGGCATTAATAATGATTCATCGGCCAAACATTTTCAGAGATTAGAAACGTGAAACACATCGTGTATTCCGGCCATTTCTACCGGTAGTTCGAGTTTATAGGCCACCGGTCCGATTCTTTTAAGAATTTTAAAAGGTCCGACATAACGTGGACTTAACTTTCCCTTTTTACCGAATCGTACTATTCCTTTCCATGGTGAAACTTTGAGTAGCACTTTATCAACATTGAATTCTAATGGCTTTCTTCAGCTCTTTTGTCGATCTCTAGCCGCTTTCAATCTTTCTCTAATTTGAAAGACTTTGTCAGTTGTTTCTTGCACGATTTCTGGACCAGACAACTGATTTTCACCAATTTCAGACCAACAGACTGGTGCTCGACATTTTCTGCCGTATAGAGCTTCAAATGGTGCAGTCTGAATACTTGAGTGATAACTATTATTGTAAGAGAATTCCATTAGAGGTAAATGGTCATCCCAGCTTCCTCCAAAGTCTATCACACAAGCTCGAAGCATGTCTTCCAATGTTTGGATTGTTCTTTCGCTCTGCCCATCAGTTTTTGGATGATAAGCAGTGCTGAAATTTAAACGTGTTCCGAGAGCTTTTTGAAAACTTTGCCAAAATCGAGACGTAAAACGACTATCCCTATCTGACACAATGGATAATGGCACGCCGTGTAATGATACAATCTCATTTACGTATAATTGTGCTAGTCTATCCATAGAGTAAGTTTCTTTCATTGCTAGGAAATGAGCAGACTTGGTCAGTCTATCAACAATAACCCAAATAGTATCATTTCCATGACTTGTTCGAGGAAGTTTGGTTATAAAATCCATAGTTATCATTTCCCATTTTCAAACAGGTAGTTCCAGTTGTTGCAACATACCAGAAGGTTTCTGGTGTTCAGCTTTAACTTGTGAACAAGTTAAACATCTTGCAACATATGCGGCAATATCTTTCTTCATGCCAATCCACCAATAATTCTCTTGCAGATTCTTATACATTTTATCGCCTACTAGGTGCATCATGTATTTAGATTTATGTGCTTCTTCCAATATTCTTTCTCTTAAGCCACCAGTGACTGGCACCCAGATTCTTGTACTCATACGAAGAATTTCATCGTCTCCTTTGACCAGTTGTTCAGTCATGCCCTTCATTCCTTCTTGTTCCTTGTTTTCATCCTTTTGGGCTTCTTTCTGTGCCTCTTTAATTTGATTAAACAAATCAACTTGTAGTTCGAGCCGTAAAGCACGTACTTTTCTCGGTTTCTCTGTCTCCTTTCGACTTAAGGCATCTGCAACCACATTTGCCTTTCCTTCATGATAGATAATTTCACAGTCATAGTCATTCAACGTTTCCATCCATCTTCGTTGTCTCATATTCAGTTCCTTCTGATCAAAGATATACTTTAAACTCTTGTGGTCAGTATAGACTGTGAAATGAACTCCGTACAGATAGTGTCTCCATAGCTTTAATGCAAAGATTATGGCGCCTAATTCCAGATCATGAGTTGCGTAATTTTTCTCATGCGTCTTCAGTTGACGTGATGCATAAGCAATCACCTTGTTTCTTTGCATCAATACACATCCTAATCCTGTGTGAGAAGCATCACAATAGACAACAAAGTCTTCAACACCTTCAGGTAATGCTAGGATTGGAGCGTGAGTCAACTTATCTTTAAGAATTTGAAATGCTTCAATTTGCTTGGGACCCCATTCAAATTTTACAGATTTTCGAGTCAATGAGGTGAGAGGAACGGCTATTCGGGAGAAATTCTGAATAAATCGACGATAATAGCCCGCCAAGCCTAAGAAACTACGCACCTCTGTTGGTGACTTGGGGTTCTCCCATTTGGTAATAGCCTCTATCTTGGATGGATCTACTTGAATACCTTGAGCATTAATAACATGCCCCAGAAATTGTACTTTAGTGAGCCAGAACTCACATTTAGAGAATTTAGCATACAATTTCTCATGTCTAAATAGTTCAAGTAGGGTTCTAAGATGTTTAGTATGATCCTCCCGTGTTTTTGAGTAAATAAGAATATCATCAATGAACACAATGATGAATTTGTCCAGATAAGGTTTGCATATCCGGTTCATCATGTCCATAAAGGCAGCTGGAGCATTAGTAAGTCCAAAAGGCATAACAGTGAACTCATAATGCCCATACCTTGTACGGAAAGCAGTTTTGGGAATATCTTCTTCCTGGACTTTCAGTTGATGATATCCTGATCGAAGGTCAATTTTAGAAAAATGACAAGCTCCTTGAAGTTGATCGAATAAATCGTCAATTCGTGGAAGTGGATACTTGTTCTTAATTGTTACCTTATTTAGCTCCCTATAATCAATGCACATTCGCATCGACCCATCTTTCTTCTTGACGAATAAGATTGGAGCTCCCCAAGGTGATGAGCTGGGTCGGATAAAACATTTTTCCAATAGTTCGTCTAATTGTTTCTTGAGCTCTTTCATCTCAGTCGGTGCTGATCTATAAGGAGATTTAGAAATTGAAGCCGTACCTGGTACCAAATTGATATTGAATTCTACATCTCGTTCTGGTGGTAAACCAGGCAATTCATCTGGAAACACGTCGGGAAATTCAGCTACAACAGGTACATCTTTCAGTTTCTTCTTTTCTTGATCTTCAGTTGTGACTAAGACTAGGTAAGCTAAACAACCTTTATTTAGATATTTTGTAGCTTTGATCATTGAAATGATTCCAACATTATTCGTTGGCTTATCACCTTTGATGATCAATTTTCCTCCCGTTGGAACACGAACTTCAATGGATTTGGTGTCGCATAAGATACATGCTTGGTTTGTAGCTAACCAATCCATTCCAATTACCGCATCAAAACCGGCCAATTTCATTGGTAAGAATTTCACAGGTATGTTGTGCTTAAATAGTGTGATCTTACCATTTATTAATACTTCATCTACTTTGACTACATCACCATTTGCGGTTTCTACCTGATAAGGCTTCTCTAATTTCACTAGTGGTTCATTTAGAAGCTTACAAAATTCATAATCAATAAAACATTGATTTGCTCCCGAATCAAACAAAACCTTAGCATAAACATTATTGATAAGAAACGTACCGGTAATGACATCCGGCATGTCCACAGCTTCTTTTGAATTAAGAACAAAAGCTCGAGTTGTCTTCTTTGCATTTGTATCAGCTTTTGCTCCTAAACCACCAGTCCCGCTAGTTCCGCTCACTTTATTCAATTTAGGACACTCATTTCGGTAGTGTCCCGGTTCGTTGCAGTTAAAGCACGTCACCATCACTTTCCTTCTACATTCTTCCAAAGAATGACCCCTCATTTTACAATGGCTACAATACTTTACCCTATTACACTTTCCCAGATGTTTTTTCCCACATGTTTTACATTGTGGGAACGTACCACTGCCTCCTTCTTTCTTCATAAACTTTCCTGCAGGCCTTTTTGAACTTTGATCAACCTTTTGGATTGCCTCTTGGCTTTTCTTTTCCTCTTGGGTTCTTACCATTCCATCTGTAAGCAACCCTGCCAGTTCAACAGCCGAATCAATGGTCTGAGGCAATGCAGCCTTAACCATGTCACGTATTTCACTTACCAGTCCCCAGATGTAACGACTAATAAGATTTGATTCTGGTGTCACAAGATGTGGCACCAATCGAGCATACTCAAAGTACTTGGAAGTGTACTCACGATGCCCAGCACCGATCATGCGGTGAGTCAAGAATTTTCTCTCGATTTGTTCCTTCTCATTCATTGGGCAAAACTTTCGGGTTACGAGATCCCGAAAACTTTCCCAAGTCATAGCACACGCATTGGTTCTGCCTTTAGTTTGAATAATGGAGTTCCACCACTCTAACGCTCCATCTTTAAAAGAATTTGAAGCATAAAGAACCATATCTTCTTCAGCACATTTGCTAATTGCAAGTACCGCTTCAATCTTCTCGAGCCATCTTAATGCTACCACAGCTCCTTCTGTTCCTGCAAACTCAGGAGGTTTACAAGATTGGAATGTTTTGTATGAACATCCTTCAGTTCTGAATCGTTTTGCACTAGAGGCTTCGATATTCTCAGTGTTCGAACCAGACACCTCTTTCGTTTTTATCACTGTATTCTCTGGATTCGAATTTTCATTATCTTTCATAGCCGCAATAATCGTAGGTATTGCGTCCTTAATTTCCTTTGCTATTATCTGCTGAAGTTCATCTTTTCGAATCATTGGTTCAGTAGAATCCGTGTTCGTTCTCTTTCGCCCACGAGTGTTTGCAGATGGTCCGCCAGAATTTTGGTTTCGAGACATTGTTTACAAAATATGATGTTTGACAATGTCTTAAAAATAATTCATCGTAATTTAGCTTGTAAGCTATCATCAGAATTCATCATGTTATTTCAATCATTGTTAGTATTTCAAGTATACTATTCTACCTATTCCTTTGATAGGCACTTATCTTAATTCGGTTAAAGCTTAGATACTATCATTAGTACCTATTTCGCTAAAACCAGGAGCTCTGATACCAACCTGTCACACCCCGAGGCTCTAGGCGGCCCAGGCGCTGTGACCCGAATTGGTTTCATGGATAATACAGTCTCGGTTAGAGTTTATTATTCATTTTAATATATTTCAGCGGAAGCGTTGTTTTCATAAATTTAAAATTTTATAAATAATTCACATGCATGGATGTGAAAACCGTTTTTTCATGATTTATAAAAAGTTCATACGCATAGGTATGAAAACTTCATTGTCACATTCTATAATATAACTTTTCATAAATAACTTTTCAGGAATTTCACAAAATTTCATACATATAAGTATGAATATCATCATTTCATATTATAATAATCCAGCTTTTTACAAACCCATATTATACATCATTTTATAATATCTTGTTTATACAAGACTTGGAGGCATAGCTCCAATAGCTCCATGATCTTACTACAAGATCCTATTCAATGCGTCATAGGCCAAGAATCTCTAATCTTGCCTTTCTTTTACATTTCATTATTACCTAAAAAGTTTTAAAAATAAAACGTCAACATAATGTTGGTGAATACAAATAACAGACTCAATATGTAAGCATAGCATGTTCGGTCCTTTAACCATAATCATTATTGGCCATACTACACATTTAGCAGGTTATTTCACTGATCGATACAACCACTGCATACACTGGCTTGTACTGTCACTGGTTAGGAACAACAGCGGAATGCGTCTTACAATTGTTCCCTCCAGCCCACAGCCCGTCACTGGTTAGGTTGCCTGCGGAGTGCGTCTTACGTATAACCTTCCAGCCCACGTTACCAGCCAAGTATGGGAATTTCACCCATAGCGGATACGATTTGCAAATCATACGTATACTAATGGCATAAATGCTGGTCTAATAGTATCCCTTTATGCGTCAAAGTTAAACATACATGCTCATAAAAATTCATTTATAAATTTAAAAACAAGTTAGATGTATTCACCTGGAAATTTTGGTTGAGCGACAGCTTATAACTTCTCAGTATAATTTTGGGCAGCGTTTCTGCTTAATCTATTCTTATAATTATTCTGCAAAGAAGATTTACTTACTTATTTATTTATTTATTTATTATTATTATTATTACGATTATTAATATTATTATTATTTCTACGATTTTTATTTATTTATTTTTTTTAATTATTACGATTATATTATTATTATTATTATATTATTATTATTACTATTATGATTAATTATTTTCATTGTAAGTAAACTCAAAAAAAATTTTTTTTTAATATATACATAGGGTCGGATCTTAACCCTAACCCTATAAGTTAATATTTTAATAAAACTTTAAATTTATGAGTGTAACTAAAAATTAGATAATATACCTAAATGAACCGATTCCTTAATCTTGGCTCTTTTATACTGATCAGCACCTCCTAGCATCCAAAGCGTCTAACCTTCTTAATTGTTTGTATTTATGTATGTATATATTTTTTGTGAAAGGATTCTAAGCATCGAATAGGTATTTATAGGTAATTTGTAACTTACTGATTAAGGAATTTTATAGATGCATGTTTGTTAGTGATTCGTAATTTGAAATATTAGAAGGTGGCACGTCAACATTCAAATTCATTTTTAAAATATTTTAAAGATTATTTTATTAAAGATTAATATTTTATTATTTTATTATTATAATTAATTTAGCTCAAATTTCGTTTTTCTTTGATAACTTTTAAAATATGATGTTTTATAAAATTCTAAAAATACTGCTGGGATCAGCTCATTTTTCTCTACGTTTTGACCTAAGTTTCGTTAAAAACGGAGAAAGTTTAATTATAATATATTTTATTAATTTTAACATTAACTGACCGAATAAGTGTGTCAAAACTTTTTAATAATTATTTTACCCATTACTTATTAGTATGTAAGTGTCATATATGTGTATATGATAACTAGATATTTAAAATTATAATATTAAACAATATTTTTTTATATAAAAAAAATAAATGTGCAGTTGTTACACCCCCCCTCTCTATTTGTTTTAATTCATTTTCTAATCTTGTTTCGTTAAGTCAGTGTCTCGTGGGTTCGATATCCGGACTTTCATTTGCTATTCTACAATTGATAGGTACACTGCCTGTCGTAGTGGTTTAGTTTAGGTTTTTCGGTTTTAACTCGTTGTAATTAAGTTAAGTCTAGGTTAGTGTTTGTAGTTATTTTCTTAGACCACTTTCGGGGACATCATGCACATCAAGTGTAAGCGATACCATTCGATTATGAAATCTATGTTGATGAGTTTTATAATTTTTATTTTATGAATTTGAGTTTTTTGTTTTAGATTTTTTTTATTATCTTTTGTTTTTGTTCGTTTTGAATTTGAGTTGTAATAAATTAGTTTTAAGACGTAGTGTTCAGGTAGATGTTTTAAGTTACCGTGGCTTTGACACCTGGTTATAAACTGAAGCTGTAGGGTTAAATTCTGCGCATAAAATGGAATATTAATTGTAAATCATGTTGACGTGTAATGTGGTGTAATGTAACCGATTAAACTCTACAGCTGTTCTAATAAGTGTAGGCAGGTTGTTTATTGGGAGTTCCAATGCCTTTTAGTGTGCAGATTCTTAAGGGACATGGCATAAACTGTTTGTAACTGCAATTTGACAGGAAAGAGAGTGTAAAACTGCTATGAACTGCCGCTTCTGGAAGCATTTTAGGCACTTTGTATGGTTAAGATTTAATATTGATGATTTTAAAGGGTCAAGATTTGTCTAAAAGTTAGTTAATTTAATGGTGTCATATTAATATATAATTAGGGGTGCCTAGGATGAATAAAAAAAGGCTCCTTAGTTAATTCTAATATTAAAGTAGGAGTGTTCAAAAAAGCTGAAAATTGTTAATACAAAAAACTGAACCGTAAATTATTAACGTACTATAATTAATACTAAACTTGATTTTACATTTTGGTTTAAATTATTAGTTAGGCATTTTTCAACTTAGAAATTTTATTAATTAACACTTAGAAATCAAAAGTTCAATAGGACGATTGCAAAATTTTACGGGGGGCTATCGGGTTTATAACATATATATACTACTAAAAAAAAATTTTCAAGGTGGGCAACTGTCTCCCTTAACCTCGATGTGGGTACGCCCCTGCCGTCATCCGACCTCAGAATAAAGGTGGACCAACGAAGTCAATATTAGTCTTCTTTAGTAGTGACAGGACTTTGAATATAGGTAGGGTGTTCAAAAACTCCGAAATCCGAAAAGTCCAAAATCGAGTCGTATCCAAAATCTGAAAAAAATGATCCGAATTAAAGATTCGGATATTTGGATTGTATATCCGTTTCCAACTTCGGATCAGATCGGATATCGGATATAAAAAATCTTTTTTATTCAGATCGGATGTAGTCACAATAGACTTAGGGCTGCTTGTTAGCATCTTAATGATTATTAAAATGATACCTTTAATGTTTCATAGCCTTTTAATGATTAAGAAGTCATTTTAAGTCTGAATGATTAATAGGGTTCCTTGACCATTAAGAGCCACCTTTTCTTCATATGCTAACATTAATTAAATAAGAATGATCAGATTTATATCAATCATTTTCATAAAAAATTGACCCGGTTTGATATTAAATAAAATTTATACAGGCACGGTGAAAAAAGCATGTCACAACAATATATTCGAAATTTTATAAAAGTTTTATTTTAAAAGTTATTGACGAAAAATAAAATATGAGTAAATTATTTATAATAATAAAAAATCACTTAAATCCGCCGCCCCTCTTTTGAAAGCAGACGACTTTGTTAATTTTCAAGTCATGGTGTCGGCATCTTTATATTTAGATTTTCGTCTATTAAACAAATTAAAAAAGTGAAAGGGACATTTATCCTTAAAAGTAAAGAAAACATGTGTTACCTAACCCCTAATAATTAAAGGTGAAAAAGCAACTTAATTATTTAGTTGACTATTAACAAGTCTACTCTCTATTATTTTATAAACTGTTAAGTTGTAATCTAACCTCCATCAACACACAAAGAGATCAAGAGATGGGAGGCTGTTGTTGCTCTCAAGACGAAGAAACTGACTACAAAGGGATTCTACTAGTTATTGTTCTTGCTCTAGTGCTCATGGTTCTATGCCTTCCACAGCCTCGACGGCGAACCTATTGCGTATATCGTTGCTAGTGATCGTTTGTTGCACGCGACTGTACAAGATTAATCGAGGTACATACATGATTTTTTTTTTGAAAAAGAAAAAATTGATTGTTGTATTGATGTGGTTTTTCTTAGGCATGTTGTACTTGCCTTTTAAATTCAATTGTTGTTTGTTTTGAGTATGTATACAATTAGTGAACCACCATAAATTTTGTGAATCCAGGAAATAAAAGAACAGATGACGAAATTATATTTTAGAAGGTGTTAATACTTATTAAATTGTTTCATCAATAGGATTGAGACAACATCAATCCAAGTAAACCCTACTTGAATATCATTCCAATACAAAATTTATTTTTTTATTTTTTTTTTAATTTTGAGGAAGGGGTCTTAAACGTTTTTATATAATCAAATCAGTTCAATTATGGTTGTTAGAATATGTCAAAATTAAACAAAATAATTTACTAGGAATCTTTGTTTGATTATATATATGCACATACGTATTATATTTTAATGCATTTGAGAAAAAAAAATGTTATTTTTATTAAAGTTTTAAGAGTAAAAGATTTGAAATCCTTATTAAACATGTAGTGCAATTACTTACACAATTGACAATAGTATCATAAAACACATAATATATGTAGTTATTTCGCATTCATGAAAAAAAAATAAGAGGCAACAATGAATTGCGTACTTGCCTTCGTATTAAATCGAAACAATCTCTCTTTTAAGATTTATTCATAGATTTGTGTGCGTGATAGCACTACTAGGTAGGCTTCTGATTAAAGGGAGGGATGCGGAATGATTGTACGGATTTTCTTGAACGGTTAAGCTTTTTTTCCACCTTAATTATACATTTTGTATGTGTTTGAACTAATAACCTCTCATTTTAAGAGGTAGGCCTCTACCAATTAAGCTAGTTCTACATTGGCAAATGATGCACGTATGTATGAGAGAAAGGAAGAGAGCGATAGTTAATTAATAGTTTCATGCTAGGTTAGGGAGGTACCCTGTGGCTTCAATATTAGGAAGGTCACAGGTTCAAATTCTGGCATGGACAAAATATGGGTTACATGCTAGGTTAGGAGGTTTTCTCTCATTAATGGTGGGTTTCCTCCTATTGGGTATGGATATGATTGGGTGGGTATATGACCCGTCAGTTAGGGGTGTTCAAATTCGGATACCCGGAGATTCGGATATCCGAAAATTTCGGATAGTGATTTTCACTATCCGAATCCGTATCCGAAATTTCGGATATCCGAAGTTCGGATATCCGAAATTTCAGATTCGGATATCCGTTCGGATATCCGAAGTCAAAAAAAATAATAAAAAATTTAAAAATATATATATTTCGGATATTCAAATATCCGAAAATTATCCGGATATCCGAAAAATTATCCGAAAAAAGTATCCGAATATCCGAAAAAATATCCGAAAAAAAAACTATTTTGGATATCGGATATCCGAACTTCCGGATATCCGATTTTTTCGGATATTTCGGATTCGGATACGGATTTTTTTGAACACCCCTACCGTCAGTGATCCAAATTGCCGTTCAAAAAAAAGTTAATCAATAGTTTTTTTAAACATTAGCTGTGTGGCACACAAAAAAATGTCACTAGAAGTGGTGACGCTAAAGCCTTTTAGTGGTACTTTTTCAATGTGTTGCACAAAGTTTTTAAACTTTTAGTGACACTTTTTTTTCTACCACAAAATAAGAAAAGACTTTTGTAGCACAATTTTTGTGCCACTAAAAATTAATCTTGGTCACATATTCATGTTAGTTTTTAATGGCACTTTTATTTTGGCATAATACAAAAACACCTTTAAATGCTCAAATTTTGTGCTCGTAAAAGCCACATATAGTTAGTTGTATAACACATTGTCACAAAGACACATTATTTTACAATATAACTATAAAATAAAAAAAGAAACAAGATTGTAAATAATAACATTAAAAGTTAGATGAGAAACATAATACAAAAAAATGTCAAAAGCAATGTAGTAAGCAACATCTTTCGGTTTTCATATGTTTTCATATCACACGTAATTTAATCCTTGATGAACATTTCACTTGTATATTACTTGGCTCCAAAATTTCTCATGATATTAACCCTGTCATCATCAACCATATAAAGAAGCATTATTAATTTACGCATATCAGCTCTCACTATATATTACACACACACATACATATATACAATAGTAGTAAACCCATGTGATGGAGCAATGAAGACTCATTTCTTTTTCGCAGCCTATAACACCCTACTTTTAAAAAGTAATTTTGAAAAGTGCGAATTTATAGTCCCGTTTTTTTTTAAATTCAGCATGACTCATCCTAAAAACATAATTTCCTTACAAAATGTAAATTTGCTAAAATTCTTTTTTATATGAATAACATAGAAACTTTTGTTATCTAATATTAAAAAAACAACAAAATTTTGATCAAACACACCATTTTAAGAGAGAATAAACTACCAAAGGAGTTAAGTTACACTCACCACAAAATATTGTGAGCATACGAGGAAATCATGTGATTCTCCTTTCTTTAGGTGTCCAAACTGCAATCCATCGGAGTACCATGCATAAACAAAATCTGAACCAAAAGTTCCTATATGAACCAATAGGCTTGGCAAACCCAAAATCTGAAACCTTTGGGTTTCATGACTTATCACGTCATATGTTACTTGATTTTATGTCATGACGAACTACCTTTGATTTTACTAGGCGAACACCTGTATACAACACAAGTCAATCTTGACCTATACAGTCACAAATTATATCACACGTATATCAATTTTGAACTTTCAAATGCTATAGGGCAGATTTTTTCTTTCAATTTAGAATAACATATTAACTCACCAATTATTTGACACTTTTAGATGATTCATATTATGTGCTTCGTGAGACTAAACACACTTTCGGTTTAAATTCCATAACCACAACGTTGAGTAAAAGAAAACGAATTAAAGAATGACAATTAAGCAATGAAATTATTTGACACTTTGATTAACCCCTTTTTCTTGACTTTACCTGCCCCTGCTATGACCCCTTTCATTTCTTCTACCTCTTCCCTCTGTATTCAACAATGTACTAGAAGATTCACTCGAACTCCTCTTACGAATGTCTTCACTTAAGATGATGTCACGAATACCATCAAAAGTGAGCTTAGTAGTTCCAGATGAACTACTAACTGCAGTAACTGTGCCTGACCAGCTGTCAGGTAATGATGACAATAGAAGAAGTGCCTGAATCTCATCCTCAAAGTTTATGTCAACAGAAGCCAAACGTGAGATAACCGAATTGAACTCATTGATGTGAGCAGTGATCGACATACCTTCCTTTAACTTGGTGTTAACCAACTGTCTGATAAGGAATACTTTGTTGGAGGCAGATGGTTTCTCATACATGTTGGACAATGCTTTCAAAACCCCAAATGTAGTCGTTTCTTTGACAATGTTGTAGGCCACACTCTACCTGACAACACCCAAGGCTTTCCTATCAAGCAAATTTCATTCAGCATCCATCATTTTTTTTGGTCTGTAACTCAAACCCAGCATAGGAAGATGTAAACTCTTCTGATACAAAAGATCTTCCACTTGCATCCTCCAATACCCATAGTCGTGTCCATCAAACTTTTCAATTTTTACTCTACCGTCTTCTGCCATTGACACTTACCGAACTATCACTGATTTAACCGATATGGAGAGCAGTGAACAAACACATCAATGGCGGCGACCGGAACTTGACGACTGTTCTATTGAACACTGTCTTGGTGGCCAACTCGGTTAAAATCAGTAATAAACGTTAGAAAACACTGGAATTAAACAATTAACCGGTCTACGAATGGCGGCAGCAGCGGAAACGGGACAGAAAACCTTCTGTCGGCGGCAAAGGAGGCTGTTTGACTGTTTCTGGTCAAAATCGGACCTTTCTAGTCAAAATCAGACCTGTTTGGTCAAAATCGGAACTTTCTGGTCAAAATCGGACCTGTTTGGTCAAAATCGGAGCTTTCTGGTCAAATCTGGTCAAAATCACTTTCTGTCACAGATCTGGTCAAAATCGGACAGATCTGGTCAAAATCGGACCTTTCTGAACTGAAACAAGTTCGCCGGAACCCTAATCTGATTCACGTTCAAAATTGGTTCAACAGAACCTTTGAACAGCAGCAGCAAAACCCTAATCAAACGACTGTTTACTGATGATCGGAATCCGGCGGTGGCAGCGGCGAACGGCGGCGGCGACTCCAGGAACAACAGTGTTAGGTCTGGTGTGTGATCGATCAAGAACCGTAGCTCTGATACCAATTGTTGGGTAATCACACACACACTAACACACAAAAGCAGTAAACGATATAAGGATTTAAAGTGGTTCAGTCGATGTGACCTACGTCCACTGTGCTGCAACTAGGATTCGTATTATTAGGTGCTCAAGAGATTACAAGTACAATAAGACATTTAAATAGAGATTACATTTAGGTATTCTAAGTTAACCTACAAGCTAAGCTCAACCCGTGTGCGGCCCATTAAGGCTTTAGAAGCCTCCACACTCAACAGTTGGGTAGTAAGAAAACATAAAATTTTTAAATGTATATATAATCAAAAATCGTACAAGTAAAAATCACTTAATACAAGATTTTGGGTTTGTGTTTAATTTATTGAAAATCTAAAATAAGAGGTTTCTAATTGGGTATAAAATGATATATGTAAAAATTAGTTTGGGTTAAGTAATAAGCGGAAAATGAAAATTTTGGAATGCTAAAAATTTGATAGGTGTCTCATAAATATACTACTTTATTAGTTTAGAGAGATTTATAAAAATGTTTATAAAACCATCCGGTTCAACCGGTCGTACCTCTGACAGGTACGGAGGCCGGTTCGATGTCCGGTCCGGTTATGAAAACATTGAATATAAGTTAAGAAAATAAAAAAAGGCTCGCTTTCAGTATTAATAGTTGAGTCATATTGATTCTTCTGGATTTTAAATAACATGTACGAGTACTGAAGTATGTTTTTATACATATAAAAAATTTAATAAACCAATGATAGTTTTTTTAGAACGGCGGTTGATGCAACGGCAAGACCGTTGCATCAAAGTGTAGTGACTAAATATCGAAACCTCAGCCTTACAGTTATGTTACAATTGCAGCGGTGCATTTTCAATGGCATTAGAGAGGCTCCCCATGTTGCAATTGCAGTGGAGGCTCCACCCAACCCTCCTGACAGGCTAAGTTGGTTGGAGTCGAAGACTCCTCAACCAATCGTTCTAGGGAAAACCCGGGCAGAAAGCTTTAACCTTGTCGCATAAAACCCTTTTGGCTTGGACACAAAGCCGGGTGATAGCCCGGGTCGCGTGTCATTGCCATTTTCCACAAATTTTGACAACGAGAATTGAATCCACAACCTCCAATAGGAAGTGTGGACATCTTACCATTACATCAAATCTTGCGGACACCAATGATAGTTGATATATAAAATAAATTAGTATATACAAGAAAATAAAATTATTGTAACAAAATTATGTTTTTACTTAGCAAAATTTTATTTTGTTTTAATTTTTAAAATAATTTTATGTATAGAATACATATAACAGAATTCAAAATTTTAGGGAAAAAAAATCAGACCCGATGCAGTTACAAATGATTCCACTTAACCACTCGGTTACAATGGTTCCACTTTCTTAAAGAAATTACAATTGAAACTGGAATTACCTAAATCAATTATAAATATACTTGCTGAAACCGGAGCCAAACTATGAAACAATCGCTAAAAAATTCTAACCTAACTGGAATTGGTCACATCTAAACCGGTGCTTAACTTTGTATAGCAATATTGGAACCGATTTCTACCTGGAACTGATTATTAAAAAATCAGGTTTGGCTATATGTTGCCAAATAAAGGTTCCGAAACCGACAACCCAAACCGGAACCGATCATACCCGAACTGGTGGGTACAGGCGGTTCCAAATTCTCAAAGAGATCGGAACCGAAAGCGGATCCGGGTAAACTGGAAGCAGTTCCACCTTTACCCGGCCAAACCCGAACCAGAACTGGTTATTGACTTTGTTGACCGGAACCAAAACCGGTTCCAGATCCAAAAAAACCCGGTTTGGCCACCTCTATAAGGCCATGTATATTCAGCACACCTCAATCACTCAACATAGCCGGCCACGTATGTGCCATATAAAAAACTAAAACCATCACCCATTTTTCACATACATATGAGTTATCATCATTGTCTCATCACAGTTCCCATCACCCTCAACACCTACTCTTGATCACCCCGTGACCACACTAACGTCCATCCCCCATCACGCCCCTTCACGCATGTGTATAGTGGTTTCGGGCGCCATGAGGACGTGAACAAGGTCTCTCACGCCCAGATCACATCCACTACACATAGCCTAAGGGTTATCAGACACTGAACAAGATGAAATTAAGGGCAACTTTTAAATGAATAGACATGAACATGTTATTAGCTTGCCCAACTTTCGAGATTTGATAATTTGTTAATCTGTTAAAAAAATAAAAATGTAAAACTTATAATAATTGATTGTTTATCTTGTCACATTATGGAGACTCCCAACACATGGAGATAACGTTACACACGTAGTCACAAGGACGCTTATGGTTGGAGTGTTAAGAGGCTGCAGATTATGGGTCGGTGCATTTAGTACGTGTCATAACTCTCGCAACAATTAATATTCGAAGTTTCTATTTTTTTTATTATTATTATTATTTAATAACAGCTAATATTCGGGCTGTGTTGCAAATTGAATTTACTCTACTCTACTTGTAAATAATATATATTTTATTTTTTTAATATCAAAGGCTAAATTGTTCAAAGGGAAAACTTTTTTTAGAAAAAAGAACTTTTTTTAGAAAAAAATATGAACTTATATATTCAATGGATTAAACAAAATTGTATACATAAAATAAAATAAATTAGTTAATACATATATTGTTTTGTACAGCAAATCATATTTGCAAGACCCAAACTTTAAACATGATTAAATAAAGATTGAATCTACAGCAATCTAAATTGTTTGTGTTTGATTTTGTTTTATATGTTTGGCCCTAAATTTTAAATATCATCTTGATTCGAATTCTTCAAAGCGGTGTGTACAAAGAATGTTAAGCAACTTTTTCTGTTTTTACGGATCGAAGTCGTTGCAATGTATGTGACTTGTTACATATCGACTGTATGTGTAATTGATGTTAGGTTTATAGGCCAGATGGTTTCTCTTACGTATGAGATTACTCCTTTGGATTGCCTGCTTTATCTGCAACAAATTCCCTCCAAAATCCTCCTATACAACTTTATCAACAACAGTGTGGCCCCACAAACAATCCAATGTTTTATTGCAACATTTTCTTCAACAAAGTTATTAAGAATTAGAATCATCTGGGAATACAAATGTTGTACTCGCCTGAAATAACATTCAAATGCACAATCAATGTGTAGAACTTCAAAAACACTATGTCTTTCATTATGTAAATAAGTGGCTCTAGACCAACGGCCTTACGGTTCAATGGTATGGAGAATTAGGGATAAAGCTTGAACTTATTGAGGTTTCAAGTTCTAATCATGACTATAGGAGTTTTACCATAGTGGTATGTTTCCTCCTGAATTAATGAGATATAGGTGGTGTGGTTTATGTATGAGCTTCCTTCGAGGCGTGCCAGCCAATTAATTGTTGTCGTTAAAAAAATAAGTACTTCTACTATGACTATAGATTATTTTAAATACAAACTTCATTTTAATATAAAATGGTTTTACAACGGCAAATCAAATTGGATGTGATTCATTGATGTCCTAAATCGATTATCCAATAAAAATTTCAAGATCTCTAGGTTATCAAAAATATATTTGTACATATATTGATTTCAAACCATGCATTTGCATACCAAATTTTACACACTATCTTTAAGCCTCGAATATACAAAGTAAACCTCACATATAAAGCTACTTACAAATATAAAAGTATAAATAATTATAAAAACATTTAAACAAACATAATTATGCTTAAAAAATATATGGTTTGGTTAACTATTTTATACTTCAGATTAAAAAAACGGTCCAACCACCGTGTGGGTCGCTGGTTCAACTAAGGACAGTCCAAAAACATCAAACCAAACCAGTCTTATCATTGGTTTCTAGTTCGACTGGTCCGGTCTAGTCGCGAAAATACTACACCCTAGCTCTGATGCTTTGCACAATTAGGGATGTCCACAATACAAGCCAACCCAGTTAACCAGGAAAAAATATCCAAACCAAACCATTACAACATGTATAACTATTATATGAACTGGTTCACGGTCCTAATATTTATTAAAATGTCGGCTGTAGCCTTGGCCCAAATCCAACAACAAGAGAGTGAACCAACTAATTAGTGGTTATTTAATACAATCTAGCCTAATGTTTTCATAGATAAGTTAAACCATTCAACATCGATCATAATTTTTCCTTATCCATATTAACAAAAAGGAGGGTGCAATTAACTAATTTGTTATATATTTGATCAATTTGTTTAATTTATTATTTTTCTTAGATAGTAATGATAACATTGCTCTGTTTTTCTTAAATTTTTGAAAAATGAATGTTCACATGTCAATTTATATTGAACTTCATTCTTTACTTTTTAAGTATGCTTGAAAATGTATTTAAATTTGTTTGAAAAGTAAATTATTTTATATTTAAACTTTATATTTGAATTGGTTTAAAGAAAAACACTCCAACCCAACTCATTTATTAAATCGACATATTAAACTTATTTTACCCTAAACCGGTATGTCATATTATGGGTCGGTCCATAGTTCTGGTGTGACATGGGTTTTGCCGACACACACCCTATGCACAATTGCATTGTAGGGTTCGCAGATTTTAGAGAAAGAAATGGGATTTAGACGTACGACATGGTGTTGTTGGGTGAGTCAGATGCGGTATTAGTGGTGATGCGACAGTTTAGTTAAATTCATTGGTCGATTAATGTTAGGGCCTTTAAGACATGATCTACCAAAAAAGTTGATCTATTTACATTATTGTATATCATGAATATATATATGAAGGATATTTTCTTTTTTACTGTTGGTTTTAGTATTTGATGATAAGTTATTTCTAGTTATGACCTCACTTGATCATAGGTGGCTCGACAGACTTATATAATAAAGCTAGGGTTTAGTACCCTCAAAACCTTAGGGCCTTGTTTCTTAGCAAGTTTTTATATACATTAGATTTTGTTAAATTGATCCAAAATGTAAAAGAAAAAAAATCAGGGTGAAAAAAAATACATTTTATACTTTATGGTGCAATAGTTTTGAGTTTTTTTGAAAAGTTTAATCACGTATTTATCAATTTTTTCACTCATTTAAAAATTGAACTTTCTAAATACTTTTGAATTTTTTATCGTAGTTACCAATTGAAGTTTTAGGTGTTTTTTATCTGAATATTGTTGAATTTTATTGTTATTTATTTATTAATTTGCTATTTTGATAGCAATTGATTTCTTTGACTTTTGAATTCTTTACTTTTATTAAAGGCTAATTTTATTTTTGAAAATTTTATTGCATATACCTTCTAAAATTGTTTATGACTATATATTTTGTTAAAATCTTTATTTGTTAGTTGATATGATAATAATACATGATCATTTTTTAGTTGCACTTTTTTATGTAAATTCAATCAATTTTGTTGCTTCTGTTTGTCATTAACTTATTAGATATTTGTTATGCTATTATCAAAATAATATTATATTAAGTGTATTATCAACATTTATTATAATTAAATACATAATGTTTATTTGCTAAATACCTAACTTTATTAGTCGTTTTGGCCCCTAAAATGCTTAGGCCGACCCTAAGTTGATACACATAACTTGTTTTTACCAAAGACTAAGTTTCTATTGGAGTAGAGTTTCCACAAATGTTTTGATTTTTGTTGAAGCTTTGTTTCTACTAGTCAACATAGTTTCTACTCATGGGCCATTTCTATGGATGAGTATAAGTTGGTTTCAAATGATGAATCACTTTCTGTTAATTAAAGTTGTTTCTACTACTTGGTTTTTGTTGAAATGAAATATCTTTTGTTTTGCATAAATCCTAATAGTATAAATCGAGTTAGTACGTACATTTTTTTTACTAGCTAGAAGGCAACTACGGTTATAAGAACATCAAACAGTTTGATAGAAAATTACACACCTTTTTATTTATATTTTAAGTTGTAACAATAAAACATTAATAAATGACTTTGCATTGATCATGTAATAATCAATTATTAGGATTAAATATTAGAGTTGTGTAAGTAGTGTAGCTTATAAAAGATTTAGCATGTTGTGCAAGTGACTTCACTATGTGATTTGTTTGAAGTAATACAAGTACTTTAGCTTAAAATTAAAAGTAACCTTGTTTTTTATTCTTATTTCTTAATTATTCACTCAACATCTTTTTTTACATCGGATTACTTGAGAGATTATTTTCTGTTGTTCTCTTAAGCAAGCAATAATTTTCTACGTGTTTGATTAACTTATTAGTAGGTTTTTTTATCCTACAATTAAAGTTAATTAAATTAGATTAAGTCATGGTTTTCTTGTTTCCAATTTTTTTCTATTTTTTTATCTTAATTCCACTATAGAAAATGTTGTTTATAGAACATAGTTTGACAAAAGTAAAATCCGTGAGTTAAATTTTGAAAAGTGACTACTTAATATTTGAAGTTTTAGTTTTTTAACACCTTTGGATATTAACGCTAGTTTTCAATAAAGATATTAAATTATATAAAATAATAATAAATAAATAAAACCCATCCCGAACTAGCTTTTTCATCCTCTATCGTTTGGTTAATCTGGCGGTTTGATGACCCCTCATTGATCCATCATGCCCTCTTGAACATCGAGTCCTTTATCAACGACACTCGTGCCGTTAGAGTTACCCCCGTGTGACACGTTAGTTTTACCTCTTTCTGTGACGCCCTACAAATTTCTGGCACATTTTTTTATTTTTTTATAATCGTGAGAACTCACTTATTTGGTAAACACTTGGGTCCTCTAATACCCAAATAACCGAAAGGAATATGTAAAACGTAGCCGCAATCAACTGGATCGGTGGCTTTTAAGAAAAATCGTTATATGTGAGAATTAAACTTGAAACCTCTAAGTTGTCTTTTCTCTATTTTAACCATGTTTGTTTTTCTTGTACTTTTTAATGAGCTTTGAAACCTCACCAGGGTCAGTTTTTTTTTCAAACGAAAAATTAAAAAATCTCTTATTCATGTTTGAAGAACCATAACTTTTCATCAATTTGGTGGTATATTTCTAGGCTTGATAATTTAGACCAAAAACAAGATAAATGAGTTGTTTTAGTTGAGTAAATATGGTATTTTGTGTTGAAATGAATAGCATAATAATATATAACAGGTTGAAATGAATAACACCTTAAGACAATATACGTGGTCAAGATAGGTAACCAAAAATTATGATAGTAGAATAGATTCAAACAGATAAAAATTATTAATAATATATTTTAAGATAAAAATACTAAAAAATATGTAATTAAACTATTTTGTAAGATTTATCCATTCCCAAGGTCTGTCAAAAATGGAATTGGAAAAAAAAAATGATCGTTACCCAAATGACAACTCCTAGACATTAATTTGTGACAGTTGGTCATTAAAAAAAATAAAATAAAGTTAGCACTACGTATATACTTACTTTTTTTGAACGACAATTTGGATCACTGACTGATCATATACCCACTCGATTATATCCACACCTAATACAAAAAAACTTACCATATTTGAAAGAAAACGGCCCCCTAGCCCATGACGTATATACTTACTCAACTACCAATTTTCACACCATAATTAATTATTTCTCTATTATCTAAGATACTCAATTACTAGTTTATTACCCTCCACTCTCAATGAAATTATCATCTAGAATATAGATAGCAATGAACGTCCCAACATTATTTTTTTTGAACGGTGAATGTCTCAATCATGTGAACCCATTGTTTCCAGGCTATGTCACCAAAGTCTAGTTACATAGACCTCCCATGAGCCACCACAACCACTCCAAGAGGAAACTCCACTGGGAAAACCCCCTGACTCCCCTCAGATCTCTTTTTCGCTGCGGGAGTGATTTGAACCCAATACCTCACATTTAGAAGAATCCTGGGGTACCATTGACACAATTTCTCTTTGTTCCAACATTATTAATTAGGGTTTTACAATTCTCTAATTCTATCATATCTCAAAATAATTAAGGATATATAACTTTATTACTAGTAAATTAACAATAATAATGTATCTTTAAATTAAGCATTAATTAATGCAAACACGTTACATGAATTGAAAGAGACAATAAACAATCAATCCCATTGTTGCTTCTAAAAACTTGTTATTTATGTAGCTTTAAAGCAGCAAGAACAATAAGCAGAAGATAGGCTATGCCACCAGCAAATGACATAAAAATAGCTATGGCTACCTGTTGGCAAAATTTATCAAACACATTGCACACCTTGTCCCATTGCACATGTGAATTGCCTTTGTACGCGATAACACCGATCGAACTGGTCGCACCGACACCAGAAAACAGTAGTCCCACCATCACTAAGTCTAGAATTGTAACCATTATTGGCACAAGCTTATTTCTGCCTCTGGTTACCAGTATGAGAATCAATGAAGCTGCTCCGTATGAGCACGCGATTGCATTCGCAATCACGAAAAACCTGTAGTAAAAAATTTAAGTTTGGTTCTTGTTAGTTAGAAGTTCTAAATTTGATTCTTTGATCATGTATATGTGATGATTTGTTAGATGAACATTTAGTAAGGAAATTGAGATCTAGAATTGAATCATATCATTAAATATATACACAGTGAAAGGCTTGGATTTTAAATATGAAATATAACTTTATATATATAAGCTTTACAAATTGAAATTTTTTTAAATTTATAAAAGATTTTTACATGATTTTTAGAAATTTATTCTGTTTTCAGTGATCAGCAGATGTGACATGATCGGCTAATCAAACTAGCAGATCTTGTCAAAGATGTTTTCATCGATGATGAAAACATATTTGTTAATTTGACCAACAGATCACCTGAAAACATAACACTTTCCAAAAAAGACTACTAGAAATCATGTCAAAAAACCTAAACCATCTTTTTCAAGCTAACGTTTTTCCACCAATAGATTGTTTCGAAGAGTCACATGAGAGTTTTTTTTTTATTCTTTTTGAACAGCAGACGTCTGGTCACCTGTAATTACTACCTTAGCAAATAGATCACTCTTACATCCGAAGAACAGAGTGTGGTGACCAAAAACTAAAAAAACGTCTGGTTCAAAGCAATATTTGTTGTAGGTGAGACTTCAACCCAAACCTCTCGTAAAAAAAGTCAAGGAACTACCACTACGCTATAAGCGTTTAATTTGGCAGTTGCACGACAGTTAGAAGGGCAAATCACCCTGTGACATATATAGTTCTAAGATAAAGTATATATAGAGAAATTAAGAAAGTGTAGTTAGTAGTTACGTACACAAATGCCGACATCTGAGTCCACTTAGCGGTGACCGGGAGGTCAACCGGCGGGAGTGATGAAACGAGCTTAACAGAGACGGTGGTGGTCTCCTTATCAACGCCGAGCAGGACGGTGGCGACGAGAGTGAGTGCAAGTGCTAAAAGCCTGACCGCCAAATCCTTGACGGTGAAGCTGGTCTTCCGGTTGACCACCTCCACCTCCTTGAATTGCGTCTCCATATCACTGTAATTTCTGAAAAAAACAGATATGATGATGATGATGATGAAGAAGAAGATAGAGAGATGAGATAAGTGATTAATGAGCTTGTGAATGAATGAATATATATAAGCGATCTGTTGCTTGCTTTGCTGGTAACATTCTGGTGTGGGTCCCAACAAGACAAAATAAGTAAATTAAGGTAAAATAATTATTTTGTTTTAAAAGTTGTGTTTATTTACTGTTATTTTTAATGTTTTCAAGTGTGGTCCAAGGTTATTGGTTTAAAAATTAAAGACATACAACTAACTAAGGTAGTAACAGACCAAAAAACCTAACATTTTAATTGCTAACTGAGTAATTGACTGCCGTATAGTTTAGGATTAGAGCTAGTCTTGTGCAAAAATATGTTTTTTTTTTAAACCCTGAGGAATAGGTAAAGCCTCGTCCCCTATCAAGAAAACTAGGATATATATACACCTCAGGATCGTCATATGGGATAGAAGTCCCCCAACTTGACCTCAACAGAAGTAGAACCCACAACCTATACAATAAAAGGTTGGAGCTCTACCATTAGGGTAAGCAATGGTTGACATGCAAAAGTATGTATATATATCAATGTGAGACAAACTCACAGGTAGAGTAAGACAAGTTGGCTAGAGGAGGTCTCGTTCAAATCTACGTAAGATAAAAATTCTTCGAATTAGTTTAATATAAGTATGAGTGCAACAGATTTGTACTGGATTTTGTTTTTGGCACTAGATTTTTGTTTTTAATATTAAAATTTTGTTTTTATTATTTTTAGCATATCATATGTCAAATTTTTATTAGTTTTTATTATTCTTAGGCAAAAATATTTTTTTGGTGGATGCAATCTCTATAAACATAAGTTTATAAGACTCAATTATGCAGATGAATGTTTCTAAACTTTTGTCAGATGCAAAGTCACACGGCTAATGTTGCAAAGTTGTATAGCTAGCTAATGTCATGTGTAAATTGAACAAAGGAGCAACAATTAAACAACGACAAAATTGACACATAAAAATGAAAAATGGTCGAAAAACATTATTCCAATTCATGTTAAAGTTATCGGTTTAAAAAAAAAAACTCATGTGGATAGAAAGAACACGTGGAAAAGAGCTAATTGGGACAATTAAGAAAGTACTTGTTTCCATACATGGTTCCATAAATAGAACAGCAGCAATTTTTTTTTTGATACACAAATGTCTCAATCGTATGAACCCACTGTTTTCAGGACATGTCACCAAGGTCTAGTTACCTGGACCTCCTATGAGTCACCACAACCACCTCAGGAGGAAACCTCACTGGGAAAACCCCCTGAGCCCCACAGACCTCTTTTTCGCTGTAGGAGGGATTTGAACCCAAAACCTCCCGTTAAAGAATCTTTTGGTATCATTGAGACAATGCTTCTTTTGGTGAACAACAACAAATAAATGTTTTTCTATTGGTGATATTATATGTTAATTCATTAGAAAATTTAGGCAAGAGGTACAGAGTAATTTGGAATTTTATAATTCAGTAGGGTTTTAAGGGGCCAACACGTTCTTAATTAGCAGTTGTGTGTGGGTTGGGGGTGGGGGGGGGGGGGGGGTTTGGGGCACTCTCAAAGAGAGCAGGGTCCAAGAGATCGCATCCCTTGACAACGTCCGAAGGTAGGGCCGTCCAAAATGCTTGTCGCACGACGCTCGCTCGAAACTCGCTTGTAAAAAGCTCGTTCGAAATTTGTTCAATTTTAAACGAACAGAGCACACTCGGTTCGGTTTCAAAACGAGCCGAGCACGAGCCAAGGCTAGCTCACTCGTCGTTCGCTCGTTTGGCTCGTTTAAGTATAAATTTTTATTAACACAAACATGTTTCAAGTTTTTAAAGATGAATGATGTTGGTATATTCAAACTAATTTATAATGATGTTTACGAACTATTTATACATTTTAAATTTTTTTATGCTTTCGTATAGGGGTATTCAAGGAACCGGTTTTTATAGTTTTTGGATGGAACCATAAACTTAATCGTTATTAACGGTTTTTGAATAATAATAAACCAAAACCGAACCATTAAGAATTAAAAGCAAAACAAACCGTTAAACAGTTTGGTTTAAAGCTTGGGCATTTTAGGTTTGGGATGTTTGACCCGTTAAAAAAAAAACAAATCGTTTTATTATTTGAGATTCACTACTTGCATTGTAAGCCCAAATATATATATATATATATATATATATATATATATAGGGGATGGAATTTTTTATAACCCTCATCTTTTGCTACAACCCATTAACTATCATCCAATGGTTGCTTGAAAAAGGTAAGTGTGTAGGATCGTGTCACGTGTCAATTCATTTCTCTTTAGTATGAAGGGCATTTAGGACATTTGTTATTTATGTAAAGTTTATCCCCTTTTTTTAAACATTCATAACTTTTTTATACTATATTAATTTTTAAAAAAAATTGCACCATTATACTCGTCTCATTTTTCTCTTTAATTTCGTTATAGTCTCGACAAGTTTTTTTTTTGATGTCATATATTTACATCATTGTATCGAGCTTAACGATAGCAAATTAATTAGAATTTTTTTCTAACAATAGTAAATTACAGTAATGTAACACAAAATGAAGTAATTTACAATGACATAATTAACGGTGACGTAACACATTATTTAAAGTGATGTAATTTTCTCTTTAATTCCCGTTATAATGTTGACTACTTTTTTTTAATTTTTTTTCTCATTGCCCATTATTAACATCGATATAACAAGCATAAATATAACACATTATTTTGAATTTTTTTCTAACAATGATAAATTACAGTGATGTAATTAATATAACACATTATTTTATTTTTTCTCTAACAATGATAATTACAATGATAAATTACAGTGATGTAATATAACACATTATTTTGATTTTTTTCTCTAACAATGATAATTATAGTGATGTAATTTATCATTGTTCGAAAACAATTCAAACTAATTTGCTGTATTTAGGCTCGTTACAAATTATGGATGAGCAAAAAGCTAAAAAAACGAACCGAAACCAAATTAACCGAAAAAACCGAACCGGAACCAAATTAACCGAAAAAAACCGAAACCAAATTTTACGTCAATGTAAATTACTTCACGATAAATTACGTCAATGTAAATTACATCATTGTAATTTATCATTTTTTAAAAAAAAAATTCAAATAAATTTGTTATATTTAAGCTCGTTACAATGATGTAAATATAGGGCATCTAAAAAAAAGTAAAAAAAAAATTAGTCGAGACTATAACGGAATTAAAGAGAAAAATGAGACGAATATAATGGTGCAATTTTTTTAAAAAAAATAAGATATTATAAAAAAGTTATTAATGTTTAAAAAAGAGGGGGAAAAAACTTATAAAGGTAAAATGACTATGATGCCCTTTTTAATATTTTAATGAAAAACTTATGTGTAAGTTTATGATTAGTTGAAATAGGTTATGTAGTTGTAGCAAAAAATGAGGGTTATTTTTTATACATTTCCCTATATATATATATATATATATATATATATATATATAGGGAAAGGTATAAAAAATAACCCTCATCTTTTGTTATATATATATATATATATATATATATATAGTGAAAGGTATAAGGGGACTAGGAGTCGTCCCACCATTCCCCACTTTTCCCCACTGCCACATCAGCGCCACATCAGCTTTCCCCACTTTTCCCCACTTTTCCCCATTTTACACGGTGTCGTCCCACTTTTTCCCACTTTTCCCCATTTTCAAATCTTATTTTTAATTAATTATTTTAACAACAAATAATAATAAAAATTAAATAGATTCATTAAAAATAAAATATAAAATTACATTAAAATTTAAAAAGATATTACATTAAATTAAAAAGATATTACATTAAATGAAAATACTAATTATTAGGGTTATTGGCTTGATATTGTTGCGATAAATGCTCCAAATGCTCAATAAGGTCGGCTCGAAGATTTTCATGCGTTGCTCTTGTGTGATTCGGCACGATCGTCCCGACATATATACCTTTTAAAAACATTGTAACTTATATATTGTAAAACACATATAATAAAAAAAAATATAAAAAAACAACTATACTAAATAAATTGTGTATACCTTCTCGAAGAGGATGCGGTGGATGCAGACTCTTTTAAACTCGTGGCGACGATGGTTGACAAAAACTCAAAGTTTCGTTTTTTGAGATTGATCTCGTCTTCTTCTGAACTTGACGATTTACTTTCAAATGTGGGAAGCTCCAACGTAAATGGATCCATTGTTTTAAACTTTAAAAAATTTGAGTGAAGAATGAAAGAATAAAATGATAAAGAGTATGAGAGAAAAAAAGTGTGAGATTTTGGTTGGTTTTTGAGTTGTTTAAATAGAAAAAAAAAATTGGTTTTTTTTTTTTTTAAAAAAATAGCCGTTGCAACGGCTAATTTTTTTTCCCCACCTTCGGCTTGAATCGGTGTGGTGATCCCGAACTACCCCACCCCGAAACCGGGGGGATGGTGTTCCCGGTCGGGGACTTTTTTTCCCGGCTCTCCCCGGCTTTCTCCCGCATCCCACTCCGAGTGGCCTAAAAATAACTCTCATCTTTTGCTATAACTACATAACTCATTTCAACCAATTATAAACTTACACATAACATTTTCATTAAAATATTAAAAAGGTAATCATAGTCATTTTACCTTTATAATTTCTCCCCCCCTCTTTTTTAAACATTAATAACTTTTTTATAATATCTTATTTTTTTAAAAAAATGCACCATTATATTCGTCTCATTTTTCTTTTTAATTCCGTTATAGTCTCGACTAATTTTTTTTACTTTTTTTAGATGCCCTATATTTACATCATTGTAACGAGCTTAAATATAACAAATTTATTTGAAATTTTTTTATAAATGATAAATTACAGTGATGTAATTTACATTGACGTAATTTATCGTGATGAATTTACATTGACGTAAAATTCGGTTTCGGTTTTTTCGATATATGGTGTTGAACCTTTGTTATGATGTTTTAATCTGAAAAACACCGTAAATTATAAACTACGTATATAATTTGTATAAAATCAAGAAACAGAGCATTATTTAAAAAAAACACCATAAAATTTTAAAATGTAATGGTGATTAGGACTTTTGGATTCAAAATAACTTGTAATACTTAGATTCAAAAACACCATACAATCCAAAAAACACAATACAATCTAAAAAACATCATAAAATTTGAAAAACACCATAATATGAAAAAACAGAGCATCATTTAAACGAAATATCAAACAACATACGAAATAACACCATACAATCTGAAAAACACCATACAATATGAAAAACAACATAAAATCTGAAAAACACCATAAAATCTGAAAAACACCACACAATATGAAAAACACCATAAAATCTGAAAAACACCATAAAATATGAAAAACACCATAGAATCTGAAAACGCCAAAACACAATATACAATGATAATATAAACACCATAAAGACAATATGAAGCTAACTGATAACGCCAAATAACATAATATTAAAAACACCATAACCTTGCGTCTCTTCTGTGTTCGATTCCATCATGTCGTTACCCCAAAAAAAACTAAACGATCATTCGCAGATGAAATTAGAATCATAAAATCAATTACAATCTGTGATGTCTTTTTGTAATCGATAATTGATTTGGATTTTTAAAAAATGTTGAGCGACAAACATGGTATGTTTCCAAAATAACCGCTAACAATTATCAGAGCAAATTACGTAAATACCCATATCTATTAAACCTTTGAAAATACACGTGTATGGACATGATTACTTCTCACACTTCTCATGGTTTTAAGACTTTTTACCCAAACCTTATACTATATATATAGGATCTGCATCCTATAATAACCCTCTCTTATTGCATAACCCGAAATAACCCTGCAAGATGAACCCGAATCTTTGGGTTTTTTTTTTAAAATCTTAGTTTTACATGTACAAGAATATGTTCTTTTATGTGTTTGAGCAAATTCTTTTTCGTTTGTGATCCTACAGCACTATAATTCGCCTTACACTGTAAGGCGAATTATAGTGCTGTAGGATCACAAACGAAAAAGAATTTGCTCAAACACATAAAAGAACATATTCTTGTACAAAGATTCGGGTTCATCTTGCAGCGTTATTTCAGGTTATGCAATAAGAGATGGTTATTATAGGATCTTTACCCTATATATATATATATATATATATATATATATATATATATATATATATATATATATATATATATTTGTGTGTGTGTGTGTCAATGATGTCTAAATGAATGAACTTATCTTTGTATCTATTTAATATATATGTGTGTGTGAATCATAAAGTCAGGTTCGGTTTTTTAACGACTAGTTTTTTAGTGAAAACCATAAACCAAACCGTTAACTATGGCTTCAAACTTTTGAAACGGCCGACCAAATATGTTTTAGAAAAAAAAATTGGCCGTGAAACTAAACTGATGACCGGTTCGCATTAAATTTATTTTGAAACCGAGCCAAACCGAACCGAGCCGCGCCGCTCTGTTTCAAAACGAGCCGAGCAACGAATACAACATTTGGTTCGATTTTGCAAATCCTAAACAAGCCGAGCACGAGCACACCCTCACTCGGTTCGGCTCGGCTCGTGAACAGCTCTACCCAAAGGGCTTGGCTGGAATCGAGCTATATTGATTTTTTGAACTATTGAAAATGCATTAGAAAATTTTATTATTCAAATTTTGTCATAAAATAATTTTTATGCAATTTTGGAAGAAATAGAACTTAAAAACGTATTTTTCAATTTCCTGAATAATCTTAAATTCCCCTCATTCAATCATTAAACTGGTTCATGAACTTCTCTTTCAAAATCAAAATGCTTATTCTAGTAATTACGAATTGAGTTTTATCTAATTAAAAGTAAGTTGAACTACCAAATTGTTTGTTCTAAAATTATGTTACGTAACTTTCTGTTCATCCAGAAGTAATTTCATATTCTATTTTCCTCTACATACTTAACTACACGCAAACGCCATTTAAATTTATTGCATTTAAGATGATGAGTATCGTGTGTAAGAGAAAAGAATTGGGGAGAATGTGAAAAAGAGAAGCATAAGGACTTATTAGAGAGAAGTAACCGATATGTATACATATGCTTATGTTTTGATTTAATAACAAGCATCCATTGTAGAAATTTAATATCACCCGTTTAAAATATCTAAAAAGATTGAGAAATGTAATATTGCAATCATTCCAATTGGTAGATATTAGTGCACACACATATATGATATATGTGAACCAGTGGGAACATGATTTCTATTTCCATGGGAGGCTAGAGAGAGGCAAACCCGACCTCCGTCTATTGTCCATATTTTTAAAGGGCACGGAAATTTTAAAAATCTTTCTTGTATTATATATATTTATTAATATTTAAAAATATAAAACTGAAAAAACATAAATTTATAATTTAACAGTGCCTTTTTTTTCTCTACTCCTCCGAGACACTTAAATTTTCCCCATTCTATTTCTATGTTTTGCAAGTATCTTTAATGGTCAAGGTCGTGATACGCCCGTGAACTGTTTAAATCATTTGTCATTTTCATAAATAACCCGTCACATAATTATATGGCAAAGATGGGCATAATATGCATTTTTCTTTATCTTTTTTATTTTTTAGATAAAAGATCCAGAAATTTGGCACATGATTTGTTCATCCCTTTCTTTTTGTATTCATAATATTTTATTATTTTATTTTTTCTAATTCAATTTCCGGACAACCAACACCACCACTAAGATGTGCGAAAGTATGTGTAATTTAATAGGGTTAAGTGACTCATAGACCCTAATTGATTTTTTAGTTGATCCATGTGAAAACCATTCATTTTTTCTGAACAACTTCAGGCTGAACGATTGATTTAAGCTTAAACAGGCACACATCTAAGGGCAGGCACAGCCGTCACCCCTTCACCCACCAGATAAGCGGGAACCTGATAAATCCGTAAACCATCTCCCCTGCTCAAGTTTGAACCCCTGACCTCAATGAGATACAGTTTCTCCTCTTCATTGCAATATCGCTATGCTAGAAGCTCTTTGGTCGAAAACCATTCATGCTCAAATTTTTTTCCACACTTTTTTTTATTCTTTTATTTTCCGAATTCCAATTTCATATTAATTGATTAGATGAGTGATAAATACCCGAATGCTATGTGCATTTATTGTGTTGAAAAAAAAAATAGTGCTTCCACGGAAGATGTAATTCATCGTTTTCAAAAAATAAAACTTGTATAAAATTACTTTACGTTTAATGTTTTTTTTTCATTTCTAATAACATTGTTACTTGTTAAGTGTTTTTAATAATAGAGATATCTTTATTACTTTATTATGTGACTAAACTCACCAACTTGACCCCACCAAACTAACATAAATGTAGTGAGGTAACGTTGTTTTGTTAGAAATCTAAACACCAAAAAATACGGACCATTCATGGCTATGTCTTCCCCATTTAACACCTTTTCCACCACACATAGCCCTTGCCCCGTAATTACTATTTTCACTACCACCATTTGTTGCCCGTCAATAAGGTCATAAACTAGTCAAGTCGAGCTTGAGTAGGCACGGACTCAAATCATATATAAACCAAGTCGAGTCAGCTATTGAGCTAGCTTATTTAATTTTAAAAATTATATTTCTTTTTACTTTGTATACATATTCATATTTATAAATAAAAGAAATATTATTTATATTAACTCATTGATATAATAATACAAGAAAATAATTTAATGCCTATTTCATTTTTTTTCTAGATATCTATTTCATTTGAAAATATTAAAATGAAAATGTGGCTATATGCCTACATATGATCTATTATATATTAAGTTGATGGTAAAATTAAGTTTATATATATATATATATATATATATATATATATATATATATATATATATATATAGAGGAGGGTTCAAATAAAAACTCCTTACTTTGGAGAAAACCAAGAAAACTTCTACTAACCAATCAATTTTTAAAATTTTTTTTCATGATTTTTTATTATTAGCTTAAAAATGTGATAAACAAACAAAAAATTTTAATAAAAATATGTAGATTACGAAATTACGTATATGTAACCAATAAAGTTACGTATATGTAACTCATATATGTAGTTTAAAAGTTACATATATGTAATCAATGAGTTACATATATGTAATAACATAAATTACATATATTTTTTTATTTTTTCTTTTTGTTAACAAATATAACATTATAATAAAACAAAATGTAAAATAAAAAACGAAAAACGAAATTGATTAATAACAATTGTGATTAGTTTTCTTAGTTTTCTCAAATATGAAGGTTTTTAATGGAACCTCCCCCTATATATATATATATATATATATATATATATATATAATATGTTATAATTGTGAGTTATAATTTATAAAAGTTATAATTTAGAATTTAATTTAAACAGGTAAAATGAGCAAGACAACGAGACAACTAACGAGGGATCCACAAACAGATTTTACCTTTGCTAGGTCCTCAGGCTTGGTTTATTTACAAATCAAGCAAAGCCAGTCCAACTCGTTTGCAAACAAATTCAACTTTAAGGAAACTATTTTTCATGAGAACTTCAAACAAGTTAACTGTGAAATTTTTAAAAAGACGTAATCAGCTATCCCTAACTTAGCTCGACAGTGGCGCACTGGTACAGTCTTTTGCACGTCATAACTAGAGCTAGAGGTGGGCAAATAGGATTTATTTTTTGAACCAGTTCCGGTCAACAAAGTCAATAACCGATTCCGTTTTTGACCGGTTCCAACCCGCTTTTGGCTGATTCGGGTTTGGGTTTTGTTGGTAAAGGTGGAACCGGTTCCGGTTTTTTTGATTCCAATTTCTTTGAGAATTCGAAACTTCTGGACCCAGCGGTTCGGATATGACCGGTTCCAATTCGAGTTGCCGGCTCCGGTTTCGGGTTTTTTGCCCATCTCTAACTCGAGCCACTTTTATACTTCATTTCTAAAATGATTAATGATATCTTTAGGCCCAAACCCATTTTATCAGAACTTCCTACTTTGATTGAAACCCAAATGACACCTGAAAACCACCCAGTTTAAACCACGCAGAGTGTGACCCGAAACCCACTTTAACATTTTAGCTTGCTCGACCTGAACGAATTATTTTAGGGTTAGTCCATCACATATATCAGATAAAACAGTTAAAAACTTGTATATTACACATGTTAAATAAATAATTTTATAGATATGTATTTTATATAACATATCATACATTTAAATAAATAATAATTTTTAACGTATTTATGTTTTATATGTTGGGTTTATGGTTGCGCTTCTGGATGCTATACTTTACGACTGGAAACTATTTTTTTTGTATGATGGACACGTTTACGACGAATACATTTTAAGGTAGCACATGATAAACGTTGTAACTTGTTTTTATATCTGTATTTTAATATATAAAATAATATTTATATTATGATATTTGAAATTGTAACAGAATTGCCGTCGTAACATGTAATTTCACACATAGGACCCTCTTTCCCTTCTTTTCTAGTTGACCTCCGTAGCGTCTACCAATTTCGCCATATCCCCTTTTTTGAGATGAAAATCTCATTCCGCATATGACCCTTTTTTTCCTAGGTGCTCATTTTGTATGGGCTTTTAGTTTAATGTTTTTATTCAGTGGACGTGGTTATTTGTTACTTTGTGCGCTGTTCTATTATTTGCCGGTGCGATTGCTTGTAAATGATTTATTTTAGTATAGCATTTTATAATTTAAATTTCAACTGAGCAAAAAGATGATATGTTAATTTTGTTGCTTTCGTGTCATCCATGCATAAGCTGAATCACCTTATTCCTTCTTTTATATTTGAGTGTATACGGCATCATTTTCCTTGAAACTCTGAAATCAACAGTCCAAGATGGACCATAAATTATTAATTATAATAACAACTTTTATAAATTTTATTGTTTACTGCTATCTTTTTCAATTTTAGCTGTTGACGTTGCTGAGCCTTAAGATATTAACTAATAGATTATATAAACTCCTATAATACTTGGTTTGAGGATATGATTAAATTATGTAATTTTATAATCTCCTCACAAAATTTATATATTTAAAAAAAATTATTACACTTTTTGAATTTAATTTAATACATTTAAATTTATGCTATTAATTTAAGAATTAAAAGTTTTGTTAAGTTAATTAATTTTGTAATTAGTTGTTAATTAAATTAATATTGCAAATCGAATACATTCTGCATGTAACATTACGTTGTATATTAACGTAAAGATAATTTATCTCATATGAAGACATGAGTGTTTGAAATGTTAAGTATTATGTGCATACCAATGATCCTTAGCTCAAGTGGTTGAGAGGAGGTACCCTGTGACTTCAATATTGGGGAGGTCACGGGTTCAAGTCCTGGCATGGACAAAATAGGGGTTCCATGCTGGGCTAGGGGGTTTTCTCTCACCTATGGTGGGTTTCCTCCTATTGGGTGTGGATATGATCGGGTGGGTCTATGATCCGTCAGTGATCCAAATTGCCGTTCAAAAAAAAAAAGTATTATGTGCATATGTGGAGATAATTCAACTTTATAATTATAAACAATCCTTTTTTTATATCTTGTTTTCTTCGTATTAACGTAGAACATGTTTAAAGAAACTTATTACGCAACTTCTTAGCTCAATCTTCTTTTTTAACACAAACTGCAAATTGTTTATTGTCAACAAGTATTTGAATGTGTTAACTACAAATTTAAATATTGTCTTTAAAACAATAGTCAATCATAACATATACATTACAAAAGATAGTTAAGGACAATAAGTTTTCTTACACTCGAAATTTGATAATGTAATAAAATTTTAAAATTTCATTACAACCAAATTTATCATGTTAGGTATATAAGAAACCCAATTCAATTATGGACTTGTTAATCATTTTTGAAGCTGAAGTCAAAGTGTGGTCAGAATTGTTTCGATATTGTTGTCATTTGTCACTATCATATTCATCTTTACTAAAATTTCACACTCAAATTTCACATTTGTTATTGGTTAAATTTGTATCTCACATTAAATTCTCTCTTATATTAATATAATATGTTCTTTTTCTTGTTAATGACATATAAAAAACTAATGATTTATTTTTTATATTAAAAAAGATTAAAAATAAAACTTTACAAAAAATGTTCTTAGTATATATAGGATAGTAAAATTTATTTATACTACTAAACAAACCACTAAAAATAAAGTTAATTACACAAATAGTTTGTTAACGTTTTAGAAACCAGTTTTTATAATGAGTTTATGTATTAACTATTAAGCTAACAAAAGTAAACTTTTATATTGGATAAAGGATAGTTATGACCATCCAAGTAACATATGATACAGTTGATGTTTGAAGGACTAAATTTATAACCCCAACCCGGCCCCACAAAAAAAAACAAAAAACAAAAACACAAGACCATCTGTAATACATATCCCGTATCCCTATTGTGATCCCCTTTCTGACTTTCTCGACGGGGTTAAGCGTGTACACCGTCTCACTACTACAAAAATCACTCTAATGCAACATTTATATTCAAAAAAGACTGCATTAGTTTAACTTACGTTAGATCTAATGCAACTTTTTTGTTACATAAAGTAACTTTATTTTTCCTAATGCAACTTTTAAAAATGCAACTTTTTAAAAAAAGTTGCATTATGTAATAAAAAGATTGCATTAGACTCATGCAACTTCAGCTAATACAACTTATTTGCAACCTTTTGTGACAAAAAATGTTGCATTAGACTTATTTTGTAGCCTTCCTGCTGTCTCTCCTTTCTTGCAACCAGCGGCCCCTACTCCTTGTTTGTCCCCCTCTCACACCCCCCTTTCTCCTCTCTCATAATGGGGAAAGTTTGGCGTTGTTTGTAAAACAACACCTTAAACTATGTGTAGTAGTCATTCCACTGAAAAAACTTTCCCCATTATGATGCTGGGACGGTGGGGTACCAGCCATTGAAGATGGGTCTCGAGAGAGGAGCAAGGGTTTCACATTTGTTTTATTAAAGAGGGATTTAGGAATATATGAACGATTATGGCATTATGCCCTCGGTTGGAGTTATTGGGATTGAGATTTTACAGACGTAGCCAAATCCACTAACATTGTGCATATTCATATCTCTTCTTTACTATGCGTAGGCATCACATAAGTAACTATTCACAAATATACGTGTAATCATCACCATTTTATCACTTCATTGGTTTAAAAAAATGACTGGTTATTTTTCCACTCTTCGTCTCACACTCATGACCATGATCACTTCCAACGTATCACCCACCCTCATGCCCCTTGAGGATGATATATGTAGGCATGACTGGAGCTTGATGCAACCGACCTAATAATGGTTGAAAATTTTAAACCGTTGGTCATGGTATGAGAATAAACAATTTGGATTAAAATGATTAAACCAGATAATTGATATTATCTATTATCTTTTACATCAAAAATAATGCTTAAAACTTATATATATTATATGTTGTTAAAAAACTTATATATTACTTAAACGAATTAATGCATTGCAACATTTTCAAAGGATGAAAACTCATAGAGAACAACTATAACTAGTTTTCCTTATCCGACTCAAACGGTAAAACTGATCCAGAATATTTATGTCAGGTACTATGAAATTAGAACATACAAATACAATGATATCATTTGAGAAAAAAATCTTAGATCTGCCACTACATAAAACTAGAACCAATTTATACACCTATGCTAACTAGGAGCGTTTAGGGGCAGGTTAGGCACATGGGTATATGTTATTATTATTTTTTAATAGTAAACGATCGGTAGCTCAGGATCATCCGGGCAAATAGATCACCCTTTTGCCCGAAGAATAAAGCATGGTGACATGACTCACGCACCCATAAGGAAACCTACAACTAGATTAACCCTTAGCTTAACCCAAAGCAATATTTGCTCTAACTCAAGACATATTATAAGAAAAATCAAAAGGCTACCACTAGGCTATAAGCTCTTTGATGGGTATGGTATCTGATAAAGGTTTATCGTACATAATTTTTAAAATTTACCGTATCTGTTAATATTAATCGGTTGCGAAAGTAAAACTATGGTTGTGAGGCTACCCACGTACATCGTCAAAACAAAAAACAAAAATGTTGTGCGTATAATATAAAGTCTTCCTTGTACGTGTGCAAAAAGGGGCCGTCGTGCATTCAACTTCAACTAAGGTTGCCGACTTTCGGAGAATCTTATGTAATTATTTACTAGATTATCATTCAATAATGACCCTAATTATTTGAAAGATTAGTATAAGTCTATAACAATATACGTAATAATTATTTAACTATATTTTTTATTAAAGTCTCTAAACATGTATATAATATATTAATATATGTGATTGATTCTAGTGTTTTAAAAGAAAATTGACTAATAAATTAGTAAAAATTTGATGAATTAGTTACATCCATGCTTTTATTTATTTAACAAAAAAGAAAATTCATAGCGCCTTATTATTATTATTATTATTATTATTATTATTATTATTATATTATGTACTAAAAACTAAAAGAAAGTGAGGAAATAGTATAGTTTTGTTACTTTGTATTTTGGCCATGGCCACTAAACAAGTTTCAATCATACTTCTATTTAATTTCCTTTTGACTTTTTGATTGTTAACTTAAGTTAGACTTCAAAGAGTAGGATTATAAATTTGAGTTATCTATTTTTGTAGTTTTTCTAAAAATGTATAGCAAAAAACTACTATTTTTGACGTTTAACTAAATATATAAAATATTTTATGTTTAATTTTTACATAATGTGCTTATTTTTCTTATAAATTTGTTTGTAACGTATATCTTTTGAAAGTAAGGTCAAATATAATATATTTTTTTTATTATTTTTTGAATAGTCTTTTAAGTTTTTCTATACTTATTTTTATCACAACGTGACTTTCATCTAAATTTTGATATACCAAATTGAGCTGATTAACTACATCTGCTTTATACGTGTTTAACCACATTAATATCTTAGTCGTGGCATACAATTTATTTAAAATAAGCTCGCTTCCAGTTATGTTGTCGAGTTTCTTGACGTTAGTTTTAACAAAAGACTGTCAACAATTAAGACATCATTTTTAATTTACGTTTTGATATTCGAGAAGAAAGTGCTACCGTCGCAACACGTCACGTGTGTTTAACTAGTTTTAATAATTTGAAAGCCAAAAAATCATCAAAAAACAGTTGTCTTGTGGGTGGGAGGGATATATTCTTGTACCAAATAAATTTTTTGAAGTTTAGAAAGTGGCAAAGCACTACATGCCACAAACAATTGTTAAGCCGGCAAATCTCTGCCTTTAAAAGCCAACTGAAATAACTAATTACATGCTAATTACTTGTAAATTAATCAAACACCACACAGGAAACAACAGGCAGAGAAACATTCAAAACTCCCCTTTTGTCTCCCCCCTCCATCCTCTTCCCAAAACTCATTTCCCACCAAACAAAGGAAAATGGGTTGTGGGAAATCCAAACATGCCGTTGAGACGGCCACCACGGTTGTTAAATCGTCCACCCACGCCGATGGCACCAAACAAACCACCGCCACCACCAAAACCGCCAAGGAGACCAGCGAGTCATCGTTGATGCAAAAACAAGTTCAAACCAAGTGTTTGTCTATTGAAGACGAAAAGAAAGAGGCCACGATACCAAAGGTAGACCCTTGTGATGTTGTCAAGACCGAGGATGTGGCCCTGACGTTGGGGGAAAGCATTGAGAAATCCGCAGATGATGTGAAGGTTAAGGAGTCTGACCCGACGGATAATGTGGTTCCTGCGTTGATAGAAAATGCAGGAAAAGCCGTGGAAGTGGTGGAAGATGATGAGAAGGTTAAGGATCTCGGCTCATCAGATGCCACTGTTGTCAATACTGACAATGTGATCCCCACGTCAAGCAACGATGATGTGGGAATCACTAAAGTTGTGAAGGAGGATGAGGGGAACAAAGAATCCACCTTGAAAGCGGATACCACGACTAAGATCGATAACCTGCCTCCCGTGGAAGAGTTGAAAACGAAGGAATTCAACCAAACATACGACAACAAAACCAAAACCGAATTCATGACTCCCACGAGTGAAGATGTTGTGGGAGCCTTTGAAGTCGGGAAGGGCAGTACAGAGGTCAAGGATTCCAATGAAGAAAGCATAGTGACTGCAATATCTGATGAGAAGCCCATGATAACCATCGACAGTTCTTCAAACCCTAAGGACAACAACCTAAAAGTCGAGGAAAAGAAGCCAGTTTCACTAGCAGTAGAATCAACAAAAGTAGAAGCAAAGAAAGGTATGAAAGTTAGTACTAGATCCACAAATAAAACCTAAGGAATGTTAAAATGATTAAAACAATTTACATAAGGTTATTTTTGAGTATTTTATGTATATGTGTGTGTGCATAAAACTATAAATAAGTTTCTGATCATCATATTTTGGTATATGTTGAAGAAGAAGATCTCAAGGTGAAAGTAGACATGACCAAGGCAAAGATCACACCTGCAACAGAAACAGAGAAGGTTTCCACTGCCAGCAAGGTACATGTTTTCCTCCTTTTTATATATATTTTGAAAAACACTGTTGATTTTTACTTTACAATCTTACTAACAAATCGAGTTGAACATATAATATCACATAAATCAACCGCGAAAGGTGAAAAACTGAACGAGTCGGATAGATTAGGTCAGGGATCACAACATATTTGGGCCAAAATGAATCGGGTCGACTTGCGTTAACTAACTAAAACCTTTTATCGGTCTTTTTATATTATAAATAAGAAATGTATTAGATATGATTATCAAAACTATTCTAATATAGTTGTAATATATCTTTGATAACTACTTCAAACTTTTTCAAAATATCAACACAAGACAAAGCTCAAGTAGAAACTCATGGTTTTTTTGGTTCATTTTCAGGCAAATGTTGAAGAGGCACAAGAGAAAGAACCATAGACAATATGAAGGATGATAAGAAATCTAAGAAGACAATGCATGAATATAAGTCACCCTTTGATATGGTTGTGGTTAGATTTTTGGTAACTTGCTATGCTTTTTGATTGTATACTTTGTGGACATAACTAGAAGGTTACAATGTATGGCATTTTGAAGTTTACTAGAATCCGGTCGGTTTTTATCTTTATATTGTCTCATTTGTTTGATACAAAAACAATGCCTGATATGAACACAGTATTGGAACATCCTAGACAAATCCCTCGTCTATCGCTAAAACTGGTCTTGTGATAGAGACAATATTTTCATGACCAGTGATCGAACCAGCCGTCTTACAAGTCCATGGTAACCAACCGGTTCAAAGTGGGGACGGCTCAAGAAACTCAACTAGACCGGTCCTATAGCTAGTCCCAGTCCAGCAGGTCTGGTTGATCAAATAAACTAATGGTAACCAAATTTAGCCACTTGCAAGATTACCAATTATTCACATTCAAAATAGTCTTACATAGAATTGGTCAAAATTAAGGCTCTTTTGACATCCTCACAAGTCAAAGAACCCACGATGGATCATCCTACATGGCTACATGTTTATGAATAAGTAGACGCAGCAACCAATTTATTCAAATAGAAAGTCTCCTAAAATGGAAAGATAATTTATACTAATTTAGATAGCAGAGCCACAAAAGGGGCAAAACCTGAAATCAGAATCAACCTCCCGATCGCAGAACTGACATCGCAGGATTTCCGTCGGCCGGAAGTCTACCGGAGGAAACGACGGCGGGTAAAATAGACCGCAGTTGTTACAGTGCATGAGCTGGTCTTTTCCCGACCACCGCCAAACAGGGATGAAAAACAGTTTGAGGACTTTATTGGTGTCGACAAGGTCCGCCGGTGACCGGCAGTTGATGCAGCGGCCGGCTTCTTGCTTCAGCACCTGACGAACCTCTTGAGTGACGCCTCCGACGAAGAAGAAGAACATGGTATGTAATTGATTCTTGTTCTATGATATGGTGAATTAGTGTTGTAATTAGCTTGGGGTTAGGGTTTTGTAAGGATCGGAGGTTTCTCGATGGTTCTGGCAGTAAAAACACTGTTGCTGCTTCTTACGTAAAGAAATTATGTATACTCTGTCTAAGCTTCTGTGAGAAATATAAAACCCAAGACTCCTGTGGCGGTACGGATTCATACAACTCACACGGACGAAGCTTGAATTTTTTTGTGTAGGAGGCCGGCATTTAGTACAAAATTTTTATGAAGAAAAAACTAAAACGGCCGGACTCTAATAATATACAATTTTCTGACCAAATCCTACTATATACATGTTTTTAAGCCGAAAAACAGCATGCCCTCCGGGCCTTCATTATCCTTTGTCCTTGTATATATATGGTGTCAATTGATCCACATATAGTTGATCCGCTGACGTATCACTAACAAGTCTTGTATCAGAAAATACAAAAGACTTGGGCAGAAAATTATGCATATCTAAAGAAGAAAATCGAAAAATGAGCTAGATCCTATTTAGAAAGGAATATTACATATACATCTTGATTATCTACTATCCAGGTCCCCTCAAACATTTTCGGGCTTAAGCAAAATAAAATGCTATGACAAATGTTTACGTTAAAACCCTTCTCCTTTTATTCAGGCTTAAAGACCGGCAATAATAAACGAAAAATTTATATCCGATGGAGTTAAAAAGTTATTTGTTTATATTCACATGTATAAAATATTTATATTAAATTTATTTTTGTAGTTTTCTTAAATGAAAATTTTTTAATAAAATGTTAATAATCAATTTTTTTTAATATCTTTAATTAGATATTTGAAACTTTTTATATTAACTTTTGTTAAATCTTCTATTATCTTCACTTCTTCATAGCCCTAGTGCCCCACAAGCTTAAAAAAAGCCCACATAAAAGAAAAAAAAACGATGTATGAAAGTTTTTGGAAAAATTAAAAGCTCTATATTTTCGCGGGCTTTAAGCCCCTTGCTTGGGTTACTTAGCTCACTAAGCCGACCTTGCTACTATTGGGATTAAATAAAACAAAAGTAAAGGAAAGATAACATAGACTTTTGAATTTCAATTTTTATTTGTTTTGCGGTTGCACTTTATCTGTTTCTTTATGTTAGACGGGTATTGGGGACACCCGGGGGTTTATCCATCAAACCCATACTTGTTAGGACCTTACTTGAAAACCTTTTAACATTAAAAAAAAAAATCATGAACCGACCCCGTCAAACCCGTATCTAAAAACCTTTTAGCATAAAAATAAGAATCAGGAACCTACCTTTTTTTAGTGTTGAGCCAGGTATGATTCAATTACATTCGTGTGAAACCGGGTATGTGTCGATCGGGGCATGGTGATTGTTGTTTATCTTTTTCGTCATGTTCTAGTTTGGATGCTCGTGTGCTAATAAACAAACAATTCAAGATTTCAAACTTGAACAATAACAGTAAAATATTTCAATGTTTTTTTTTCATTTGGATGTTCAGATGGTTAATATAATACAACATTATTTCTCTCATTAACAGTATACGAATAAACAAGACTCAACTTTTAAATATAGTAAACTTTTCAAAAAAAAAATCAAGTCTTTTTAGTCAAATAGTTTTAATGGGTTTTAAGCAGGGGCGTTCACGGTTTGGTTTTAAACTACGAATCCGCTCAAACCGGTCATCGGTTCGGTTTCGCGGTCGTTTTTTTTCAAACATTTGGTCGGTCGGTTTCAAAAGTTTGAAACCGTAATGAACGGTTTGGTTTATGGTTTTCATCAAAAACCGGTCGTTAAAAACCGGACCGTTAGTATGCATACGTGTGTATGTTATATATATATATATATATATATATATATATATATATATATATATATATGTTTGACGCTTTAATAAGGGACAAAATTAGTCCGTAGAAGTAAAAAAATTAGAAAAAACTGGGCTTCTATCAAGGATTTGGCCCATCTAGATCCCTGCCATCACAATTCGTTTGATAAATTTACCGCCGATCCCATATTTGGTCCTATATCTTAAATCTAAAAACCCTAATGTTCATCTTCTCTAGCTGCTAAATTTTCTTTCAATCAGACCAAAGCAAGAGCATCAATCGGTGTTGCTAACAGGTAGGGTTTGATGATTTATTCATACTTTTTCATATCCCTCTTACAATCGGTCTCAAATAGGATCATCAATCATTGATTTTTGTTCTATTCATCTTACTTCTCAATCTTTTATATCGATTGATAGGTAACTTTATTTTAGATCTTAGAGACTTTTTAATGCACAACTTCAATTTATTTTATATTGTTTAGGTGTTTGGAGCTTAAAGTTTGGAACCTTAATTAGCATTTGAAGATCAGATAGACTTTTTGACAGCATGTATTTTACATCATGATTTTGATAGACCTTGTTATGTATTTTGATAGCATGTGTTTTGACAGCATGTGTTTTTGACAGCACTTTCATTGACAGCATGTATTTTACATCATGTACCTTTTTGGGCAGACTTTGTAATGTTTTTTTTGACAGCATGTTATTGTAATGTTTTTATACAGCTTTTATTTTTCGGCATAGTTGATTTTTTGATACACAAACCGGAACCAAACCGCATATAATGGTTTGGTTTTTTTTTTAATGGTTCGGTTTTGGTTTTTAATATTCAAAAACCGTCATTAACGGTTTGGTTTACGGTTTAATCTAAAAACTGTCAAAACCGGACCGCGAACACCCCTAGTTTTAAGCTGAGCTTGACGGGTAATACTCTTACCTCACCCATAACTGTAAAGACAAATACCTTGGAATCGTGAACCGAACCTCATTTGTATAACGGGTGTGTTACAAGGGTTTCATGAGTTGGTTCCACAAGATTTAATGAGTATACCTGCAAGATGTTCACCCATACACATAAGTGGCCAAGTGGGATCTCAAATTTCCTTGATTCTCAAGGTCTTTTATTTTATTTATAAATAAATAAAATGATAAAGAAAGAGTTGGTGGATGCTCACTTTGAGTTGGTACATGTAACTATGTAAGTATGAATTAGCAAATGTTAAGCTCATCATTCACTAGGTGACAAATTTCCATGATTCTCAAGATCTTATTGCAAACAAGTAGTTGATATGACTCGTAATCCTTCACCAAATAGTTTATGAGTTGGTAGTTGCTCTTTTACTACTAACAAGTGTTTTGAAAACCGGACCGGTCGGTCGGACTGGTCGGACCGGGAACCGGTGGGTGGACCGGTCCGATTAAGGGTTTTGAGCCGTTTTTGGGTGGACCGGCCGGTCGGTCGGACTGGAAAACCGGTGGTTGAACCGGTTTTTTAAATTTTTTTATTTTTTTTATTTTATATATATATATATATATTTATAAAATGTTTATAAAATCATCCGGTTCGACCAGTCCGACCTCTGACCAGTAACGAGACCGGTTCGACGTCTGGTCCGGTTATGAAAACATTGCTACTAACCTTACTTGCATCTCATCAATCCTCTTACACATAACCATCATAAGTTAATCCTTTATGTTTGGTAAAAACCTTCAAAATCATTGAACAATCTTAGTAATACTTAAATGAAACAAAATCTAAATCTAAAACTGAATTAAAATTAAAATTAAAATAAGTAAATTAATTTACAATGAATTATTTCTGAATAATTCGATGTATAAAATATAGATTATCAAAGAAAAATAAAAAATAATCGAAAACTTCAAAGTGTGAATAAAGTGTTTTATTCACTAGGTGATGTAATTAAAAGGCCTTTTCGGGTAGGTTTGATGTTCGTATAGTCAAGAAGGACGACATTGTTGAAACGGGTACATGGAGAATATGGGGGTGCCGAGTGCCGACCACCAGAAAGTGACATGTGTGACGAACAAGTAGAAAAGTATGTAGAGAAGAAATTTGTTGGGTGAGAGCATGTTTGTGTCATTGATGTTGATGTGATGACTATGAAGTTGCTTAAATTAGAATGTTAATACAATGTTATGATTTGTTAAAGTATTCATAAAATAAATAAGCATTAGTAACAACTCGAGGTGTGTGTAGATTCGTGTAGGTATGAGTTCAATTAATAACTAATACATGTTTAATTTTACATAAGAATAACAGTGTATAATTTTGTGTTAATCCATATTTTGATATAAACTTTTCCTATAAACGAGTCTGGTTAAAAGTAATATGTTTTCGTGTGCTTATATTATATACGTTCTATCTTGGTCTACGTTTCGACGTAATTTTTTCAGAATAAATATAATGCATTTTCGTTTGATAGAATAAATTAAAGTACTATATGTTTTGACATTGTATTAACGTGCAACAGGTAACTTTATTAGTTTAAAACATTACCCCTTTTATTTTTTAACAGCAAACTTCTGGTCATCTAAAATCACGTTGACAAATAGATCACATTTCCGTCCGAAAAATAAAGCGTGGTAACCTGACCTATCTGTTCAGGAAGAAACCTAAAATAAAAAAAAAATCACTTGGCTCAACCCAGTGCGATATATGTTCTATCCAAGACTTTGACATAAGACTTTTTATAAGAGAAATCAAAAATTCAGTGTTACCTTAGAAACCTTTAATTGTTAGAAAACATTTTACCAAACCCTTGGACCAGGGGTGTTCATCGGGTCGGATAACGAGTTATTCGAGTTTGAAATTTGTTTTGGTCTATCCGAAACCCGACCTAGAATTCAAAATATATTATCCGACCCGAAAAACCCGAATTCGTGCATCCGAATAACCCTGTTTTATTCGGGCTATTCGGATATCCGACTCGAAAAAACTAGTCTTTGCATATCCGAAACCCGACCCGACACAAATCTAAAATCATATTATCGGACCCGAAAAACCCGAAATAGATTTTGAATTAGGTTTTTTCGAGTTTCGCATACGATTCGGATTTCGAATTTTTTTAAGTTTTGGATATTTTGAACAAGACAAGAAAACGAAAGGTCTTCGTGTGGTTATAAATGGTGACCCCAACATTTTTGGCTTTATCGAAGAGCTCACTAAACCCTTACTCGAAAACCTTCATCTTTGATTCTTTGTAACATTGAACCCCAGAACACAAAACCAAAAACCCTAAAACAACCAATCAATGTCCGACGATCTCCGCTCCGTTTTCAAACCTGGAACGGAGGTTGAGATCAGCAGCAACGACAATGGCTTCCGAGGAGCCTGGTACGCCGGAACCGTAAAAAAATACAACAGCCGCAACAAGCAGTTGATACAGGTCGAGTACAAGACGTTAATGGCGGATAGGTCTGGAACCAAACCTCTCCTTGAAACCCTAAATGTTGTTCAGTTGAGGCCTCTGCCGCCTCGGGAGAAACGCGATCGCGATTTCAAGTTTAGCGACGAGGTAGATGCGTATTACAACGACGGGTGGTGGGAGGGAGTCATCACCGGCGTACTTCCTGGTAATCGGTACTCGGTGTTTTTTAGGGCTACACGGGAGCAGCTGGAGTTTAGTGGGTCTGAGCTCAGAGTGCATAGAGAATGGTTTTATGGGAATTGGGTTCCACCGCTCGAACAGGAAGCAGAGGTAGTTTACTTGTGTCTTATTACATTCACATTTGGTCTGTGTCTAAATTTGAAGATTTCATAATTTGAAGGGTTATGAATAATGTTTTTGATCCACTGTTCATCCTCTTCATAAATGTTTTTGAGTAATGAATGTTCCTGAGTGAGATAGAGACAGAGACATAGAAAAGATTTGAATGGTTAAACAAAGTTTAGAAAAATATGATATTTAGTTAAATTATAGAGATAAAGATGATGATTCTACTGGGAATAACAAATAAACAGTATCCAGTAATATAAATCACACTTATAAATGAAGGGTCTAGCAGTAGCAGCCTCTGTCTTTGGGATAGAGGTAAGACTTCCCCCTCAACCCTTTCGCATACGTTACCAATAAAACTCTTCATTGTTTCTTTGTTTGTTTATAAAAGTGGGTTCCAAGTAGTGCTAGATAAATGCAAATGTTAGGCTGCTCCCAATTAAGACCCTGGCTCAGGAACTCTCAAATATGTGATTTTCATTTCGTGTGCCCTAAAAGTTTCGCTAATGATGTAAGATTAGCACATAAATGGCGTAATGTTTTGACCTCTACTAGTTGAAAGAATTAGGTATCAGAGTAAGAGATTGCTTATTAATTTGGAAACAAACAGGTTGTATAGTGTTTGGATTTGTTTACCAATTGGTATGGCCATATGGTATGACATCTCTTCAAGAGTTAGATACAACAATCTTAGTCATTCACGATCATTGTTGCTCTTTTAAGTTTATCTTGCAAAAGATATTTGATTTCATACATATTTTGATTGAACTGGATTGCTGTATGAGAACAGTTGTTTGAAAAAGTGTTGTTCAACAGTCAAATCACTTGCTTTGTGTAGGGGTGTATTGGTGACACAGTTAAGTAAACCGTATGGAAGGCACTACCTTGCTAAGTAGTTTAATACACCATTATGGAAGACACTACTTGCTTTTTGTGGGGGGTATATTGATTGCACTACTTTTGTGTAGAGGTATATTGATGAGGAATTGTAACCATTTTAGAACACTAAGCAACTTCGTTTAACGATACTAGATAAACCACCCAACAGCATTTTTAGTTTTTTAGGATTTTATGACTTAAGTAAACAATTTTGCAAATCTCAATATATAGTATTAGAAGTGTTCATGAGCCAAGTTAGATCAAGCTCAGCTCAAGTTTTAAACCGAGCTGAAAACTTGAGCTTTGCTTAGCTTGGCTCGGTTTAAAAAATTGTTTTAGCTTGGTTTCGACTTAATTTAAGCTTAGTTTGGCTTAATTGTTTAACTTAAAAGAAAGAAAGAGCCTTGATGTGAATACTAATGGTTTGGAGTTAAGCTTCAATCATTTACAACAACAACAAGCATACCCAGTTAAAATCCCACTTTGAGTGGAGTCTAGGAGGAGAAAGATAAAGCTTCAATCATTTACCTAACTATAAAATGTTAAAAAGTCAGATGTCAATTTAAACAAGCGAGCCAATAAGCAAGCTAACCTTGGCTCAAGATCATCTGGTTTACAAACCTATCCATTTGATTCATTTTTTTTACCTAAACCTTTTTAATCGATTCATTTTACGACCATCTCTAGAGATAAAGACATAACTCAAATTAACCCATGTATTGGTTTATCTTCACTTCAAAGTTCGCACACATATCCACATAGGTCTATATTTTTTCTTTTTGTGTAACACAAACAGTTAGCATGGTTTTCTGCAGGCATCCATCTCTATAGAGTTGAACGTTTGTGACAGCAATAAATTTATCAAAGGTGCAACTGTAGAAGTATGCAGCGACGAGGATGGTTTCTATGGTGCATGGTTTACTGCTACAGTTCTTGAACAATTAAGCAATGGTAGCTTCAAGATCGAGTACAAATCCTTAAGAAATGATGACGACACTGCTTTTTTAACAGAAATAGTTGACACCAACCACATCCGTCCTTGTCCTCCTAAAGAAACCGCTAACCATTTTCGCTTGTTTGAAGAAGTTGATGCCTTGTACAATGACGGGTGGTGGGTGGGTGTGGTTTCTAAGGTTTTGAGCCGACAAAAATATGAGGTGTTTTTTAGGGGGACAAATGAGGAATTGGTGTTTAAACAGTCTGATTTAAGGCAGCATATTGAATGGATCAATGGGAAGTGGGTGTCGTCTTCCTCGGTTTGTAACTTGATGCACAGGTAAAGTAATGTGATTTTGTGTAGTTGTTAGTGGATGTTTTGGTGAAACTTGGAATTAGGTATGTAGTGTTATGATTTAAATTGGTTATGTGGCTTGCACATTCCAATGATTATGAAGGCTTTTGTACTCTGACAAATATAGGAGTAACTGTTACTTTTGTTTTTTGGTTCTATGGTTAAAATCTTGGAAAGAAACAAGGACAGGTTTTATTGCTATTGAAACAGCATGTATTGGTTTGCTGCTATTATCCTATGCTAGTGTTCTCCTTTTGCTCTTTGAATTTGTGGTATCACCTGCATACAAATCTGAATTGTAGGAGTATTTGTAACTTGGGGGAATGAAGATCTTCCTCTCTTACCATCCATCAAACACTCTCCCAGCTTCTCTTTCAATCTTAAACTATCCAAACATTCCATGAAACAAAGCAATTACTTTTTCTTTAAAATTCAATTTCAAGATTGCTATCCTGTTTACTAGAAACAATGCACAGAATTATTGATCAAACACAAGATTTCATTAAAACCCAAGGCACATAGAGCAAGGTATAAAAATCTCTCAAATATATCAAGCAAGTGGGCTCGGCATGCTCCAAAAGTTGCTACTATTATAGGTTGGAATCGATGCTTATCTTATACAAGTCCTTTCTCAATCCTGTTTTGTTTTCATTTGAAAAGGTAAAAAAAACAAGAAGAAGAAGAAAGGATGCACTGTTAATTCGTGACTTACTAACATTGTATATGAACAACTAAAAATGAAAGCACATTTAAATTGAATGTAATACCTTCTAAATCGAACAAGCAAAAAATGAAAGCACATTTAAATTGATTGTAATACCTTCTAAATCGAACAAGCAATCACGAGTGCATAGCAATGACTCAATGTTTGATGATACTTATAAACTGGCCCCCAATGTTAACATATGATTAAGAAGCAACAATGGTGATTGGAATGCTCAATGTTAACCTGAAGTCGTTAATCGAGTATCTATTAGAGGTGCCCAACGTACCAGGAACCAAAACCGGTCGTACCCAAACCAGTGGGTACGGGGCGGTTCCGGGTTTTCAGAGAAATTAGAACTGGAACCTGGAAAACTGGAACCGGTGCCACCTTTAAACCGGTCAAACCTGTGAGGCCCCGAATCCCTGGAGTTCCCTCGGTTGGTAAACATCAAACTCATAGTCATTAAACCAAATTTACATTACTATGGCAGCGGAATTTCAGGTGATTACATAAAACATGACACATATATTATACAAATGTTAAACATAGCCCACACTCTATGGTTTTATACATAGCCAGTTTATGCCAGGGTAGTCTTCAGGGTATGCCTTGAGCCTTCCTGCTATTCTTTCTCAATATCATTCAACCTGATATGCATGCTAAAACAAGTCAGCTTTCGCTGGTGAGTTCTAAGTTAATCTTTCTATAAACATAAAATCTTTACTATACATAAAAATGTTAGCATTCACTGTTGACCGAAATCAACAGTCTCAAAATTTTATAGAACATAACATAAATCACATATATAACATACATGTCATCATAACATAAATACATTTCATACTGTACATAAAACCTTAGCCTTTGCCGTCACCCGTAGTCAACAGGCTCGTGCAACACAAGACTCTTTAACTATCAACCCGCAGCTGATAACTCATACATGTATAAGATTTCTTTAACCCTATCAACGCGCAGTTGATAACTCAAGCATGCCTAAGATTTCTTTAACTGAACTGGCTACACACAGTCGACAGGCCTGTTCTTTCACAGGACTTCTTAAACCATCAACCGAAATTGACGGCTCAACCGGTACAAGACTTCTTATAACATGGCTTAAATCATTTAAACCATCATACGCATAGGCGGCTCCTTTCACCGCAGTGCGCATGTTATGCCCAACCGCAGCCGGGACTTTCATAACACATTTCCTGCTCGACCTCGGTCGATGTCTTTCAAAAATCATTTTTTTCTCAACCACAGTTGAGAATTCAAACATTCTTTACATAAAAACATTCTTTATTTGAAAACATACTTTACCTGAAAACATACTTTACCTGATCATAATCAGGTTGCAATCACTTTCATACAATAATTTTATAACATGCATATCAGCAAAAATGATAAAACATTTAAAATAGGGCTATAAGAACTCACTTGATGTCTTACTGTAGCAAGATCCCTCGTAACTGGTACTAACAGTATAACTCTGCATTGGTTTGCGTTTAATTAGCTATCTATACTTTAACTTACAGATTAAATCTTTTTGAACGTTCAATGTCAAAGACATTGCCTTGATAGTCATCAAACCGATATTAGGTTGATAACACACTTGATTAGTCAGAATAAATCGTGGATTAATCAAATAGTTAATGTTGTTGATTGAACTGCTAAAACAGGTTCCTAGACAGATTAATGGCTTAGAAATGACCAATCCTTGTTATTGATTACCCAGATATCATGAAATATCACAACATAGCATTAGAATAGGTTTAACAACCATATTTAACATACTAATCTGCCTGTTATCATAAACATCAGATAAGCATTCCAATGAGTATGTTAATGGTTGTGATTATTTTGAAACACCTGGATTTCACGTTGCATGTCAAAGATTAATCAAACTAATCACCTACAGTATCATAATCACATGGTTTAAACCATTATAACCATTGTTATGATTTCATGCAAACCGGGCATTACAACGGCTCAAAACAAGGATTTACTCATTCACCGTTCAAGTTTGTCATTTATAATCAATCCTAGCCATCATCTAGACAATAATCAACAATCATAATTATATCATTACGTTCAGAAACAAGATTTAATCAATCATTATCAATCTAGAAGGTTAAAATGAACCGTTACCTCTTCAAACAAAGTTCTGTGCGTAAAAAGACGATCCGGACTTGTATTAACGATCCTTGGTGCGATCCATATGATCAAAAGGCTTCAAAATTGAATATTTGATGGATTTGATGTTGCTTTTTCGTCTGGATGAAGGAATGGTCGAAGATGAGATCAAATTTGTGAGTTCTTGAAGAAAACTGACTTTTTAAGCCCATTTTGCGTTTCGCTGACGTCAGGCGCATCGCCCCAGGCCAGACGGTGGTCTGGGGCGTACCGCGCGGATTGGGTAGGGCGGCCAGAGTTTTCCACTTTTTGACTTTATCTTCGTTTCGCGATTCCGGACAATCCGTAACTCCGTTTCGCGCACGGTTTTCGCCCACGTTCACCATTTCTCACATACTATCATCCTGTAATAATTTCGTTTATCAAATCAACATGGATTTCAAGCACGTTCAGATGTGCTAAGTCTTCGGTTGTTACAAAACCCGAACCGGCAAAACACCGGTTGGAACCGGTCAAAAACCGAAACCGGTTTTAAAAAAACTCGGTTCGACCATCTCTAGTATCTATTCAAATTCTAGATTAGTAACTCTTATATTAATTTATGAATTGAATAAAGACTCTTTCCATTACATGCTCTATTCAAATTCTAGATTAATAACTCTCATTAATCTATGAAATGAATTAAGACTATTCACATTACATGTTTTGATTACATTTTTTTAAATCATTGTTGACATCATCTTCAAGTAATATAAATGCAAAACATTTTGTGTCTTGTTAAGATGATGGAAAAAGAATATTACATGATTTGAAACACACATACGCTATAAAATTTCTTGCATTATCGATTCTACCATCTCTCGTTTCATGTACACTTTTGGGTGTTAGGTTAATCTTGACAGTTACAACTGTTTTAGTTGTTGTATCTTCGGAGACATAAACGTTCATTTTGAGAAGAGACACGCAATATGTTTTAAGAGAAGTGTAATAAATGTGTGCCTCAACCATGATCATCGACACATTTACTCTATATTTTGATGAAGAATAACTAGAAGACACAACGATTTGAAAACTAGAGTAAAAAGACTACAAGAATTATTCTTGAAGCATTTGTTGTAGACATCGTCAAGAAGATTAGTTAAAAACTCAATATAAAGCATACTCTAGTCAAGGAAGTTATTTGGTATACCTAACGAAGATTTGGATCAAAACAAGTTTGGTATTTAAATTTGTAATTTATATTCTTTTATTTTAATCTTGTAACCGATAATGTACTAGATTATTTCCTATAAATAAAGAGTGTATCATTATTATTTATATTTTATTATTGTGTTATAATAAAAAACTGAACCTCCTTTCTACGAGAGTCACTCTCGCATTGACCAGTGGAGCTATCGATGAAATTATTGCTTGCTTGCCATTATGTTTACAATTTCCTTTTGTTGTATGTTTTTCAATAACAACAAATGAACTTTAGTTCAGTAGTTATCTAGAATAAATTTGTTATTAAAACAACCATTTTTTCACATAAACAATTATACGTTAGTTTTATCTAAGTTAAAAGTAAGAATTACCTTAAACTGTTAATTATACTCTTCATATATATTATATGATTTCCATCTAAAAGGTGCATACCAAAGTATTGCAAGGTTATTTGATATCTTTTTCCCTTGATTTTGGTCATTTTGGCTATTTGTCACCTACAAATCTACGAGTTTTCACTTAGGATGAGTGTAATGGTTGTGTCAAAGGAGCAGACATCAGGTTGTGGCACGTGGATGGACATGTTGGAGAAGTGCAGCAAAGGAAGAGGTGCGTGTTCCACCTCTAACCGGTCATACCCGAACCGGTGGGTACAAACGGGTACAGTTTATCAGTCAAATTAGAATCGGAAAAACCGGAACTTGTTCCACCTCTACCCGGCCAAAACACGAACCGAAACCGGCCAAAAACCGATAGAACCGTTCATAACCCAGAACCGGAACTGGGTCTTGACTTTGTTGACCAGAACCGGTTCATAAAAAACCCCGATTTGTGCACCTCTAGTTAGATTAACACTCGCAAGAAACAGAGAAAGGTGAAGAAAGGAGTGGTGGGTTTTTCACTTTCATGTTTTATAACAATAAGTTTTAAGAGGATATACCTTTTTTTCATTTGTGATTATTCATGTGCAACATCTTTCTTTTATCTATGCTTACTTATTCATAATCTAGTTACTGAAGCTTTATACATTTTGATTTACATTTTTAACCACGTGACAATTATAATGTAACCTTTTCATGATTTTCAATGTAATGATGTTTGTTCAAAAATTATATATACTTTTCTTTATATGAAGAATATAATAATAATGTCAGTGTTAGTGTCATACACACGGGTGCATCTACTAGTTCTTAGACTTTTGTTCCTCATATATTAAGAGGATGTTTGGTATTTTATTTCAAAATGAATTTTTGAAAAAGCCAATAAGTCAAAAAAAATGTTTGATAAACCTAAAAAGACTTTTGAAAATGTGTTTTTGTAAAGAGGTAATAAGTTGTTTTTCAAGACCACAAATTTTAACTTTTCAAAAAAACTTATGACGAATTGACATAAAATTAAAAAATCTACCTCACCATTTACCCTTTACCAAATATACCACCTACCACCGACACAAACACCAACACCGCCAACCGCAATAGCTACAACCCATCGCCACCCGTAACCGCCAGCCGCCACCACCCATCACCAATGTTGCCACCCACCGCCACCATCACCCATCACTACTCACCGTCATTGCCGGCTTATCCCTAGCAAACAAAACAACTAGTGTTAAAAGCATGGTTGTAGAAGTCGCTAAGCGCTAGTCGGCGGCGAGGTACCGCCTAGGGATTAATCGGGATTAATCGGCGCTATGCGGATTGGAATTTTTATATGTAATTTTACAAATATATATTATATACACACATCAATATCAATAATTTAATATAATACTTCAAATAATTTTAAAAAATATACTTAAATATACTAAAAAAGTACTTTAAAGTGCAAACTTAAACACTGAGTTCAAAGTTTATAGATAAATTTCGATGTTAACTGCCAGGATTCGATGTTTCAGAGACATATTAAAAATTTTTGGTTGAGAAATGTCTAAATAATCATGAAATTGGTCCCTTTTTACCATAAAAAAGTCAAAAAAGTGAAAAAAAATAAAAATTTGATTGGGCCGCCTAGGCCAAAAATTAAACAGTAGATGGGCGCATAGCGCCTAGACGCTGCCTAGACGGCCGCCTAGGCCGATTTTTACAACCATGGTTAAAAGTATATAAAGAAAACGAAGAAAATACATCTTTAAAAAGAAAATAGTCAAGCCCCAAAGAGACGTCATGTGCAAATATTTCAAAAGGACTTAAATGACTTATTTTAAAATACTTTTTTTTTTACCTTTGGAGATTAAAAAACCATTTTGAAAGGACTTTATTTACAAATCCTATCAACATCAAGGGATCAAACTGCAAATAATAATCAGTACGGTAAGGACCAAATAAAAATACTCAAACCATTATAAAACAACAAACCCTAACCCTTTTACAATCGCCAATTTCGTTTGATGGACTTATCAACGGCCGCTTTTGGGATCCTCCAAAAACCCTAAATCTACCTTTGATCTGTGCTCCTTTTCAATCACAGGTACACCCGATGTCTTTTCAATTCAATACGATGTTATGTTGTTCATCGTTTTCATTAATTTCGGATCAAGAAATCGATTATTTAGGTTTAAATTATATCTGTTTGGTATATAACAAAACTTTTAGCCACGATCGTTAGACAGAGTTGCTAAGATCTAACAAATAAGTTTTATTATTATTAATTACATGAGATCTGTAGCGGGTTATAAAAGTTGTAAATTTGATGTGTTTTTGTTTTATTTGAAAGGTTGATTATGATGCAAAGAACATCTGGGCAGCTTGAAGGAGGTCAAAACTATTGCTAGTAGAAGAAAATAATTATTTATTATGTTAGTTTAGTATTATTGTAATGATATTTTAGACAATAGTGTGCAATTTTGCAAATGTTGTGTTTTTTTTTTGTTTTGATTTGAGAGTGTTGGCTCTTTATGTAACCATGTATGACTGTGTATGGTTACCTAATAAAGGATTATGAAGGTAGTCTAGCCCACAAACAACACTAATGTTTATCTAGTGTCTATTGGGATCATGGGTGAGACATGTGTGTTCCAAAAATTGTGTTATACATGTCTCACTTTTGGTTCTATAGACTCTAGATAGCAATTAGTGTTGTATGTGGGCTGGCTTACCTTTATAATCCTTTGTTATTAACATAGATAGTCATACATGGTGACATGAATAGCTCTAAGATCATATTGAAATATAGGATGTTTATGAGGGATTCAATAGTCTTTGTAATGTAGAACATTATGAGATTTAATAGTTTTGTAAATTGTAATGGAATGTTATGACAATTTATTTTGTAGTTTCAAACGTTCCTTGTTGAATTTGAATATGACTTGGACAGCAATCGGAACCCTTTTGAATTTTGTTTATAGACACTGTCTTTGTAATAAATAATTTACCTACGGTTTTTTTAAACCAGGCTGACAAATTGATTATAAGTGCAAAAACAGGGTCCTGTATCAAGGAGCGAAGCGCAAAAACGCAACTCTTTTCATTTGTGAGGCACACACACATATACTCGTTAAAAACACAATTTTGTCTAAAAATATAAAAACAAAAATCCAGTAAAAATTTAAGAGTATATTACCAAGACAAAATTACAAATTTAAACCTTTATGTTTCTAACAAATAACAAATATCAACCTTTTACTATATTAATTACGCTAAACAACCTTTAAGTATTTAAGTTGTTTCAACTTTCAACCTTTACGTTAACCCTGGTTAGATTTACCAGTTAAATCTAGTCATGTGCAAAACATGTGATGGGTATTATAGGTATTTTGATCTTTTGTTATTTTTAAACCTAAAACCAATATTCACGTATCACCGTATCTTATTCAAGAATTTATTCCAAACATGGGTGTTCGAAAATTAGGACTAAAACCCACCCAGAAGTTCACGTGGTTCCTCCGTCTTCGGTTAGTGTTCACCCAGAAGTTCACGTAATTAATTTGGCCGTGGGACCGGTCGGTGAGGGACGCCTAATGGTGGCGTTCACCATTTTTTTTACTACTACACTCTTGTTTCCTAGGTTTCATAAATTAACCATATGGTTCTAAGCCTTAGACATTTGTAACACATATACTCATTACGTCACCAAATTACTCAAACATAATTGAACAAATTAACTTCACATAAGAATTATATGTAATACAAACGTTTAAAGTTTGGATCATATGGGTAATTAATGAAAACTAAGGATCAAAATAATATACTAGCAAACCACGGGATCATCTTGGTAATTTACTCGATTTTAATGAAAACTATAACTTTGAGAATGAAAATTATAATTTAGTATTTTAGTTAAAGAATAAGTATGAAAAGAAAAAGAATAAATAATGCTTGTAGCCTAAAAGTCATTTGTAGCTCGCTTTTAAACGATCTAAAAATCAGTTCTCTCTAATCCCTCTCGCTTATCAGCTTTTAGCTTCTAGCTAATTCTATAAACCACAACTGCCAACATGCAAATCAAACATGAAAGCTTTTCTTTTCCATTTTTCCTCTGTAAGGGTATGTACTCTTCTTTTAAGTGACATGGAAGCGAGCGTCATGCGCCCGAGCGACTATAATCGAAGCAAGCAAAAGCGTCGTACACACGCCTTAAGTAAGCAAAAGCGTCAAGCCCGTCGCCTGAAGTCGCCTCACCTCTAGGCACCTCTTAGGTTCACTTTTTAAAGCTAGGCATGTCATATTGATTGCCCATGTACTTTTTATTTAAAACTTGTATTTCGATGCTTACATTGGTACATCACCTTTTTCTAATGGTCCAGTATGGTCATGTCGGTGGTGATAAATGTGAAAATAACTATACATATAAAAATTATCATTTTTCTTATGTTTTTATGGCATATGTTATGTTACAATCTTTTATAACAACTTCAAGATATTTATAAAATAATAACTTAATAAAATTTTATTATACTCGACAACTATCATAAAAAAAATACATAATACACAAATTTTATTCCACATTACAGAAAAATCAGATAAAACTTTCATATAAAAATGAAATCATAATACACAAATTTTAGAGTAAATTACATTTTTTGGTCTTTATGTTTACACAAAATTTCAGAGATAGTCCTTTATGTTTTAAAATGGCAAAATCATTCCTTTAAGTTTTCAAATGTTTCAAACTCGGTCATTTATCCGTTAACTTCATTAAGTACTAACAGAATAGGGACATAAATATAAAAAAAAATCATATAAGTAATTGAGTAAATTTCATTTTTGGTCATTTATGTTTACATAAATTTTCAGATTCAGTCCTTTATTCTGTTAGTGCTTAACAGAGTTAACGGAGAAAAGGACCGAGTTTGCAACATTTGAAAACTTAAAGGACTGATTTTACCATTTTGAAACATAAATGACTATCCCTATAATTTTATGTAAACATAAGAGACCAAAACTGCAATTTACTCCAAATTTATTAAATAAAAAACTTTCGCAGACGTTTTGCACAAAGTTAATTCGGCTCAAAAATGCAAGAAATACTATACTAAAGTGCATGAAATAAAGCTCTTAAATCACTTTATTACAAAGCTTTATTTATTAATGAATCTTGTACATAGCTTGTGAGCCCGGCAAAATGTGTGGGTTGGGTAACGGGTCAAAACAAGTTCCAATCAGGATGTGTAAGGATCAGAACGAGTTCCAGTCAGAATGAGTGTAGATCAGAACGAGTTCCAGTCAGGATAGGTGCGGATCAAACAAGTTTTACGTAATTGTTTATAATAAACATCATTGTGGTTTAAGTTAAAATGTGTTGCAACTAGATAACAAGTCATCAATTTGAATAAAGTGTTACTCATCTAAACAATTTTGTGTTATGATGTTACCAATTTCAATCCATTATACAATAATTATTTACCTAAACCAACTCATTTATTTTGATCAGTGTGAAGACTGTCACTTCTAAGACCACTCCCATCCATGATTTGGAAGTGTGGTTGTTCGGCAAAAACAAAAAAAAAAAAAAGGAAAATTACTCAAAAATGCCTAACCAAGTTGCCCCACCAACCTTTGGTTGGCTATTATAATATTATTAAACAACATTTTCAAGGCCACATGTATTTTTGTAATTGGTTAATTTTATTTAGTGAAAAGTATATATATATATATATATATATATATATATATATATATATATATATAGACAGTGTCTTTGTAACCGCTGTCAAAATCGATCTACGCCGTTTAAATAAGACGAAAGAAAATCTGAAGCGTCTAAATTCGACGGTTATGAAGATTTCTGGGCGGTTCACGATGGTTTTACGTTCTCTCTTACGCTCCGGCGGTTTCTACCAGTTTTCCCCTGCTAATCACGCATACAAAATCACCCGATCTCGTAATTTCTCTACACCACACCACACGCATCACTACCAGCACACGCACTACACCAAACCCACCGTCATCATCACCCCGCACCACCACCAACACACTCACAAATCATCAATCGCACCATATACATCAACATCTCTGCCTCTTTTCTCGCTTCCGCCATACAAAGTGCTTGCCATTACTGCAAACTTGGTCGGATATATTAGTTTATAAAATCAATAGAGATTTGTTTTGTATTAAAGAGGGATATTATTTGTATTTTGAATTATCAAAATCCTATCTGTAAATAGATTAGGTTTGTAACTCTATATATGGGATTTGGAGCAATAGAGAAAGGGAATCGAAATTGATCCCTGTTTACATGGTATCACGAGACCTTCTTCTACCCTAGCCGTCGCTGGGCTTCTTCCCCCTCCACCTTCTGCAACTCGCTTCTGCCGCCTTCCCCTCTTCATCATGGAGTCCAAATTGCATCCGGCAATCACCGTCACCAACATCAAAAACTTCATCCCTTTCACCCTTGAGATGGAATTCAGTCAATATAGTTCATGGGCAGAACTATTCTGCATCCACTGCCGTGCTTTTCAAGTCACCGATCATCTCACCTTTGATTCTCCACCAGAACCATCACCATCAGTCGACGCCGGCGACAAAGCTCCGCCCCCACCGCCGCTGGTTAACATGGATCTCTGGTCTCGGATTGATGCTATCGTGCTTCAGTGGATATATGGAACAATTTCAAACGATCTATTGCACACAATCCTTAAACCTAATACCACAGCCTCTCAAGCGTGGAAGGCTCTTGCTAGTATTTTTCAAGATAACCAAAACTCTAGGGCTGTTTATCTGGAACACAAGTTTGTTACCACCAGACTTGATAACTATCCCTCCATGACCACTTATTGTCAAGCATTCAAGATGCTTTCGGATCAGATGAGTAATGTGGCTGCTCCAATCTCCAACCAACGCCTGGTCCTTCAACTACTCGCAAGCCTCACTGAAGCTTATGGGAATATTGCCATGCTCATCCAGCAAACCACTCCCCCCCCAGATTTCTATGATGTTCGTTCTCGTCTAATCCTTGAAGAAACCCGCCAATCCCACCTTGCATCCACAGCCGCTGCTGCCACTAACACTGCTCTTCATACTACCACTCTGTAACCCCCGGTTACTATTCAACATTTTAAAATAATATCAGAGTTGGTCCCATCAAATTTTTCATTTTCAAACCTTGTTTAACCCTCTTTATTTAATAATATTAAACAAAGTTTAACACAAACGCAAACGTGTCACACATTTTACAATACTTATTTACATAAGTAAGTTTAAACCAAAATTTTAAAAGTTTGCAACAAGGTTTATCTGTTCGATTCCCAGTCCACCTCGATCCTTACAGCCGTGTACGTCATTTTTGACCTACAAACATCACACAATAATTCCCATTAGTTCATAAGAACTAAGTAAGTAAACTCCAATGGTTTCTCAACAATAAAATGTAAAAATACATTTTTCACAATCAACATTCAACTGAGTCATTTCTATTTGAATTGACTCTCACAATATAAAATATCACATTACCAATCATCAACTATTGCTCACAATAGTTTAATCAATATTACACTATGGGGTTCACATTCCTGTGCTTCCACCATAGCCAAATGCCAGCACCTCTGGCTATCCACCATTGTGGAGTCACAAATAATTCAAGTCTTAAGATGTTCACCAACCGGTACTTCCATCTAAGACAATTGACAGCACCTCTGTCTATCCACCATTGTGGAGTCATATATAATTCAAGTCTTAAGATGTTCACCAACCGGTACTTCCATCTAAGACAATTGACAGCACCTCTGTCTATCCACCATTGTGGAGTCATATATAATTCAAGTCTTAAGATGTTCACCAACCGTACTTCCATCTAAGACAATTGCCAGCACCTCTGGCTATCCACCATTGTGGAGTCATATTTATTAAGTCTAAGATGTTCACCCACCGGTACTTCCATCTAGACAATTGCCAGCACCTCTGGCTATCCACCATTGTGGAGTCATAAATAATTCAATCAAATTACTATGATGTTCACCCAACCGGTATTTCCATCATAGAAGTCCCACACTATTATTTACCAAGGTATTGGATTTATCATAGGTTGTTGAACTTTTATTGTTCAACGTTTCCCTATTACCAATGCCATATTTATCATATAATTCATTCAACAACAAATTCAATATTTATTATGTGATGTCATAGTTGTGGGATTACTTACCTTAATCAGACAAGGGATTAGCAACTGCAGGCTCCTTTCCTGCTCTATGACTAGTGGTTTGATTTCCACTACCACCACCTAGTTGCAAAATACATATATACAACTAGTTTCAACACGTATAGCACGTATAATCAAGTTCAACACACGTGACTGATTTGACTTTCTCAAAGTCAATTCATCACATAACTGACTCTATCTTACTATATTTAGCAAGTTTTAGTCAATTATCACACTTATTCATATTTCATGCCTTCCCAGGCAATTTATCAAATAATTGATGTTCATTATATTAGTTACGATCTTTAATCACTTTTTATTATTCAATATTTATTTTTAGATCAATAACTATTAATAATGGTAGCATCAATTCATCAAAATCATCATTTAATCTATGAATTATAATCCATAATTTATTTGAAATCATATTCAATCCATCCTGCTAGTTATCCTACCATGATATGGGTTTCATAACAACCGGACATTATCCCGGCTTCAAAACGAAGATTTCACCGTCAAAATATCAAGTTCTTCGTTTCTAACAATCCCTAGTTATCAACTAGGCAATAATCAATACCCATAATCATATTATTACAATCAAAACTAGATTTAATCCACACAATATCAAACTAGTAGGATAAAACAAACCGTTACCTGATCTGACGGATTTCTACGGTTAAAACAACGATCGGGACTTGAAAACACGATCCTATGCGCGATCTGGATGATTAGAAACCTTTGAAATGGAGTTTTGGTTGTTCAAAAATGGCTAGGGTCGTCTGGAGGTCGAGTAAGAACGAAAACGGACGATTTTGAGCGTTTCTATGCATTCTGATCGTTTTAAACAACTTTGGCCGACATATGTCCCTGGGCGCATAGCCTGGCTCCGGAGGGTTGGGGGTTAGGCGGTACGCCTAGCGGGTTTTTCTTCCAATATTTGATTTAAACTTCGTTTCGCGATTCCGGGAGCATACGAACTCCGTTTTGCGCACGGTTTTCGCCCACGTTCATCATTTTTCACATACTATCAATTCCCAATAACAAAAGTTACCAAATCCTCGTGGATTTCAAGCACGACCAAATGTGCTCTTGCCATTAATGACGTAATTCTTACATATTTTCCAATTACAACAACCACAATCGTTTAATTAACGATTATTTACAATACATTTATTATTAAAAACCGGTTGTTACACACTCAGCCACACTCCTCTTCACACCCATCTCCTCACCCACCTTCGGACTCTCTTCAGTATTCACAGCGGGGCAGGGGTCGAGGCAAGGGCCGTGGTCGAGGCCGTGGACGCTCTGGATCTTACTATCCCTCTCCCGGACGCGGTCATTCTAGTACTCATCAAGGTGGCAACTTTCAAAGTGGCAATTTCCCTCCCAATACTGGCCATTCATTATGTCCTCCATCTCGCCCTCCATGGCAGCCCAATGCCAACCAGCAGTGGCAGCCCAATAACACCCAGCAGTGGACCAGCCCACAATACAATTGGACTTACCCACCTTGTCCTTACCCAACGGCCCCACTGTCACGCCCAGACCCATCTCAAGGCATTCTGAGACCTCGCCCACATCAGTCCTATGCAGCTTCCGAAGTCTCCTACACTCCTACTGATCTAGACCATGCATTCAACACAATGCAGTTAAACCCACCCGACAACACGTGGTACATGGACTCCGGGGCTACATCTCACATGGCAAGCAATTCATGTACTTTCTCGTCTTATGTTAATAAGGGTGTTTCTCGGAATGTTCTTGTTGGGGATGGTTCACAGGTTCCAATTCATGGACTTGGTCATTCTACCCTACCCCATCCATTCCCACCTTTCCAGCTCAAAAACATTCTACATGTTCCATCCTTAATCAAAATTTTATTATCTGTCCGACGATTTACTATTGATAATAATTCCTCACTTGAATTTGACCCTTTTGGTTTCACTGTGAAGGATTACCAGACGCGCATCCCCCTCCTCCGATGTGACAGCACTAGAGACCTTTACCCGCTCAACTTCAACCACAATTCCAAAATCACCTCTCCCTCTGCTTTTGCTGCTCTCTCTGAAAACTTATGGCACCAACGCCTAGGCCATCCGGGAAAATCTATTTTATCTTCTTTGAATCATTGTTTAGATTTTAAATTTCGTTCTAGTAAACTTAATAATGTTTGTCATTCTTGCATTTTGGGCAAGCATATTCGATTACCTTTTACTGATTCCAATACAATAACTCAGTTTCCTTTTGATATTATTCATAGTGATGTTTGGACTTCTCCAATTATTATCTCTAGTGGTCATCGTTATTATGTGTTGTTTCTAGATGATAAAACAAACTATTTGTGGACTTATCCACTAGCAAATAAATCTCAAGTCTTCACCACCTTTGTTCATTTCTATAACCTTATACAAACCCAATTTAAAACAAGTATTAAAACCCTACAATGTGACAATGGTGGCGAATATGCCAATAAAATTTTTCATCAATTTTGCAAAGACAAAGGCATTTTATTTCGTTTCACATGCCCTCACACCTCCTCACAAAATGGTAAAGCTGAACGAAAAATCAGATCCATTAATAACATCATTCGCACACTTCTAGCACATGCTTCTAGGGGTGAGCAAATAACCGAATTAACCGAATCGTAACCGAATTAACCGACTTAACCGAACCGATTTAACCAAACCGAACAATTAACCGACGGTTTGGTTAAGCATAATCGATTAACCGCACATTGCGGTTCGGTTTCGGTTTTGATGTATAAATTAACCGCATTAACCAAACCGAACCGAACCGATTGTTATATATTATTATTACTATTACTATTATTATTATTAATTATTAAATAATTCTTCAAAACATATGATGTTCTTCATGATATTAATCATATTAACACAGTAGATGCTATCAGTTTCACTTTATATATAGTAAAATACACCTTAATCATAACAATTTATTAATCTTACTGATCACCGTTCCCTAAACTCATTATCACCACAAACAACCGAAGTAGCACATCGATAAAAAAATAAACATGTAATGAAAACTCACTATAAAAGGACAAGTTCGGCTATGAGATGACTTGATATATTAAAATTGGACTACACTCGACAAAAATACACATTATTTTAAATTTATTATTTTAGGTTATAATAGAATGGTTAATTAACCGATTTAACCAAAATTAACCGAAACCGGCGGTTAACCGAAGTGCGGTTAACCGCATATTGCGGTTCGGTTATGGTTTTAGAAATGTCATTAACCGCACATGCGGTTATGGTTTTGAAATTGGTCATAACCGCACCGAACCGCACCACGCACACCCCTATATGCTTCTGTTCCAAATCGTTTATGGCATCATGGTCTTGATCTTTCTACATACTTACTCAACATTCTTCCTTCCAAACTTCTTTCACAATCTACCCCAACAGCTTGCCTATATAACCGCCAACCCACATACTCTCATCTAAAAGTTTTCGGTTGTCTTTGCTTTCCTCTACTCCCTTCGGCCACTATCCACAAGCTTGCTCCTCGTTCTACTCCTTGTGTCTTTCTTGGGTATCCCACATCCCATAGAGGCTACAAGTGCTACAACATCCAATCCGGTCAAATCATAATCTCTCGTCATGTTTTGTTTGATGAAACCATTTTCCCCTTTGCCACTTCTGTTTCCCCTACCTCTAAATCATATGACTTTCTGACTTCTGAACCCCATCCACTCATATGGACCACTCAGGTTCCTCATCCTTCACCTACAAATACCCAACCCTTATCCCAACCACCACCTCAGCCTATTATTACTTACCAGCGCCGCCCCAAACCACCCCAATCCGCACCTCAGCCATCTACCACTACTCCCACCACGGCTGCTCAACCTCCCGCCCAAACTGCTGCTCCCCGTCGCACCATGCATACTCGCAGCATGTCCGGCATCCACAAACCTGTTCAACCCATAAATCTTCACTCCTCACTTTCCATCAGCCCCATCCCTAAATCTCCCATCACTGCTCTCCAAGTCCCAAATTGGAACCAAGCCATGCAAGACGAATTTCGTGCCCTTATTGATAATAATACGTGGAAATTAGTACCTCGATTGCTTGCTATGAATATTGTACGTAGCATGTGGATTTTTAAACATAAATTGAACTCTAATGGCACCCTAGAGCGGTATAAGGCTCGATTAGTTTGTGATGGCAGGTCTCAACAGGTTGGAGTAGACTGTGGGGAGACATTCAGTCCGGTGGTCAAACCAGCAACAATCCGGACCGTTCTCAGCCTTGCACTTTCCAAATCATGGGATGTTCACCAACTTGATGTCAAGAACGCCTTCCTTCATGGCCATCTTCATGAAACTGTTTATATGCATCAACCTCCTGGCTTTCGGGATTCGAGATTTCCCAATCACGTTTGTCTTCTTCAAAAGTCCCTTTATGGACTCAAGCAAGCTCCTCGTGCGTGGTACCAACGGTTTGCAGATTATGTATCTACACTTGGATTTCACCACAGTCGTTGTGATCACTCATTATTCATCTACAAATCGGGTTCACACATCGCCTACATCCTGCTTTACGTTGATGACATCCTGTTAGTTACTTCTTCTACAGCCCTCCGCACACATATCATGCGCCATCTTGCTACAGAATTTGCCATGAAGGATCTAGGCCCTCTCTCTTATTTTCTTGGCATTGCAGTCACTCGACAACCTGGTTCCTATTTTCTCTCACAACAGAAATATGCAACCGAAGTCTTAGACCGAGCTGGCCTTTCATCTTGCAACCCTACGGCCACACCTGTTGACACAAAACATAAGATGAGCGCCTCTGATGGCTCTCTTTTGGTTGATGCTACACCATATTGACAGCTCGCAGGGGCATTGCAATACCTTACTTTCACCCGTCCGGACATCTCATATGCCGTCCAGCAAGTCTGCATGCACATGCATGCTCCTCGTACCACACATATGAATGCTCTTAAGCGCATTCTCAGATACATTAAAGGAACAATTTCCTACGGGTTGACCCTTACCAAGACCAACACTTCATCACTGGTTGCGTATACGGACGCTGATTGGGCCGGTTGCCCAGACACCCGCAGATCCACTTCTGGCTATTGTGTGTACCTAGGAGATAATCTTCTCTCCTGGTCTTCCAAACGACAACCAACATTGTCCCGCTCAAGTGCCGAAGCTGAATATCGTGGGGTTGCACAAGTAGTTTCCGAAACCTATTGGTTACGAAATCTCATGTTGGAACTGCACAACCCTTTGTCACAAGCCACGTTGGTGTATTGCGATAATATTAGTGCTATCTATTTATCCAATAATCCGGTCCAGCACCAACGCACCAAGCACATAGAGTTGGATATTCATTTTGTTCGTGACAAAGTGGCTCAAGGTCATATTCGGGTGTTACATGTCCCCTCTCGCTTCCAGATTGCTGATATTTTTACAAAAGGGCTTCCTCAAATTCTCTTTGATGATTTTCGCTCCAGTCTCAACATTCGCCAACCTCCCGTTTCGACTGCGGGGGTGTATTAGTTTATAAAATCAATAGAGATTTGTTTTGTATTAAATAGGGATATTATTTGTATTTTGAATTATCAAAATCCTATCTGTAAATAGATTAGGTTTGTAACTCTATATATGGGATTTGGAGCAATAGAGAAAGGGAATCGAAATTGATCCCTGTTTACAGGATATTCCTCTGATTATCGCTGGTAATTCTTACTTACGCTTGCTCTATCTCATCCCTATTGCTTTATTTTCTGTGCCACAATGCATCTGGTATATAGATAATTTGTGGGTAGCTTTTGATTAGGGCACAATGAAATTGATGTGTTTACGTGATCTTGATTCCTAAATTTCATAATTACGTAGTTTAGTTTGATAGTAATTGTTGTTGGAAAGCAGAATATTTTACTTTCTTTTTCCTGCATTTAGAGAACTAGGGTTTGCTTCATGGTTGCTTTTTTGGGTAAAACCTGACTTTCTTGCGGTGTATGAAAGGGAAATAAGCAGTAATTGTAGGATTAAGAATTTACTATTTGTAAATTGATGATAGCAGTACTTCTTTTGAAGTTTGTATGTTGACACTATGATAGGCCCTTAAGAGGTCTCTCCAAATGAAGATAAGATTTTCATTGACCTAAATTCCCCGTTCTGTAAGTCATTGTAAGGAACATTCTTATCCTTTCTTAATGACTAAAGCTCTATAACCTTTTATGTTCTGAAGATCTTTAATTGAGGAAATTAAAAGTGTTAGCTAATTATAGTTATATAATTATATCAGGTTATTTAAGGTTTTCATAATTATGCTTTACACTAGGTTTTAACTATACTTGGGGTTCCGCCCGGATTATTTCCTTTCTTATGGGGCTGACTTTTGATCTTATTTTGTTATATATAAATGCATCTTGTGATTCATGCCATTATTTACAGTGTGTAGTTGTGATTATAATGTAACAACCATTTATGGCAATGTTTACACATCTCCTGCCATTAGAAATGCATTGCATTTGGTAACCTAATTTCATATTTAGAATATTCTCTGTTTTTTTTTATTAAATGTTTATGTACTCATGCTTTGTTGATTATATTTAGTTGCAGGTTTTTGCAATAATACATCCTTTTGTAGAAGGATCTCATGCTACTTATATGGTACATCTTCTTCTATTTAAATTACATCTTGCTTCCTCATGCTTTGCTTTGAATTTTGTTAGTTATTGTGGAAGCTGATGTTGATGTGCATACAATTATGTTGATTATTTATTGGTGATTTAGATAATTTATTACCTCTGCTAAAGGTTTGAAATTTTATTTCAGATTGACAAATTAGCATCTTCTACCAAATGAACAAGTTGGACTCTAGGTGCATAAATATTGAATTTTGATACATTTATATAGTTAACGAACTTATGGCATTTTGAAAATTTTGTTAGTGTTCTTCAAATTTCTGTGCCATTTTGTATACTATTTCATTTCTGAATTATTTCATATTTATTTTCTTTCTTTGGCATATGAAAAATAGAAATCAATACAGTTAAATCTGTTGATGGCATTCAAAATTGTTGAATTTAATTATATAAACCTTTAGATCATTATGTTGTTTTCTTTGGCTTATATTATTGTAGGATAAATATGTCATGTAAAATAATATTTTTGTTCAAAATTCAAACAAAAAAAAATACTTATTTCATTATGACGTTAAAATACCCGGCCACCGGACGGGTATAAAACTAGTTAGGTTGGGTTGGTTGTGAATGAGAGTGAAAATATTAAATTTGGTTAGTTGTATATATGAAAGAGAGAGAAATTAATATTTTAAGGAAGAGTTTTGGTTGGTTGATTACGGATGGAGTGGTCTAATAAATTGTTAATGTCTGACAATGTGTTAAATTATTCTAAGACGATACGAAAACCAAACATGTAACACAAAATTTACAGCTTTAAGTTTAGTATAAACATCCTCAAATGAAATTTAGGTTGACCTTTCCAAGTTTATGGGTTAACACATTTAGCCCATTTATATTTTATTTTGCTATTATTAATGTGTTTTATTATCTCCTCAATAATACTGTTATTCTAGTATAAAAAATTTTCCAACATTTTGAATTTTTGATAATTTTTAGAATATGACGTTAAAACAAAATCCCAAATGTATCGTTATGACATGTTTATTTTATTACATTTTGATAAATAAAATTCAAACCCACACAATTCAAATATTTTTTACTTTTTCAACAACATAATTTTCTAATAAATTTCAAATATATTGTTGTAACATATTTATTTCTACCTATTTTTATATTAATTTTATTTAAAATACCAAAACCCATATGTTAAATATAAAATATTTTTATATATTTTTTGTCACAAAAAGATGTTTTTTGCATTTTAAATTACCACTTCTGCGGTGTCATTATATTAGGAGACTCTTTGACAAGACCACATTAGCATCGTTGGTTGAAATGACAACCACAGCTTATATGGTGTGGGAGCTGGCTCTCCCAAAGTTTTCAAAGGCAAGTCATGTCACATATGGTGAGTCTTGGGCAATAGGCAGGCTCAAGACCCAAGCCAAGGTGCTATACTAGAAAGAACGTGTACCATAATCATATAGTTTTCATAAGCTTAGACATGTTTTAGGCTTACTTTTTTTTAACAGCAACAACCGAACGTAACGTCATGTCATATGCATCACACCAGCAAGCCTCAGAAGACCCCTTCCTCAAGGGAGCGATAGCCCGTTTTATCGGGCGCCACCCTCAAAAGAGCTGGCACCTGATGCGCAGAAACCAGCTTATTTGCTGTAAAAACTGCGCCTCCCATCGATTCGGAACCCAAGATAAAGCTCAAGATTTCTCCCCTCACCTGATATCATCAAAGTGTCACAAATGGGAGTCAAACCCATGACCTCCACGAAAGTGGGTCTTCTGTCACTAGGACAACTTATTTGGATTTAGGCTTACTTAGAGGTAGTTTAAGATAGCATAGGTTGATTCCATGCCATTTTTTCAAGTTTCAAGCAAATTCAACTGAAATTTAAAGAGGATATGACCGGAATCTTTACCAAAACCTTGTCAAAACCTCACTTGAGATCCTGGATAGTCACAAGGCGTTTACCAATTACCATACACCTCAACTTACCTGAGAGCCTAGGCATTGAATATAAAGGGCTTTTGACAATATAGGACATTGTAGAGAAGAGCTCTCCCTTCTTACAGGCCGGACCTACATATTGGTTTTGTTGACGAATACCACTATGTTTTCTTATTTTGAATAATACGATGCTGACACATCTTGTTCATCTTAATATTTTCTGTCTTGTGACAGTTCATACTGTTGGTATTGCCATTTGTAGGTCACAAGCTTACCTGCTTTACCAGACCAAATGAAAATTATTTAATGGAAGCCACCTATCTACACTGCCACCATAAAGTCTGGATCATTCAAGTGACATCAGTTTATACAATAACCTGTAAAAGGTGGCATCACTCATCTTCCTTCTCATAGAACTTGCTGGATAATCAACGCTCTTGGTTTCTTCCATCGGCTCAGGTTTTCGATGAACTTCTGTCCTCGTTTTCATCCACTATACATGTGGATATAGTGATATACTTGACTACAGAGGTCAGTAACCTGTTCTTATTATCAAATTATATCCTATCAAGTGTTGAAAGATTCATCTACATACACACATAAGCATTTCAAAAGTTGAAATTATCTAAATCTTCAGGCAGTATATTTTAAGAACATTATTTGTCATATTCATTTACCAACTAAAAAATGCACTGTAATTACAAAACAAATAAGAAAAAATTGTAACATAGCATGGAACCAAAGATGCAATATTGGTTTTATTGTGGAAAAGATTGAAAATGATTTAAGCGAAAACTACATACCAAAGAGATTCCCTCCCACTAAATATATTTCAATGATGCTACTTCTGTTGGCTGTAACGCAATAATCCATGGACATCAACTATGCCGGGAGGAAAAACAGGATCAGTAGCTGCTCTAACCGCTACTTTCGCTACAGCTGTAACGTTGACAGGTGGCGTCAACAATGGACCGACAAGTGGAACCTGGCTCAGTGGCTTTGCATGTTGGAGAACCTGCATTTATAAAAATGACAACCAATTTTAGGTTGTTATTCAGTCAACATTACGCCCCATTGCGGTGCACGCATATAATGTATATATGTGTGGGCCCTTAAGGGGCAACAGTAAAAGTGCACTAATTTTAACGTTATTTTAATTATTTTGTGAAAATAATGTTAAAATCATTGATTCATTGGGATGATCAACTTCAAACGATAACTTTGAGCCGGGGACTTTTTCGGAGCAGCCTCTCTATCCCAATTGGGATAGGGGTAAGGTTTGTATCTATCCTTCCTCCTCAGACCCTACTGAAAAGTGGGAATATATTGGGTAAGGTTGTTGTATTCAGTGGTTTCAAAACTATACCGGACAGTGAACCGGTAGCCTTACTAGCCTACTGGTCAACGGGTCGGATACTCGGATCAGTGAAACAAGATTTAAGAACCATATGACATCATAATTAATAGAAGAATTTAAATTATAAATGAAAAACCAAGTGTTTTGATGTGGATTTACAGCTTCAAAATAAAATATAAAGATATAGATAACTAAAATAGGAATCATAAAATACTAAATTAAAAAGAAAATGAGATTTTGAAGGGAAAAATTTTTAATAAAATTGAATAAATTAGAAACCGGTCCAACTACCCCGTCCGGTTCAACTGGTTTACTAGTCCAACTAGTTCAAATGGAAAAACAACCCAAACAGGCATAATCAGACTGGTTCTATGATATATTCCCAGTTCAAACCAATCCGGTTTGGTTTTGAAATCACTATACTTATTATCATCTTAAAGAAAGACAAAAAAAAAAAAAGAAACAACAGTAGAGAGTAGCAAAGAAACAGGCCATATGGTTTGAGAACTGCAAAATGAGTAACTTTTGACACCAGTCAAATATGGGAGGGGTTGGGTTGACTCAGAATCTTTTTTGTCCAAATTTAAAAATATTTAGCATGATAAATAAATAATAATGGCTTTGCATTAATACTACATGTAGCATGGTACCGTCTCCAACGGAGAACCAATGACACCCAAAGGCAGCTCCATGTTGCCAACACGACGATTTCCATATATGAATCCAGGCCTCAGAATCACATCTGAAATCCAATTTTCTTATTTCGAAGAATAAATATATATACAGTCAAAAAAGAAACTTCCATCCACACATATTAAGGGAGAGAACACTCACGTCCATATGGATATCTCACAAATAACTCTGTTTCTGCAGCTCTCTGCATCATTATTACATGATATTCAGTTTAGTTGGAAAAAAAAAAAAAAAAAACTAAACCCATCAGGGCACCAAGATATTTAAGGCTAATTTAAGTAGCAAGTTGATTTTACCACATAAGTGGGTTCCTACAATCATAAAAAAATGGTAGTCAGTAAATAAATCATAGGGGTGGAATTGTGTCAGGTTAGTGAACCTGAACACAGCCCAGATATTTATTCGTTGTCAAATAAATCAATCCTAACACATAAAACCATGTAATCCAAACATGACCCGTTGTTTTAAAAAGCAAGAGGCACTTCGAGGCATTAATGAGGTACAAAAAAACCTAAAACCTTAACCTCTATTTATACTAAAATCAACATCAAAAAGTCAAAGTTCTATCCCTAAAAACATGCTGAAAAACAAAACAATCTTAATCCAAAACAAATTAAAACTAAACTCTTTAACTTAAACCCTTGTACTATTTAACATTACAAGATTAGCCCAACAATCACCCCCCTAATCTTGTAATTCTTGATGTGGCTCTCTCTAGAACACAAAGTTCTTTTCAGCAACAACTTCTTGCACATAAACAACTGCCATAGCTCTTTTCAGCAACAACTTCTTGCACATAAACAACTGCCATAGCTTGAACTTACTATCACCTTTTTCCTTGCTGTTGTGAATCAGAAAACCACACAACTTCAGTACAAAGCTGCTGTTATCCACACAGGTTCTTCTCCTTTTCTTTTACCACACAGGTTCTCTTACTCAGCGTCTCAGCCCACACATGTTCTAATCACTCCCACACAGGTCTTCTTCAGCCCACACAGGTTCAGTTACTCCCACACAGGTGTTTTCTTCAATGGCTCTTCTCCCACACAGGTCTTGAACCACTCAGATATCCCACACAGGTTTAATTACTCCTTTTCCCACACAGGTCTCCTCTTCATCCCCCAAGCAGAGCTGGACGCGAGTATTCAATTTCGTCGATTGAAACCCACAACACCTGCTCCTTCTACCATCTCTTCAACTCTCCACACAGGATCAAAACACACAGATTTTTAACCAATTGAAGACTGGTCCACACAGGTTATCTTCTTCTCCTACTCCCACCACCCAAGTCTTTAGCAGCCTCACAGGTTGTTTCTCCTTGTTCCACGTAGGTTCCCTTGACACACAGTTTTCCTTTCAAACCACACAGGTCTTTTTCAACACGCAATCCAACTCTTACAGCTTCCAAAACCCGAGTTCTAGCCTGACCCAGTTGAGTTTTATCCCAATCGAGATTTCACAGCTCCCAAATGACCCTTATTGAAGCTTTCACAACTCTCGGTCAGACTTATCTAACCCTCACAGCCTTCAACAAGAACCCGATTTAAGCTCTCACAGTCTTCAAACCCAAGTTCAAATCTATCGCAGGTTTTCACTATGATCGATCCAACCTGAATCACACAGGTCTGATCAACTTCTTGATTCCTTCACCCAATAAGCCTTCACAACCTCTCAGATAGTACGAACCAGTCACAAATTCGTATCACAGCCTTCTTTGATTACGCCGACTCCTTTGAACCACACAGGTTCTTGGTCAGCCTCTTGAATCACAGATAATTTTTTTTCTCAATCAGACCTAGACCTGTTATCTCTTTTCTCCGGTGTCTGCCAGCAACAACAGCAGCCAAAGGTTGCTGCCTTCTCGCCTCCAACTAACGACCCTCAAACAGGGCAGAGCTAGGCTCTGATACCAATTGAAGCCTGGTATCCTCCAAACTCAGATTATAAACTCAAAACAAAGAACTTTTATTTAATCAAAATATGAGGTACAAAATAACCTAAAACCTTAACCCCTATTTATACAAAAATCTACATCAAAAAGTAAAATTCTATCCCTAAAAACATGCTGAAAAACAAAACAATCTTAATCCAAAACAAATTTAAACTAAACTCTTTAACTTAAACCCTTTTACTATTTATTATTTAATATTACAAGATTAGTCCAACATTAAGGCATCAAAAGCCGAGGCACAAGGCGTGAGACGAGAGCCACACGTACACGAGGCATTGCTCTATATACAACAAAATAAGCTTTATCTACAATTAAAAATTGCATTTATCTCATCCTTTTTACATATTAGCCCTTTTTATCATACAAACCATTCATAATCTCTTAATCCCAGTGGTTGTTTCTACATAACACCCTCCTACATACCCCAATCTTGATCAATGTTGATCAATTTTGTAACAGATGTGCATAAGGCACCGTCTCAAGCCCTAATGCAATCCAAACGCAACCCATGTGACCCATTAATAAAAAGAAGTTAAAATCAAGACGGGTTGATAATATGTAATAAAGTTGTAAATGGGTTAAACACATCAATCCAAGACAGCCTAATCTTTTTTTTCGTGTATGAATTGCCTGAGTCATCTAATGAACACCTTTAGGGGTTTTTTTTTATCAGATGTAATGCAAATTAATCCAAAAATCAACAACAAATAATGCACACTAAAAACAAATGAACAGTAGCCCACAGTTACCTTGCCATCATAATATCCTTGTAAAATGTAATTAATAACACCACAGTCAGCAGCAGATACAAAAACAAATCGTTTAACCTCTGTAAGCAAAGAAAAAATTGATTTGAAAAAAAAATGATGCACATTTAGATACAATAATAACATATATGTTATGTGTTGACAAACATTAGTGTTCCTTTATGATTAAGTGATATTTCATGAGGCAATTGTCAATTGTTACTTTATTAAATGATGCAAAAATATATAAAAATAAATAAAGGTAAGTGATTTTAGCTCCCACTTTTTTCAGCTGCAGCTCTAATGGCTGTGATATTTGCAGTTCCGTTGATCTTGTACATGTATGAATTGGAACCAAAACCACCAACACAAGAGACCTGAAAGTTTAAAATGGATAATTAGAAGAAATAATTTTGTACATAATAATTTATAAAAGTTTTCTTCTAGAGGGAAATAATTATAAATGAAGTGAATATTTATCTCCATCACAATTCTGCATTTTAAAGTATTAGTAAAGAAGCTACACACTATAGAGGTCACTCCATTTAATGCTTCCTTCCATGAGCTTCCAGACAACAAGTCTCCTGAACACATGAATAAAGATCAAGTAGCATACTTCCAGCCAAATTAAAATAAATATATAAACTCCTTAAACTAATTATAACTTTTTTAATAAACTTAGAATATATACAAGTTACTTACTACTTACTAGTATTTTAGATACAAAACAGTGTTATTTTAATAATGCCCAGATGTTTTCCATATCAGTGTTTAACGCATGTATATTGACATTATTGCTTTTAATATTACCATCAACCAGACATAACTATATTGAAAATAAAGATCAAATTGATGAAATAACGTAATCAGAAGAGAGCACATGCTTTACTTGGACTTTGTTGGCTACGTTTGTTTGTTTGTTTGTTAAGATGCTATGTAGCATACGTGTGTGTTCATAACACGTGTGTGTTGGCTACATTTGTTTGTTTGTTTGACTAATCAGAGTGATTTCTCTGTGAGTGTGTATCTATAAATACAAGAGCCATACTCATGAACATAATTGCATACCTTGATGCCATTGCACTTTGTTAACCCATGGTTCCTGAATAGATGAATTGCCAGATCTGCAAAAGAAAGTTTCCATGTATGTCATCATCATCATTCCTTTAGTTTTGGAAAAATATTAGAATTTTATCAAATTTCATAAATAAATTACGAGAAAAATTGCAACCCGATCATCATTTTGATTCTAGAGTGGTATAGACTTTGTTTTAGACAACAAACTCTTAATTAATATGAATACATCAGCTATGCTTTCACTTCAAAGATTCTATGTTTCAGTTTTGTATGCTTTATGAAACTTTGTTTTAGTAAATTGCAAGAATGCCACACTAAACCCTAACAAAGATCTCCACTGAGATGCTACATAGCCATAAAATTCACCAAATTGATGCAAAAGGTAGCAAAAAATGCACACCTACTAAGGCTAGCGACAGACAAGCCGCGGTTTAATGCTTCTTTACATATATGTGAGCCAACAAATCCACTTCCACCAAGCACAAGCAACTAATTATCAAAAAAAAAAAAAAATCAACAAAACACACTCACAGTTTATGAAGCTAATTTGACATAAAATATTCAAATTTACCTTCTCTGATGGAGGAGGTGGAACATGTACTGTTTCAGCTTCTTCTAGTTTAAGTGGTTCATCAATTTTACTTGATTCTGTCGATAAACATCTTCCTCTCCACGTACTGCTGTAATTTGCAGAACATTTACAGACATTCAAACAAATTTTAGTTAAATCATACACGAAAACAGAATGAAAACTCATAATCAGCCTGTCGGAATCATAAAGGGTGAATACTAAAGACGTGAAAACCTAAATAACCTGCATTTTATGCAAACTGAATTTCGTGATTCGTTTGATCAACATAAAACGAAGTATTAGGGCGAAATTTCATCTGCGCTTTTGATGTTAATTAGGTTTTCTGGAATTGATGAAATTTATGAGATTAAAAGGCAAATGAGACTGAAGAACTTACGAGTATCTAGAAAGCGTTAATCTAGAATGGATTACACGAGACATGATCGTTTGTTCGTAGTCGAAGAACTCACAGAAGTGCCGGTAATTTGAATATAGTAAATCTGAATTATTATTAGTATGAAAATGGGCCTATGTATAATTTTTATTTATATATAATTATCTTATTAAAAAAACACCCAAAATATAATTATTGTAATAAAATATTTATTTTACATTGTTATTCAAAATTTTTTAAATACAGATTAATTGATTATTAAAATATTTTTTTGTTGCTATGTGGATTGCTAGATTTATTTAATTTATGTATATGATTAACTAATTTATATTTATAACTACATGTTTATCTCACACGTTGCAACGATAAGCCTGTATTGAACAAAACAATAGCAAGAATATAAGCACAAATATAATTGGCAATAATAAATACTTGTTTTACCGATATGAGTATTCAATCACAACGACAGTGACAACTATGGGTGTTCAAAAAATCCGAAATCCGAAAAAATCTGAAATCCGAATCGTATCCGAAATCCGAAAAAAACGATCCGAATTAAAGATTCGGATATTCGGATAGATTCGGATCGGATATCCGTTTTCCGAATTCGGATCAGATCGGATATCGGATATCCAAAATCCTGTTTATTCGGATCGGATATCCGAATTCAATCCGAATAACCCGAATAAACCCTGTTTTTTCGGGTTGTTCGGATTATTCAGATGAAAAAATTGGTTTATTCGGGTTTTTCGGATAGATTCGGATCGGATAGAAAATTTTCAAATTCGGATCGGGTCGGGTTTCGGATAAGGTCCTAAAATTTTCAGATCCGAACAACCCGATCCAAATAACCCGAATAAACCGTTATCCGATGAACACCCCTAGTGACAACATCAAGAAAATCAAAACACAGTCTAAAAAATCGTTCGCAATAACTGTTAATACGTCATAAAATAATAAATTGAACGGTCTCAAAAGCATATTAAAAAATACGAACAAAAAAATATATATTGGATTATTATTATTTTTTTAGTTATTATCATTATTTAACTTAAAAATTGTTAATATTTAATTATTTTAGTATTTATTTATTAGTACTATTTAATATTATTATTATTATTTAAATAGTTGTACTATTCATGCATAATGATTATTCTTTTCTTTTTATATATTGTATTAGGCTTACCACAGCGGTTAAGCCGTTGGCCCGACGGTCTCCCCAATTTCGGCGGGGTGTAGCGGGAACATCGCCACCCGCAGCCACGGCTCCCGTCCGGGAGGGTTCCACGGCCCCCGCTCTCAGTTGATTTTCCTTCACTCTTATTGGTCCAATCAAAATTCAAGTGGGTGATGTGAATTAGTGGGCAAGGGTTTTCAGTGGGGTGATGACGTGGCAGGAAATTTCAGTGGGGAATGATTTTCAGTGGGATGACCGCTGTGGATGGTCTTATGTCTAACTTATTATGGTCGTTTTAAACAAAAAAAAAAGCTTAAGGGAAAGGAAAAAAAATCCTCACAACCGTCAATTTGACATACAACTCTAAATCAATCAAACTTTGTTCCAAAAGTAATTTTAACTAAAACAAAAGATACTTAAAATTAGAATTCTTCACGGTCCGGTTTTTACGTTTTTTGAGTATAACTATACCAAATTGTTAATAACGGTTTTTTAATAATGATAACCAAAACCGAACCGTTATCAACGTTTTGGTTCCGGTTTGGTTTATGGTCCGCTCCTATTTATAACGATCGGTTTTATTAAAAACCGTAAACTAAACCGTTGACTACGGTTTCAATTTTTTTAAACAAAATTGAAGACTGATTTGGACGGTTTCGTGGTTTGAAACCGAGCTATGAACACCCCTATTTAAAATTAATCTAAATATCTTATCATGTAATACATTTCTAAATTATTCGTGTTTGAAAAAAAATGACACAAACACGTATCATGTAGTGTCTAGCACATGTGTTGTTTGTGTTTTATCGTGTGGTATATAATTTGTTATGTCAGCCTTTATCACGATATTTAAGACAAGAAAAAGAAAAAACTGGCACAACAATCGTTAATTAATATATAACTTTACTCAAAATAAATCTTATTGATTAAATCAATAGATTCCTAAAGTAATAATAAAAGTTTAACTAATTAAAAAAATGTATGCCTTAATGTGCAAAAAAAATAACCATTAAAGGATCGAACATGGGACAAAATGTGCGAAGCTTTTAGTTTCTCAATCCATCTAGACAACATAGTTATCTTTGTCCACACTATCAACCATTTAGTATAAAATATGATGAAATAAAAAATAATAATACTAGTCATTACATTTGTAATTTGTATATACATATTATTTTTGCATTTTTCTTGTTGAGTCTGCTTTATAATACGTAACATGATAAGTTTATAATTGTTTGTATATGTTAATCAATCAATAATATTTAACCAAGAAACAAATTATTGAGCCTTCTTTGAAACATAAATCGTAGGCAGTCGCAACCAATTGTTGATTTTAGTTTCGATAGTAGGAAAATCATTAGATCAAGGTTCGAACCCACTTTTAAGCCTATAGAGGGTGTTTGGACGAGTTAACTATAGTCATGATATTACATGAGTTAACTTGTACATAATGTTTCGGGGGATGTTTACCCTATTTTGCATCCCTGATGGGTTTAGCAGAAGTATAGTTGGTTTGCATCCTTGCTGCCCGTAGCACGACGATGCGAGTGTTGGTGCTTTAGTCCGGTTAGCACTATTGCGTGCATCACGTATGTACGGTTGTGCCTACCCCGTCATCAGTATCATAACATAATTTTCTATATGTGGCACCAATGCACCTCAAAAAGCATCAGCTAAAATAGTGCTTTGACACGCACACTTCTTAAGACTATACTTAACATAGACATTGGGCAATAAAATTTAAAGATATATAAATAGATTTGATCATGGATTACCAGACACCTCACCTAATTGTTCTCCAATAATCAAGTATCATTTGAATAAGGCTATATGTTACTTCCAATTACCTAAAGTGATGTTCAAAAATAAAAAATAAAAGATAAAAAATACCTAATTAAAGTAATTATGAAAGACACTGTTTTTTAATAGAAAACCTCATGTTCATATGGAAGCAATTGTTTTTAGAGAGACTTGAACCCACAATCTCTCTTGTAAGAAGCCAAGAGATAGGTGTGTTCATTTTCGGAATCCGAATTCGAAATTTCGAATGTCCTAATATCCCGAAACTATCCGAAATATCAAAACAATTATCCAGATATCCGAACTATCCGAAAATTTTCAAAATATGTATCCAAATATATTTCAGATTCAGATACGGATTTTTTTTTTTAACACCCCTACCAAGAGGTACCACTAAGCTAAAAGCTCTTCAAGTAATAGCTTTTTGCAAACCATGCAACCAAAATAGAACATAAATTTAAGGATAATGGCAGATTACCATATAAAAGGTAATCGTTTTAAAGTTCTATAACCAAAAAGGAAACCAGCAAAAATAATAAAAAAAATAATAAACATGCAATATAACAACAGTGAAGTATAGAATATTCTTGTCATTTGAAGTTTATCATCTATGCAGGAAAGAAGCAAGCTTGATAACCAACCAAAACCCAGAATTTAATAAAACATCAGCTAGTTACTAAAAAAGCATGAAGGGCAAACGAAAATGATAATTTGCCTATCAGGCATCTAAAGTTGTACAACCAAAACTGATATAACCATTAACCATACATAATGTTGTGAAATAACAATATCAGCAGGCGTGATACATAATGTTGATATAATGCTTATAACTTTCAGTAATTAAAATAAAAAAATACTAATTCAGCACGTGATTTTGTCCAACATAAAATAATCTGGGAATATTTTAAGATCTAAAGATAGTTAACTTTTAAGTGGTGTTTAGCCATTATAGTTCACCTATTTGTAAGTAATTATTTGTGTCTAATCTTTGTCATGTATGATTTTAAGTGATGTTTTAGCACAATATTATGCAGCATATTGGTCACCTATTTGACATAATAACTTGTTCAATTTTTTTTAAAGATTATTTGCTTGTAATTAATCTTTTAATTTCAAATGCTTTTTATAATCCTGCTTTAACTGTGATCAAGTCAGTTCCTGCAACCTTCGTAGTTTGGTTAATTCCTAGGGATTCGAGATGGAGTTGAATGTGGTTTACTTATAAAGACAAATAAAATACATGTGAGAGGTATCAAATATATTATGTTCATACGCAATAATGCAAAGAACACCTAGTGAAACATTTAACAACATTATAACCGAGAACAGTATATCATTTATTAAAGAATTCTAGGTAACATGTGGAGGAAAAACAAGTCAGATCCGAACCCAACCAGATATTCACCAAAAATATTTTAATAAAGTATAAACTAACATTTCAAACAGATATTAACTACACCCAGAACCCTAAAACAGAAAAAATCATCACTATTAGAGTATTAGGTTCAGAGGCTGCAGCAGCAGAGTTCCATCATTCAACCAAACAGCAGTATTAACAAAACATGTGATTGTTGAATACAAGTCATATTCATACCCATACAAACACCCAGAAATTAAAATATAACAATATCACAAATACTAAATAGCAAAGAAACGAGCCTTTAGTGCATAATACCATCGACATCCAAATAAAGCTGCAGAAGGTGAAAACGATGGCTTAAGTTCTAAGAACTGTGAGAACTTTCTCCAGATGATGAGCTAGTTTCTTGTTGAATACGTTTCATCTCCTCATATGCCCATTCAAGACCAGGACAATAATGGACTGGTGGATTGAATCTGGTATCCTCAATGTTATCCGGCAAGAATGCTCCATTTTCAATTAGAAATCTGATAGCTCTCCTGTTTCTTTCTTTTGCAGCAGTGTGAAGTGGAGTCCCTGTGTTCAGAATAATCAAAATTTCACATTAAATCAGGAGAATTACAACAAATCATTCTGATAAATAAAGAAAGGTACAAAAATAACATCTAGAGGTCACAAAATGTGCAGATCACACAAGCTGGTTAAACATGTATTATTTTTTAGTGTATGTACAGTTGGGCTGACCCACAAACATATCTTCTTTTTTGCAAGTAAATTAATATATATTATAACTTAAAACATTGAACATGATTACAAAAACTATGTAATAAGTTAATAACAATGATAGTGTAATCTTTTTTGTATAATAAATTAGGAGGTTTTACACATTTGAATATGCAGCCAACTTGAACCATTCCCGTTATACCAGCTAAAAGTAAAATAAATAACTCAACTGACCACCGATGAGTTAAAATTGCAGCCTCAAGTAACATAGGCTAAACAAGCTCTTCACATAAAAGTATAAAACATTGAAGTACTGTGAAAAACAGAGATAATTTTACATACAGCCACCACATGCACCCTTTGTGCGGGCATCAATATTGGCACCGCGCTCAAGCAGTTCATCCATGACCTTTATGTGATCACCCTTTGCAGCAAGATGGAGAGGGGTGAGTCCGTGAGATTTGGGGCCCCATGCTGCCACATTTGCATCCATTCCTTCATCAAGAAGCCTTTTTACCTGCCACAAGAAAAATCCCCAAATCTTGAAATAATTACACTCCCAGACACCAATTGAATGCCATTTGGTTGCAATAGATGTATACAAGTCAGTAAAACCCAATATAAAAGCTGTACAGTAGCAAGCAATTTTCATTCTAAAATCTTTTGGTTGCATATATGCTTCGATTCAACACTTCTTTTGAAGATCATTAATTACTTAATATACATACAGAAACCAATACATCTGTAGATTGGCGATAAAAACAGATTTTCAGGTATTAAAAATTAATTACAGTTTGGTGACTGAAGATCTAGATATTGGCGATAAGCATGAACTACTAATATACAAATAATTTGTTTATATCAAACATACAATCCAGGAAGACAAATTATTCCAAAATTTATATTCATTCACCTCCTTAAGATCTCCCTTTCGAGCACCAACGTGAAGATTTGTCCAGCCTCTGTCGTCCCTATCATCCCCATAACTGCTGGATCGCATGCTGCTGGAACGCTTCATGCGCCTGCGATTATCACTCGAACGCAATAAGTAATCCTGAGTCATCCTTCTTTAATCCGATTAACCTCTTCGCAACCTAATAAACTGATTGTAATTGTTTCTTAGATAGTGAAACCCTAATAGTGTCTCGAACTGAAACCACACGAATCGTAGAAAACCGACTTTTTTACATGATTTGGAGTAATCAATTCAACAAAAGTGGAAAATTAGCGAGAAAGATGATTAGCCATGTTGTAGGGAGCGAAAGGATTCAAGCCAGGACCAAACACACGGAGATTTACAAGCTTAGTAACGAGCAATAGAAGCGATGAAGATGATCGGGTGATTAAGATGTTAATCATAACGAACAAAATGCCCAAAAAAAAACCTGATTGATGATAATATCACCGTGAATAAGAGAAAAATCAAATGAAACACAGCAAGATTTCCGGTGTGTTCGGCGGTCTCATCGATGAATTATGCAGAATTGGATTGGATCGGATCAGATAGGATCGGATCGGATCGAATAGAAGATGAACACAAACCCTAGAAATTTCAGAGATCGGAGTAGATAGGCGTTTGTGATAAGCGGGTATGGACGCTCGTGCGGCGATTTATAGGTCTTAATCTTTTACTTCTGGTAAACCCTCGCATTGTAGCATACTCGCATGTCACGTTTCTTTTTTTTTTTTTCTTCTTTCTTTTTTCATACATCTATACTTCAATATATTTAATATTACTAGGAAGATGCTCGCGCAATGCGACGAAAAATAAAACAATTAGGCTATTGATTTTGGTTTGTAAAAAGCTTAAACCACATAATTTTTGTCAAATCAACTCTTTTAACTAAAAAGTTTATTATGATAAAATTTATAATTTAAAATCCAAATATGATATGACAAAAGTGTGAAAAAGTGATTTCTTTGATTTGAGGTATTATATGACACTTTATTTTTTAAATGTATCAATGTGGGACAAACTAAAAAGTAAAAGAAACCATTTTGTTTATGCCTCTTAAATCTTTGTTTGTTGTACTTTATGTTCTAAGCGTTGTAAAACTCTTAATTTTAAGAGTTTTTGATAAAAGACTATTGTGTCATTCCTATATGTATTATATAGTAGTATATATATAGATACAAAGTCGCTTAAAAACTTAAAATCTCATAATTGCATGCTTAATTTAAACGTAATTTAAAATATTATTTTTTATTTATCTTATTATCTCTTTAAAGCCTAAACATAATTATATTTTGTTGAAAGAAATATTCGTGATTTCAAGTTTTCTTCATATGATCTTTGTCGTTTTGTGGTCATCTATACTTTATAATAAAGGAAAATAATTTTGATGATGTGTAATTATCACCTTAAACCTCTCCTTTAATATGGACACATGTCAGTCATACAATAATATATTTCTTTAACTCCTCATTTGCCACGTGTCTTTAACTTCAACTGAAATATCTCATATCTCGCCAACCTCTCTAATTTAGCGGACGAGACTTTTCTGTCTCTTGGATATTAGAAAGGGGCCTGTTAGGGAGACGCCCAGGTGGATAACTGGACACCCGTCAATACGGCCCGTATTGGGCTTTACGGGTCGTATTGAAAAGAATATTCTGACAAAAGCTGACACGTCAAATCATAGGTCTGACGCAGGTCTGACACACCCCATACGGCCCGTATGTCACAATACGACCCGTATACATGTGATTTTTTTTTTTTTTTTTTCGTTCAAAAAAAAGATACACTACTGGAGTAATACTAGTGAGTAGGGTATCTTTCCTTTGATATAGCTAGCTAATAAGCTATGTGGGAATAGGGTTCTTAGCGGGTCTGATGACAATTGACAAGTGTCTTGACAATCAGCACAAGACTCAAGGAAAAAATGACAGAGTTACTGTACAGAAAAGTGAAGAGAGAGAGAGAGTAAAATTGTGTATTAAATGAAGAGAGAGAGTAAAACTATAATGAATGGAGAGAGAAATTATGTATTAAATGAAGAGAGAGAGTAAAATTGTTTTGTTTTGATTTTGGTTCTGATTTTGACCCTATACGAACCGTAAAGGGCAATACGGGTCGTATGTTCTTTTAACCGCCAGACAGTAGCCTGACAAAGTCTGACAAAATCTGACACACATACGACCCGTAAAGGTTCATACGACCCGTATAAGCCTAGGAGGTGTCAACTTATCCATAGGGGGTGTCCAAATAACCTCCCCCATTAGAAATCATTCTATCCTACCTACAAACCCTAGCTCCTCATTGATGTCTTTCTCCTTCAAAAAGTATGTAGGTGAGGTGACCTTCAAACCCTAATTTATGTCGATTGCCTTCTTTTGCTTTGAATATATGCATATCTTTACTTATATTCAATGGTCTTTCGGGGATTCATGCTCTAATTACTCACCACGAGCTTCAAATTCGTAAGTAAAGTTTACTTCTTTCGAGTTCGTTGCTTTATCTGTTGTAGAAATTGTTTTAGATCAAATGATTGGTTTGTGGTTTGTTTTTGCTTTTGTTTTTATGTTCTTTGGTTAAACCTTATGATTTGATCTCCTTGATTTGTAAGTAATTCTTCAAATTGAAAATTATATAGCTTGGATGTTCAATTTTGTTGTAGCAAGTTTATGTCTTCCAATTTGACGGTGAGCTAACCTATATGTTACATTCTTAATAATTTTTATGAGATTATTTATCCAACTATTCTATTAATGTACGTGAGATAATCAAACTTATAATTTATCAAATGGGTTTATTTTTTTTGTGTGATGCCCTGTTTTGTTTCCTTTGTATATTCAAGAGCACTGCAGTAGTACAAGTTGGGTTGGTAAAAGGACTTGTGACAATGTTTAAGGGTGATGTTATCTAATAGTGGTTATAGGTTATTTTGTAGTTAAAATCTTGAAGTTGTAATAGTGATAATGGGTTGTTACTGATCCTTAATAATTAACACCTGATGTGGTGCTATCTATTTCAGATAGCTTTTGAAATGATGCATATCTTTGTTTTGAGATTGTGCTAACAGAGATATTTAAAATTAACCAAGAAGTTGCAAACTACTACCTTAACACATGTTATGGTGTTAAATGTATCTTATTCAACATGACAAGATATTAAACACCGGTAAGTTATTCGAATCGTATATTTGATTGAATCAAGAAATTTGTTTACATAATTATAAATATCTAGATTCAAGTTTCAACTATGTATTATACTATTATGATCTTGAGCAATCAGGGTTTTTTAACAATAAATCTAAATTTTGATTTTCTAAAATATATTTTGTTTAAATTATCATGCCTGATCTCCACTTTAATTCTTTTAGCCCTAAATGGCTAAATGTGATGGATTCAATAAATTTGATATATGTTTTTTTTTGTGTTTATTTTCTTGCTAGCTTCGATTAAACTTTCTTGAAAACCTTAATAATGTATTTTGGATAGGTCATATGTGTATGTGTGTTTAGCTTATACTGTTTTCAAAATTAGCAATTGTACAAGTGTTCTTGAAAATCACTTAAAATTGTTCGCTAATTGAAGCTAAACACCTCATTTTGACGTTGTTAGGATTGGAAGAATGAGAACTACTAGGATATAATTGGGTGTTTAAGTGTAAGAAGTAACTTTTTGTTTTTTATGTCATATTTACATGCACATATGATTGTCTTGTGAAGCAAGACGTTTAGATTCTAATTATTGTGATCTGAGTATATGAAATTTTCTGATTATACTATGATTTTTTATTTTTTATAGCATTGATTGGATAATTTTTTTAATGCTACTTTTCATGTTGTAGCCATAAGCCAGCAAGGATTGCAAGAGCACTACAGCTGAAAAGATTTAGTCAGGTACAAATGCAAATTTTACTTAGCTTGATTGGCATGCATGATGATAGCTAAATAGATAAGGTCTATAATGTCTATAATTGAAATGATATTTTAGTGCAGAATTAGGAACCCATTGCTGAAGATCATGGTGATGAAGATAAAACAGATGATGTTGAAGGTGAGACTATGTGCTTGAAAACATTGTATAAAGTTGTAGTCTATTGCTATTTGATTATTTAAGTTTTATGCACTGAAAAATAGTTGTATTTTATTGTTGTCAAAGTAAGCAATTTCCTCATATTATTGCAGTTAAAAATGTTGTTTTATACACTTTAAATACTGTCAAAATAATACATTTTTGTGCATTTTAATGTTATAAAAATACTGCAGTTTTATGCACTTTAATGCTGTCAAAATAGTGTAGTTTTTGTTGTCAAAGTGTGTAGTTTCTTGTATTTTATAACTGTTAAAAAATGTGTTTTGCATAACTCCTGTACTTCAATTCATTGTACTTTCCTGCATTTTGTGGCTATCAACATAAGTCCAGAAGATGAGACTAAATAGTTTTTGTATGTAGTAGATGGGCTAGAAATGATTCTTTTAACAGTTATTTAGCAAAAAAAATTAATATTACATGGTATTTTACCATTTTTTACAAATATAAATTATATTTGTAGGAGAGAACTTATTATTGAACTAGGTATTATAGCTTTGATGATGAATAAAATTGAGAAAGTTAAGAAGAAAATTAAACAGCAACTCAGCAAATTAATATTACATGGTATTTCAACATAATTACAAGTTAATAGAGGAACAATATTATTTTTCTAAACCACCATTGTTTTCACATGGTAAGTTCTACATGCAGGCTGTGTTTATTGTTTATAGTTATAAGTACTAGAGATAAGTTCAAACTTTTATTTCTTAATAAAGACGTTAATCTTACATATAATATTATATAATTTTTTTAAAGATTTCTATTTTGTATTTGTATTTTTACATTTGTAAATTGTAAAAGCGTTTCAATTGTATTATTTTTTTACTAAACCCGTGTATCACACGGGGTTTTAACCTAGTTTTTATTATATGTTGTTATAATGAACCACTTCAAGATCCATTATCGAACCATGATGTATTGCTCAAATCTAAATATGTTACAATTACATTACATGAACTAATATATTCGATACTAAGATATTGAAAGAAAGAAAATGGGATTAATCATGTCATTATAATGTCAAATTAATATCTTTAAAAGCTTTAAATCTTCCTCGGGCAACCCAAATAATCAAAGCAAGCCTGACATGCACGAAAGAAACAAATGGCAAGTGTGAGCCAATTGCTTAATGGGTAGATAAACAAAATAAGACAATAATAACATACTCCATAAACAATACAATATTTACATAAAATAATACCAACCTATCTAGGACCCAAGTATCAAATAAATTTAGAGCTTTATGCAGAAAAAAAACTGGGCTCTTTTAGGAAAATCAACTTACTAAAAAGATAAACTTACTAATTTATATATAAATAGTTAATAATATAAATATAGTTGTTAAAAAGTTAACAAAATCAAAGTATTTTAGCACAATAATATATGTTTATACAAATTTTCTTTTATATATAATATATATTAAAAATTTTGGACCCCTAAATAGTTGAGCTTGGGAACGTCGCCCACTTCGTCCATCCTGGGGCCGGCCTACACACGAATCATACATAATTTTAAAACAAAATACTAAATGTAAACAAAATGAAATAACTATATAATAAATAATATCATGTGGAGTGATACATAAGAAAAAGGCTCACATGATACCTCACTTGGTCGTACTTTATATAAATACCGAAGAGAAGCTAAATCGCTTCGTGGAATAATATATGTGGTCTTACCCTACGTATTTGTGTAAGATATTGTTTTTCACAACTTGAACTCATGATCTTAAAGTTATAAAACAAGAACCTTACCAATTGTATTAATGCTTACTTTCTATGTAGAGTGATACATATTAACCATAATACAATAACACATGTGGATTGGATTTGCTTCCACACAAAATGTTTATAACAACTACTTAGTTATTAAAATTGGTGTATTAAGTTACAAATGCATGTGCGAGTTTATTTATTAAAATTTGAAGAATATAGTTTATTAAATAATCTTACATTCAAGACACCTCTAATCGTAAGACTACATATATATAAAAGAAAATTTGACCATCATGTGGCAATTTAATGTGATACTTAAGATTTATTTGGTATATTAAGTATTGAGTTGGCAAGAGGTATGAATTATTTAGATTATGTTTAAATCTTAATGATTAAAAAGTTTTAGTGAAACAAGGAGTTATAATCTCTTATCGATTCAAATATGACATTTTAATAGAATAATTAAAAATATCGATTCAAGCATGGTTGGAGAAATCGTTAGGCGCTGCCAGGTCGGTCGACTGGGGAGTTACGAGTACTCGGCCTAGGCGGGGAGTACTCGGATATGGTAAAAGATAAAAAAAATAATTTTTAAAAAATTATATATATATCAAATATCCTAGTATATATAACATATATAGTGAATATCAATAAAATAGATATATATATATATAGGGAAAATCAAACAATAATTGATGAAAATCAATGAAAACCAGTGAAAAACAGGGAAAATCGGTAAAAAATAGCGAAAAACCGAGTTGGTCCGAGTTGGCTGAGGTGGTCCGAGTTGGCCCGAGTTTGACCGAGTTTTTTTGGCCGAGTTGGTCCGAGTAAGCCCGAGTTGGACCGAGTCCGAGTTCGTTGTTCTGGCCGAGTAGGAGAAAATCGGTTCGGCCGAGGGCCGAGTACCGAGTACTCGTCTAGGGGTGTCGTTCGGGTTGGTTCCTTGGGTCGGGTTATTCGGGTTTTTGTAATTTGAAATTGAAACCGAGAACCAAACCATATAACTTCGGTTTAATTGGTTCTCGGGTTTCGGTTCTCGGGTTTAATCGGGTTGGGTTAAACGGTTCTCGGGTAATACTTGAAAAACTAATATTCTATTTTTCAAACAAATATATAAAAACATGTTTAGCTAAAACATACATGTCTTTAACACGTTTAAGCAAAACATACATTTTCCTGACATGTTTGACACTCCTCACTTTTATTTTCTTTAATCTTGCATGGTCATATGCTGCTTCTAAGGCTTCTCAAGATAACCTTTAGTCCAGTTTGGTCATTCAAGATTTGCCTCCAAATATTCCTCAAGTAAATCATAAGACACCTATAATAAAATGAAACAAAACCCTTTGTTAATTAATTTGCCAGCTCCTTCAATCATAATATACAGAATTCACACACACACCAAATAAAAAAACTAAAATTTTGAAAGCTGTCTCATTGTTTACCTTTTTTTTGAAAGCTGTGTCATTTTTTTGAACGGTCATTGTTTACTCAAATCGGAGGATGGGAATCACCTTCTTGAGGATGGGAATCGACGTTGGGAACATTAAGGAACCGCTCTAATTAAAGCTTTGTCTTCTAGAATTTGAGTGGCCAAATGTTTGAATCAAAATAATAAGAACTGCCCTGATATGTCATGGATAGTAAACGAACCGAACGTTCAGCGAACAGTTCGGCGGGAAGTTCGTTTATGTTCGTTCGTTTAATAAATGAACGAACACGAACAAGAAATTCCGTTCGTTTAGTTAAAGGAACGAACATGAACAGAGGTCGTGTTCGTTCATTTGTGTTCGTGAATGTTCGGTAACATGTTCGTTTACGTTCGTTTATGTTCGGTTAAGTTCATTATATTTATTCATTAAATGTGTTGTTTATTTTTAATTTTTAGTTTAATACCATAATACTTAAAGTTATTTTTGGTTTAATAATATAATATCTTAATTTATATTTTTATAAATGATTATCTCCATTGCTTGAGATTAAAAATGTTGATTTTTATTGTTTAAATAATGTGTTCGTTAACGTTCGTGAACCGTTCGTGAACAAGCTAAATCCTTAATGAACGAGCACGAGAAAAAATTTTCGTTCGTTAAGCATTCGTGAACCGTTCGTGAACAAGTTAAAAGTTAAACGAACGAACACGAACAAGGGCTCGTTCGTGTTCGTTCGGTTTGTTTACAGCCCTAGTCATGGAACCACCCCTAATTTCGGGTTTTTCGGGTTTACCCGAACAACCCCAATGGGTACCCAAAGACCGAACCAGTCTAAGTCATCGGGTTCGGGTAATACGCTTCCTCGGGTTGGGTACTTTCGGGTTCGGGTATTTCGGGTTCGGGTGATGTTTTTTTGGGTTGGTTCCTCGGGTTCGGGTAACAAACACACCCTTATACTCGGCCACCTAGGCCGAGTTTTACAACACTGGATTCAGGTGTGATATTTTAATAAAATAATTGAGAGACTATCAAAGCCTTTACTCATACAACCATTAAGCCATTCTATCATGTTATATAAGGGCTTGATCTGAGAAATAATTACGGTAACTTGTTTGACCATAACACCACCATCAATCATTTTTTTAAATTATAAATCAATAAAAATAACTAATATCACAATACATCTTTTCATCTACTGTATTTTTTTATTACACTTTTATTTTTCTCAAACTCTATAGCTATCAATCCACTTGTGTAAAGTTAATGTAACTCATGATCAAGTTCATCAAAAGTGACAATTGCATTTGGTTTAATAATCTTGTGGCTTGTGCAGACATTTTAGAATGCTTAACCATGCAAAACTCAAGGTAAGTTTTATGAATTCAAAGTCAAACTAAAATGCAACCATTTGAAATTAAGATACGTGCATTAGAATGGTATTATTGAAACTTGCTTGAATATGAATAACCCCCTTTGGTATTTTACGTATACTCTTACGTGAACCAATACGTTCACGTGAACCCTTTTTCGGTATAGCTTTTGCCATATTTTATCATCTCATAAATTTGAGTCAGTTGGATTGGCACTGCATATGCATATATACTAAAATTTTTAGTTTAGATGAAGAAGAAATACGAGGAGATCATATGAAAAATGTAACCGATTCTTTCGTTTCTTTGGACTACTGGCCATCCGCCGGGAGTTTAGGGTTTAATACCGATATATACGATCCTAAAATGACACCTTATATGCTATCCAAATGTTTGGTTTTTTTTTTTATCATGGTATGTTGTATTTTATATTATATCTGTAATATTTGAAAATTTAATAACATTATTAATAATAATAAAATATATTATATTTGACCATGATCCGCTTTTAACGAAATTTAGTTCGAAACGTAGAAAAAAAATGAGCAGATCCTACCCGTATATTTATAATTTTACAACACATAATATTTAAAAAAAATATAAATAAAAAAATAAAAATAAAAACAAAATTTGAACTTAATAATTATAATAATATAATAATTACTATTAAAAATTCGTAATGCTGTGAAAAAAAAAATTCTATTAAACAATAGTGCACGTGTGCAAGTGTAGGTAGATTAGAAAGATGAGTATGCATACATAAGGATATGTATGCATAATATATGTACACATGTGCATTAGCAAAATTCAAAGATTCTTGTTCATCATAAATTGATCAGAAGAACAAAAAAAATAAATAAAATAGATCATGCTCATGAAATCTGTAGTTTCGGCTTCTAAATTTCAAAGAACTTTCAACAAAAATTTGGTACACGTTTAGGAAGATTGTTTGCGTATTGATTCTAATCTACAATTAAGGTACGGATAGTCTAATCTCTTTCTTTTGATATGTACCAATTGGCCTTCGGGCATCTGATTCTTATTAATGTTTCGTATTAAGTTTTGTTATTCTGATTTTATTCTGTTTTAAATTATGTTATTATGTTTATATATCGTATGAAGTTCGATTATAAAAATAAAGTTTAAAGTTATAAATGTTTTAAAAATAATTTATATATTCTAAATATATATATATATATATATATATATATATATATATATATATATATAGTTTAAGAACTTTGTTATTTATATGTTCTGAGTTTACATGTTTGTGAGTTACTTGTTAATGAGTTTATAAGTTTATGAGTTTGCTTGTTTACGGGATTGCATGCTTACGAGTTTACAAATTTACTTATTTACAAGTCTACAAACTTGCATGTTTACAAGTGACAAGTTTTGTTAATTTGAAAGTAATTATTTTGATTACCTTCAAGTTATAAGTTCAGTTTTATTTGATATTAGATTTTGGTATGAATATATATTATGTTATTTAAAATCTTGTACCCAAGTCTGTCACCACCTGAGGAGTTGACCCCAGGTACATCATTGTGGCATAGAATGATGTAGTACTAACCGTGACAGTACGTTGAGTTCACGGCATCTCAATCTGGCTCAATGAGCATTCTGGTACATTATGTACATTTTGGAGGCGTATGGATCGATCCTAGGAAAAATAATATATCTGTTATCTAGTGAATGATCAGTGTGATTTGCCCACACTCCATTTGCGTCTGGATGTATGGGCTAGCTACCCTACACTAACATTTGAAATTAAATGAACCTTCTGGGACTTCAGGTACATTCTGATTTAAAAATACATGTTTATACATTCAGATTTTATATTTAGATTTAAAAATACAAATTTATACATCTTTGAAGTTATATTAATATTTAAATTTATTTGTTTATTTTATATGTTTTGATTTATGAAAACTCGAGACATTTATAAAAAAATAAAAGAAGCTATTTTATTTCTTTCTATCCGTCCACTGGGCAAGATAAATTATTTTGCTCAGACGTACGTTTTGTGTTTTTCTTCTTGTACCCAGGTTATCAAGACAATAAGGGATGGGATAGAGAAGAGTGTTCGAGAATATAAAAAGAAATTTATACAAATAAAAGTAGACGATTAGCTCTTGTGTATATTGGTATTAAGTTGTTAAATTCATAATATTTAAGGATTTATGGAAATACGTTTTTGATCTGGCTCTGTAAAGATGACATGTCAATCCTGGTCGGGCTGGGGTGTTACAATATCCATTTCAGATCAACAACTTGATTGTTAATGATCAAATGGCCATAATAATCATTTAATCAATACATCTTTACGTAAATCTTAATAAACCAGTTAATCAACTATAAATATATGTTTGTGTGAATTTGTTACAATACTAATCACAAATAGTGTCTACCACAACATATAATGCTATATTATGTCACACCGTAATACTCAAATTTTAATGGGACATTCTCGTTATTAGGGGTGTGCTCGGTTCGGTTTTTGGCTAAAACCGAAACCGACATAGTCGGTTTTTAGTTATCAGAAACCATTCGTTTTTGGTTTTTCGGTTTTCGTTTTTTTTTGTCGGCTTCGGTTCAGTTTTCGGTTTTTTCGTTTTTTTTTTATTTTTTTTGTTTTTGTTCTTTTTTTGTTCTCTCTCACATTTAATATTAAAAATGCAAACATGTTTAACAATAGATAATTCATAAATTAATTGATCAAACACTAACTAATCAAAATAAAATTAAATAATTGTAATCATGTTCTTACATTTAAAAAAAAAACAAAAGTAAATAATTAAATTTGAAATAGTTACGATCCTCGTCTTTTAAAAATGGTAGAAATAATTTAATCCAAATTTCTATCATTTCAAACGGTAGACTCTTTATGTGTTTTTATCCCGTTAAGTATAAAAATAGCAACAGACACACACACACACACATATATATTAATTTTTAAATAAGATAACAATTCGGTTTGGTTATTTCGGTTTTTAGAATATGAAAAACCAAAACTGAACCGAAAAGTTCGGTTTCGGTTTTTCTCGGTTATTCGTTCGGTTCGGTATTTTCGATTAATTCGGTTCCAGTTCGGTTTTTTCGGTTTTGTGCTACCTACGGTGGTATCCTCATTCATGCAATATTTTTTCATGAACATGTGGCCTATCTTTAATATTCATCCCATCACAAAAAAAAAATAGTTTAAAATCATCAAGAAATAGCCCAATTTCTCATTTTTTTTACCCCTTGATGTTTAACGAGCACATTCATCTCACGCATTTAGATTTTTTACTCTCTGGTAAATTTCTTCGATTCTATTGAAATGTTTATGAGGATTCCATGGCTACGTCGGATTCAATTTTATAATTCATATGTATTATGCAATGAATATTGAAATTAGGTTAATAGATGATATATCTAAGCAATATGTATCCATTTATGGCGATTCTATGTATCCAACTGAGGAAATTATTATATGGTTTGGAATCATGGTAGTTGTAATCATATGTGAGAAAATTGTTCATGAAATCAGCTACCAATCATCATCATGATTGTACTCGGTATAGGGTATTAGGAGAGTAAGATGTAGACATCTTACCTTTGCCCCGTGCGTTTGTTTAATCATTCACATCTTAATTTGCCCTATAGTAACCATTTAGTTTTATAAATCTAGTTGCAACTCTCGTTGATGGCCTATTCGACGCCTTAGAAGCAAATGTTGGGTGGTTACTTCTCATTACAGGCAATGCAATTTGTATTTTTTTTCAAACCCCAATTGATGAAGATAGAACTGTTAGAGAGTGATATCTTATGAAGTACCTTACTGAAATTTATTCTCCAATTATCTCCTTCTAGTTGGATTTTTGGATGTTTCTGTCATGTAAATCATGTTTTAGGGCAAGTTATGAACTCTCTTATTACCTTGATACTTTTAAATGTTTATGATCAGTGGCGGAGCTTGACCAAAACTCTAGTGGAGGCGAAATAATTTTTTTTTCAGGGGGGCAAAATAAAGGTCTTTTAAAAATTTTACACAACTTATCGGGAAATATACACTACTACACAAAAAAACAGGGGGCGCGACCGCCCCTGGTTATGATTATAGTTGTCAAAAGCCCTCGGGCGCTCGCCTAGGTGCAAAAAAAAGCAGGCACATGAAAGGTGTCTCATGGTAGCCTAGGCGCACTCTGGTGACTTTCCGGCAAGAATCCGTCAAACTTCTGGAAAATCTGGCGAAATTCAAAAGCATCCAATCATAAACCAGTCTAAAACAACCATAAAAGTTTTTTATATTTTAAAAACTCTATACAATAGATTATCAATTTTTTTATAGTTAGACTTTATAAATTTTTAAGCCTAAAACATGTAAAATCTCTAAAACTGGTAACTTAATACTATGCACCTAGTTTAAAAAAAACCATCGCTTTTTTTGCACCTTGCGTCAAGGCTCAAGGCGTGGCTTGTGCACCTTGTGCCTTTGACACTATGGTTATGAATTTATGATGCTAATTTTCCTGCTTTCTACTTACCAATAACCGCTATCTGAATTGGTTTACTTCAATATATGAGAGCCCAAAATGCAATGTTGCTTCCTTGCTTCATTTTAATCTCGTATCATCTTTTTTTTTTCTTTTTCTTTTTTCTTTTTGAATGATTTCAGAAGCTAGATCCCTTCAAACCCCTAGTTAGGGAGTTTCACTCGATGGGTTGGGGGAGTATCTATGTTAGACGTATGAAGGTTTTCTCACTGGCACTTCTAATCTACATAGATTATAAGGTATATTAACTTTTATTAATGTGTACTTATATCATCATATATGTTAACTAAGAAAGAAAACTTCTGGCTACAGCTGACCTTTGTTGTTTCTTATGAATTTCTTGAACTATATGTATGGAAGTCTTTGAAGCACAGGGAAAAATGGACGTGTGGTTCTGAAAAAGATGCTTTATGGGAGAAAGCCCATGAGCGCAATGCTAACCGTATAGTTAAGTTGATTATCGAGCTAGAAGGTATGTGGGTAAAAATGGGTCAATACTTTTCTGTGCGGGCCGATGGGCTTCCGGGGGCCTACCCTCGTTTTCTGAAGCAGTTACAAGACTCACTCCCTCCTCGCTCCTTTAAAGAGGTATTAGTTGTTAATACGAATAAGAGAAACTCTGTTATAGCCATTATGTACATTCAATGTACTATACGGATAGAGGAATACATAGAGTTGAGCATAGTAAAATAAGAAATTGAAAGATTTCGTTGAAATTGTTCGTTTGGTAATTTCCTGAAAAGCTAATCATAGGTTCCTCTCTCCATCGGAGCAATATGGCCGTTATGCTCATTACTAAACTTGATGAAGAGATGAAATATAACCAAGGTATATCTTTTTAGAGAAACTGCTTCCAATGAAACCCCACCCAACACTTTTAATGTTATTTTCATAAAATTAAGCAAAATAACGTTAAATTAGTGCAATTTTACTTTTGTCCCTCAAGGGTCGACACATATATACATTATATGCGCACACCGCAAACGGGGTGTTGAATACGTTCTTTTGAAGATACAAATTATCATTCTCTCTACATGCAACAGATTGATATGAGGCTTTAAATACAACTTTTCATTCTTCTTACACTCAAATAGACATTTGTTTATGTGACTAGTTACTATCTTTATAAGTGTGTTTTATCTTTAATAATTTTGTAAAAAACTTCAAGCAAATGAATGGTTTTTCTTTACTCAGGTTTGTAGAACTATACAGAAAGAGTTGGGGAAATCAATGGATGATTTATTTACATCTTTTGTTAAAACACCTCTTGCAACAGCATCAGTAAGATCATTAAATTCTCATAAAAGCTTTTAAATAACTTGTGTGTTGTTCAAGCATCAAATCTCTTATAATTTTAATTTGACAGTTGTAGGCATCTCACACTTGGTTCAACCAAAGTTAGCAGATCATATAAGACCAACCACCATTCTAATATTATGATTATAAATGAAAAATATTGATGGTTATATATATTTATGTGTTGTAGAATGATTGAAGCAGTTCACTTTAGAATATACCTTATTCACTGTAAATATCTTCTGAAGGCATTTAAATGAATATTTATAAACCTAGTGTCAGATGAATATTTGGGTTAAAAATTCTAGAAATGAGAAGGAAAAGGCTTGCAAATCCTAGCGTGTTCAAAAAAATCCGTATCCGAATCCGAAAATACAAACCCAAAATATCCGAAAAATTGGATATCAGCAAGTTCGGATATCCAGAAATAGTTTTTTTTTGGATAATTTTCTGATATTTCGGATATCCGAAATTAATATTTTCTTGAATTTTAAATTTTTTTTCTGAGTTCAGTTTATGAAATTTTGGATAACCGAAATTCGGATATTTCAAAATAAACACCCCTAGCAAATACTGCAAGTTATTACTGTATAACTATAATAACTATTGATGATTGTTTCATCACATTTATTAGCACACTGATAATATGTTTCTTATATATAAACATTCTATATGCAGATAGCACAAGTTCACAAAGCAACTCTACGTGACGGGCAGGAGGTGGTTGTTAAAGTTCAACATGAGGGCATCAAGACAATAATATTAGAGGTTATTTATTTTGTACACATAGTCCTTTAAATTCGCCCCGTTAGCAGCGCGCACATATAATGTATATATGTGTCGACAGCTCTTGAGGGGCAAAAGTAAAATTGCACTAATTTTAACGTTATTTTACTTATTCAGTGAAAATAACGTTAAAATCGTTTCGGACGGTTGATCAAGCATCATGAGCCGAGGGTCTCACTGGAAGCAGCCTCTCTACCCCTACGGGGTAGGGGTAAGGCTGTCTACATCTCACCCTCCTCAGACCCTGCCTTAGCATGCTAATGGCGGGATATACTGAGTACGTTGATTGATTGATTGAGTCCTTTAAATTTGAATAAATAAAAAGTACCAAACTTCTTGTTTAAGTTTTCTATAGGATTTGAAGGATGCTAAATCAATAGTAGAATGGATCGTTTGGGCAGAACCCAAATACAATTTTAATCCTGTAATTGATGAATGGTGCAAAGAAGCACCTAAAGAATTAGACTTCAACAAGGAAGCTGGTATTACATGTTTTAGCTGCTAACAATATATTTTTATGATATATTTTTTATAAACAAACTTACTCTGTATATTCCCACTCTTCAGTTTGGTCTGAGGGGAAAGATGAAGACAAACCTTACCCATATCCCATTTTTTATGTTATTTTTTTTATGATTGTAGCAAATACTAGAAAAGTTTCTAAAAATCTTGGCTGCAAACAAGAGTTTTGTGAAAAAAATCCAGAGCATCGTGTCAATGTATTGATGCCCGAAGTTATTAAGGTATCACTATTGAATTACTTGATTTCTAGAAGTCTAGATCTTTGTAAGTCAATTTGTTTGTTGTTATTCTTAGTTCATTTTTTGGGTGTAATAACAGTCAACTGAAAGAGTCCTTATTCTAGAGTATATGGATGGCGTGCGGTTAAACGATTCTGATTCACTAGATTCACTTGGTGTTAACAAGAAAAATATTGTTGAAGAAATAACGCGTGCATATGCGCATCAAATTTTTCTTGATGGATTTTTCAATGCTGATCCTCATCCTGGTAATTTTTTCATCCTCTCTAGTTGAATTCCTATATAATGCCTTTGGCATTTAGCTAAAAAGCTAATTGCATACAAAGGTAATCAACAGTGATTCAATTTCTACTTTATACAACCAAGTTTTTAGTCAGAAACACCATAAATGTGTCAAAATTTTGAATAAACTCTCAAAACATTCAAAAACTTTGATTGAAGGTAACTTTGACAGACCTTGTCAAATTGATAACGTGGCAATTGACCTGTCCTCATACGTTAACTTTGACCAAGTTGACTTTTTTGATTGACACTGCACCTGGAAAACTGGCTAACTTGCAATTTTCTTGTCTGTTTCTAGGTAATTTCCTTGTAACCAAATCACACCCACATCTGCCAGTTTTGCTTGATTTTGGATTTACAAAATTGCTTTCCAGCTCCATGAAACATACTGTTGCAAAAATGTTTTTGGCATCTGCTGAGGTTGTATATTCTTTTCTTGTGTTTTAATTCTGCGTTTTTTTATTTCAGCATATGTTGAACTCATTCAGTTATAACTGAAGTTCTTTGAATTTGCATGAATTGTTTTTATATGGAGACGTAGGATAAAAGCAACAAATTCCTAGGCTATTTAGGAAATAGGTTAGCGGTATTAGTTTTAGGCAATAACTTAGTTCTGGACGATATATATGTAACATGCTGGTATGTACACGTGTGTTACCTGCTTGATTATGTGGGGGTGCAGTAGGTTAAATTTAGATTTTGCATTGCATTGGTGCCTTTAGTACTTTGGTATTTTGTCATCATATTTGTTTTCCATATGTTGAATAGTCAGTTATGTATATATATGAACCGATGTATGCATGCTATTTATTCATTGCGTTTGTGTGTATGTGTTATGATGCTTTATGACTGAGTGTTTGATGTTCTGTGTTGATTGTTAGTAGCATGTTGAGTAAAAAAAATCTTTTTTTTGAGCTGGGGTTCTCTTACGAAGCCACCTCTCTTCCACATCTTGGGGTAGGGGCAATGTTTGTTTTCATCTCTCTCCATCGAGACCCCACAAAATGGGATTTCACTGGGTATGTTTGTTTATCCGAGTTATATCTGAAAGCAGCCTCTCTATGGTAAGGTTTGCCTACATCCCACCATTCTTAGACCCTACAAATGGCTTAGCTATGCGTAAGATTTTCGGTTTGGTTGTAGTTCAGGTATATATTAATTTTATATTTATATACTTCTAAACTTTTCCATATATGCATTCATCTTGTGCCATGGAACCTCATGATTTGAATATTAGCTTCTTTGATTGTGAATCCCGGTCATCTTTTGTCTTATTTGGTGAAACTAATGAAACTATCTCCAGCTTGATGCTCTTTCAGGCGATATCGTATTGTTCTTGCGGGTCCTTAATTTGCTTGCAGGTGTCCATCAGATACATTAAGACTTTAGCTTCTTGTGATGTAAATGAATGGTAATTTAAACTAATTAAATTGATTTCAGGGCTTTCTTCGGCATTGAACGTGAGTGTTAGCTATTATAGAATCATTAGACCATTTGCTGAATCTGCTCTGGAATGGTTTGTTTCTGTCATAACTTCATTGTGTTATTACATCATATTTATTTTTTGTTACCCTTTCATTATTATTTCATGCATTCCTTATTACAAGCTAACTTGTTACAGTGACATAAATGAGCGACCGAAAGATAATGCGGAATGGATGTGTGACAGCACTGTTAATTCTGAAGTAGAGGCAAAGCTTAGGCCTTTATTAGTTAATCTGGGAAATGCTGATAAAATACTTGGCATCCAGGTACACATCTGTCTCTAACTCTTTGTTTGTACATGTTTGCATATGTGTGACAAATTTGACCCGTTTATTAATAAAAGGGACAATTCACAAATGATTTATATATCTAATGGGAAAAATGGGTTACATGCATAATTGTTAAAAGATAAAAGGGTGATTGATTGAATAGGTTAAACAAGTTAAAGTCGCCTAATATGCATTATAATTCAAAAACCCTTGAAATTAGAATTATTAAAATATCAAGTTTTTATTCTCATAAAAAAAATTGTAATCATACTTAGATCACTAATTAGTAAAAAATGTTCAAACAAAAAGTGTTTTTGGTCAACTCAACTTGGTATGAACTATGAAGTATGAACCATGCCCCACCTGACCAACCTCTACCAACCTCTAAATTCTACAAATGAACTTCAATTCAAACCAAAACAGATCTTTGACTAACTATACTTCAATCCTTGGTCACTAAAAAGGTTATAGTAAAAAAGCAAATGATTTTGAGTTGCAAGTAACATTTGCTTCAAATACTATTTTGGATTTTTTTTATTTTACCTTATCACAAGTATGTTACCCATTAGTTTTTTCCCTTTCTTGTGTTGACTTTGTCAGGTAAATTTTATAGTAAAAAAAAATTAACAGATACAAGCAAAAAGAATTAAAAAAGTGATGTCTAAGATTCCCCCCCCCCCCCAAAGATAGAAGCTAGGGAATAATCAAGCACAATTGAAAATTTAAACATCTATAATTCTTATTAGAGTATAATCAGATTTACAAGCCAAACAATCAGATGTCTTTGCAAATGGAAACACAGCCATGTGATTTTTATTATCCTGTTCTGACTTGATTCTTCCTTCATGTCTTCATTCTTTATTCCTTGTATTATCAGATTATCTAGTGGGAATTAAGCCCTGCCAATCTGCAATTAAAATATAAAACAGTTAAGTATCCAACTCAACATTTCCATTGATAAAGTGTCCAACACACAATAAAACATGTGCAAATTAGTGTATCAAAGGGGTGAATGTTGGGTTAATCTTGATGGATAGTAAGGTAAACGGGTACGGATCATGGATCTGAACTCATGGGTTTTTGTTTTACGTTAATAAATCAGCAAAATAATTGTTGAAATAGTCATAGTTGAAAGTTGCATCAGACTAGGTATTAGTTTGTTTAGTCTAACGGGTGTTTTGTTGGTTTCCTATCGAATAGGTAGTAGCAGGTAGAATCTTTTGTGTTTGTTCTTTGGATGTTAGCCTATATATGGCTTGTTTTCACATTGAATAAAGGAAGTAGAAGTTGACAGAAGAAAATTTACTTTTCAATTGTTCTATTATTTCTTTTATCATACAATCGTTCTGAGTTTCATTTGTAAATTACAAACGCTTGAACCAACACCATATTGCTACAAAAGGGTTTAAAAGTAAAATGTTGTTTATTTTCATTTTTAAAATTGGCAATTAGTGGTAGTTAATGAAAAAGGTAGCAAAAAAAAACCCTGAAAAAGGGCTACATCTGAAATTGCATCAATCACACAAAATCACAAATGATTTCATGTTCTCGATTGCATAACTTGTGCAAATAATTCATGTAAACTAACTGGCACTCTGGGATCCAAATGAACAATGAACATATTAAATTTATTACTGCTCTAATCCGTTGAAATCCACTTTGAAGTTTGATCGGAGAACACACTAAAATCACAAACTAGAAACTTTTAACAAGTGAAATACATATGCGATTACATATTTTTTTGATATACAAACTACAACAAGAAACAAAACAAACTTACCAAGTATATTCCCACTTTTCAGTAGGGTCTGGGGGGAAGGGTGGATACAAACCTTACCCTTTTAACAAGAAATAACACTAAAACTTGGCTAAAATTTCCTATAACTGACATTTATATCAGTTAAAGAGATCAGTATATATATTAAACTTCATTCAACATGCTATCATGACTATGCCATCTTAACATATTCTCAATATATGATGCCATAAGTAAATTGTTGGAATTGTTCAAAACCTAAAGCTCAATGCCAGCAACAATGTTCTCCACGCAGATTACATTTTTTATTTCTAATGGTGAATACATGACTTCATCAGAATGAAAAATTGCGAATGAACGTGAGATGTTATCTGATACTCTTATTGTTAGTATTTTTTTTTGTAGGTATGTGCCTATAAAGATGGGAAAGTGATAATTGATACTGCAGCCGGGGTTCTTGGAAACTATGATCCTTCTCCAGTTAAGCCTGATACCTTATTTCCTGTTTTTTCTGTCACAAAGGGAGTCACAGCTGGAATGTTACATTGGCTCATTGATAAAGGGTATGCAAATTTATATTCTTTTTGCATGAAACATATGCATAAATTCTTCCTTTTATTGTATTGTGTTTGCTATCGTCTTTTAGCAGTTTATTTTGTCCCATTTGCCCATAATGTACACTAGATACCTCGAATTTGATTCTAGTGGTCATTGCAGGAAAGTGAAACTTGAGGATAATGTTGCAAACATCTGGCCAGATTTCAATGCGAACAGAAAAGATCAAATAAAGGTCTTATGATGTACTCAGCCTTTTCTTCCTTATTTTTTATATGTTTTCTCTGGCTTCTTGATATTCAGCCTTTTCTTCCTTATTTTTTATATGTTTTCTCTGGCTTCTTGATATAAAAATAACTACCAACAGACTACAAATTATAGTTATTTGATATATGTATTTTTTGTTGTTTTTTACCACCAAGGTTCATCATGTACTCAATCATACATCTGGTCTGCAAAATGCTCTTTCCAGCACAATGCAGGATAATCCAATGGTATTGTGTGATTGGGAGGAGTGCCTGAAACGGATTGCTATGGCTGCACCAGAGACTGAACCTGGTCAACAACAGCAATATCATTACCTATCATATGGTTGGTTATGTGGTGGCATCATTCAGGTACTCTCAATTCTTCATCTCAAAATTTTTAGTTCCTATAGACAAATAGTGTGCTAATTATGTTTGCAAAATAGTACAAAAAAAAATAATAGTCTAAACCTATACGTAATAAATTAACTTTCAACACCACATCATGTGTCATAATTCTATATGCTCAAAATTTTTTTCCCAGCTTATCTTATTTCACCTATTCTATTTCTTTCCTCTGTAATATTCAATATTTCAATATTACTTCTATTTAACTCGATTTCTCTTTTTACCCCTTTGGCTTAATATTTTCTTTATTCAACCAATGTAATGCAAGGGTTCCTGACCTATTCATTGAATAAAGCAGTATATGAGGTTGTATGAATGCATGATATAAAATGAGATATTTTGGCCCGTTGCCTCTTTATCTGCTATAAAAGGCAACCAAAATCTACCCATCCATTAGTAAATAGGTCAAGTTCTGCTTCTACTTCTACATTGTGAACGGTGACTTATATAGGATGTTTTCAAAGAGAAGTTGCATAACATATACCCTTTGAAGTTGTGTTTCATCTATTTAATACTTTAGTTGTCCTAAATGGCTAAATACGCAGCATGCATCGAAGAAAAAGTTTCAAGATATCCTTGAAGAGGCTTTGGTTCATCCTCTTAACATTGATGGGGAGCTTTATATTGGAATCCCTCCAGGCATGATTCAACCCATCTTGCATATCTTTTTTATTTCGAATCCTAATAATTGCAATGCCACACACACGCACAAAATAAAATAAATAAAATAAAATAAAATAGTTTGTACTGACCTCCTGTAGTTTTATGGTTATGCCTCATGTTGCTTTCAGCATTAATTAAGTATTTGTACACTGATCAGATTTCTAAAAGTGGCATGCATTATGGTACTGATAACATAAGTGTTGATAATTTGACCCTATTACTTAAATGAGTTGATACAGGTTATGTTTTATGTCAAATGGGTTGGATCATTAAAATTTAGCTAAAGGGAGATGGGTCAAAAGGGTTGACAGGATAAACAAGTTGAGAGTTTTTTAAAGTCTATTTTTAATGCAAACAACTTCCTAAATCATTACGTTCAAAGATTTTAGCCATCATTGTAATAGCATAGTTCTCGTAGTCATAATTACCACGACGGATCTTGCTAAAAAGTGCACAAAAAAGCGGTTGCGGGTCAACCCAACCTGAACCAGGCCATGGTGACATTTACCAAAATTGACTTGTTTCAATCTGTTACCCAACCAATCAGGCTCATCGGCTTTACCTCTAATTAACTTGTTTGTTCTTTCGCTTATAGAAGCATATAACATCATTCCTTAGTTTGTTTTTTTTAACTCATGTATCTTTATTGATAAATACACCACAACCTGCACTCTGCAAGATTTGAACCCTCAACCTTTTGGTTGTGAGGCACATCACTTAACCATCAGGATGTCCTCTGGGGACATCATTTGATACTGACATTGGATAAAAACAATATCAATAAATTAGCATATTTATGCTTAATCCTAACATTATATACTAATGAATAATGATACCATTCCCTAGATAATTAGCATTTTTATGTTCAATTCAGGTGTGGAATCCAGACTTGCAACACTGACATTAGATACAAATGATATCAATAAATTTGCAGAAGTCAGCAGTCCAACCTCCATCTCCAACACTAGTTCTTCCTCCATGTTCCAGTTTGATATCCTTGCAGGGTTAGTTCCCTTATTTAACACCATCAATGTCCGCCGCGCAATATTACCTGCTGCCAACGGCCACTGCTCAGCGCGTGCACTTGCACGCTACTATGCTGCCCTACTCGATGGCGGCATGGTCCCACCACCCCATTCCTCCTTATCCCAACCACCACTTGGGACCCACCCTCACCTTCCCAAAGACACCAATAAAAACCACAACAAAAAACATGGTAAAAACAAGAAAGGTTCAAAGACAAACAACGTTCATGATCTTAAGATTTTCAGCAACCAAAAAGGAAAGATTCATGATTCCTTTTTGGGTATCGGAGACTATGAGAATTTGGTGTTTCCAAACGGGGAATTCGGGCTTGGATTCAAGCGGGTATGCTCAAAAGATGGATCTTTAATTGGATTCGGTCATGCGGGTTTAGGTGGATCCACTGCATATTGTGATATAAGCAACAGGTTTGCTATTTCTGTGACCCTAAACAAGTTGTCTTTTGGGTCTGTGACTAGAGAGATAATTAAGTTCGTGTGCTCGGAGTTGAATATTCCGATACCGGAAGAATATTCAGATTCTGTTAACTGAAAGGTAAAATTGGTACTTCAATTTGTTGTATAGATCACATCATGAACATGTTCTCATACTACTATCTTAAGTTAATCATAAACTAATCTTTAGTTATAGTTAAATGTGTGTATAATATATGTACATAAATTTTCTGATATGTAGTTATAATATGCACCAACCATTATAATTTATAATGAAATTAGTTGGGTTTGAAGCCTTGCTCTATTTTATTTTCTTACTCATTTTGCAGAATTAAATACATATACCTAAACGGGTCGATTATGCAGGTTAATTGGATATCAAATCAACATGAGTTCGAGTCATTATAATGAGTTAAATTAATAATTTTATTTTTTTGAGTAAAAATGTGTGTACACAGTTTCCATGTTTACTAGCTTTGCGTTTAGAATCGAACCTGCACAAGTCTTAATAGGTGTTGGTACTAGGGGCGTAAACAAGACTACTAGGGCAAGAGCTTGAGCTTGGCTCGTTTATTATTATTATTTAATTAACTTATTTTTTTTATAATCAATATATATTTTAAGTATATTTTTCATATATAATTTAATATATATGGTTTTATAAAATTTTATCTTAATCTTATATATAAAAAGAATTATCTATATAAATAAACATTTATTTCATTAAATAAAAATTATATAAATAAAAAGCTTATTTAGGATTGCAAGCGGGCTTGAGCTCGATAACTAAACAACCTATATTTCAGAGCTTGATTTCGGGCTAGTTTAAGCTCAATTTGGTCAAGCTTTTTATTGATTCAATCTTGCGATTTTTACGATCCAGCTTGATTCGTTTGTTGTGTATTTCTTTTTAGTTTCAACAATTAGCTTATCTATCGTATAGTTAGTTCGATATAATAATTATAATAATACATAAATAAATAAATAAATAAATAAATAACAATAGTAAGGAAGGAACCAGGCAAATTACGCGGAGTCCCCCGAACCGACTTCAACTTTCGGATGAAATCTCAACTCTTCAATATGATTAGATTTCTTTTTAAATTGTTTTTGAATGTTAGATTCTTTCATCGTTGGATTGTTGTCGATTTAATGAACATTGTTTTTGGTTTTATATCTATATAATAGCACCAAGCAAAAACTATTTCCTGTAGAAAAATTTAAACCTTAAAAGTAAACTTGTGAGGTAATAGGTAGATGTGAAATAAGCACAGAAAAATTCGTTTTCTCATATGATAAAACACATAGTTACATAATTTTTTGGGAGCTTTTGAATATAAATATATTTAGAACCCATTTTAATAAAAAAAAATTAAAATCACTAAAAGGGTTATAAAAAAGCTAAACAAATATGTAGAAGACATTTAATAAAAAAAATAAAATCAATAAAAGGGATAATAAAAGCCAAAAAAAAAAAAGCTTAAATAAACATATAAAATGGATGATAAAACTAAAACAAACAAACTTACCCAGTATATTCTTTCTTCAGTAGGGTCTAGTGAAGAATGATAAAGACAAACTTTACCCATATCTAGTTGGGATATAGAGGCTGCTCCGAAAGAGTTTCCAGCTCAAAGTTATAGTTTGAAGAAAATCATTCCAATGCTTTTAACGTTATTTTCACAAAATAAGTAAAATAACGTTAAAATTAGTGCAATTTTATTTTTGTCCCTTGAGAACCCACACATATATACATTATATGCGTGCACCGGCATATGATAAAACTAATGGATGGTTAAAAAAAAGGGTTAAAAACTCATTTTTATGTAATTTTTTTAGAGCTCTTACTTAGCCGGCCTATTGTAGCGTTCCCAAACAAAAGTAGGTGGTTAAACAAAGGCAAATTCTCCATTGACTCGGAGACTGACTAATTTTATAGTCATACATTCGAAGAAAGAGAAAAAATTTTTGTAACTCTTATAATTGGAATATAATAAATAAGACAAACATATAAGATTGACTTCCAAGTCTTCCATGGACCACGCATGGGCGAAGCTTCATTGGGGCTGGGGGCAAACGCCCCATTTTTTCCGTCCGTAGTGTTAATTTTTCGTCCGAAATGTTATTTTTAGTTAAAAATAGTTGTTTAGAGCCCCTCGTTTTAAAAAATTAACATGTATATTAGGTTTCAAAATTTCCTGCCACCTTCTCACTTCGACCAAGCTCCGCCGCTGGGACCATGTCCATTGTGACAATAAGTTTGATTACAAAATGATCATTGTATGTTTTTAAACTGATTATAAAAAAAAAAACTCAAATCTTTCCTCTTGTCTTTCCTGATTAATTGGTTCTCTATATTTATTTTACTGATCAACTTGGAGCTGCAACATGAGGAATCAATGGGTTATATTGGTTTCTCATCTCATTCTTTCAAGTACCATTCTTATTACATCCATACACACATGTCCGGGAGCCGAAAATATGTCATTTTGCAATGAGCAAGAGAGGCTAGTTCTTCTCAAGTTCAAACAAAGTGTCTATGATGAATTTGGAATGCTTTCATCATGGGCAGGGAAAGATTGTTGTCAATGGAAAGGAGTTGGTTGTGATGCAGCCACCGGAAGCGTTGTGAGCCTTTGTCTCGCCGGACAAAATATCTGGAATTCTTATTATTTCCCAGAGTCCAATCCAGCTGATGTAGATTCCTCTGATAATGATGAAGATTATTACCATTTTGGTAAAGACTGCTACTTAGTTGGTGACCAGTTGAGCACTTCTTTAGCAGAGCTAAGGAATCTTAGATACTTGGACTTGAGTGGGAATGATTTTCGGAAGAGTCGTATCCCAGAGTTCATTGGATCCTTGAAACATTTGAGTTACCTCAATCTCTCAAATGCAGGTTTCAGTGGTACTATTCCTCCTCACATTGGGAATCTTTCCGAGTTGGAGGTTCTAGATCTCAGTGCTCAAAACCAAGATCTCATGGCAGACGACGTGGCATGGGCTTTTAGTCTTTCGTTTCTGAAGCATCTTGATCTGAGCGGAGTTGATCTTTTAGGAGTACAAAGCATTGATATGGTACTTTACATGATTCCTTCGTTAGTAAAGTTAAGTTTGAGGCATTGTAGTGTTACTAATGCTCATTTTGGTTCACATCTTAATCTAAGTAGAACACTTCCTAACATCCAATACCTGGATCTTAGCAAGAACTTCTTAAATGATCAACTTCCTCCTTTTCTACAAAATATGACATCCTTGGAATTTCTTGATATTTCAAACTCTGATTTTAGTCTTCAATTAAACCTTGAAAGTTTCCTAAACATGATCCCTTCATTATTAGAATTGCATCTGTCGGATTGTGAGCTTAATCATGAGAATCTATCACCCTCTAATCTTAATTCAAGCATCAAAAACCTGGATCTTAGTCGAAATTCAATTGAAGGAAGTTTCCCATATGTTTTAACAAACATAAGCTCCCTAAGAGTCCTTAATCTTCGCCACAACTTTCTAAATTCATCGATTCCTATCATGCCTAGCCTTGAAAATCTTGACATTTCTGGAAATAATTTTAAGGACTTGGAACATGTTGGAATATGGAGACAATGCCAATTAAGACATTTGAGTTTGTCAGGGAATAATTTAGGGGAAAAAATGATTGACATGCCAACAAACATATCTGAATGTTCCCAATATCGTTTGGAAGTGTTGTATTTAGATCATAATGAGCTAAATGGTTCCATTCTGGAATCCCTCATAACAATGACGAATTTACGAGTGTTGGATCTATCGTTGATGACGGGAGTAGGTACATCTCCCTAGCCAAGCTAAAGGACATCCCAACCATTGCTCAGCTCGGATAACGGTAAGCACAGCCAAGTTTACCCGAACCGTCAACAACATGAGTAAACCTGGAAAGGACATTATGACCACTGGGTAAAAAGAGTGGTCATACAAATGAGGAAGGTCTGCAAAGTATTTTCACAAAGAAAGTAGCAATCAACCCCTCTCATGAAAGTTCCTGCAAAAGTGTCACTGCAGGATTAGCAGGACATGACTACTTCTTGACAAGATTGAGACAATTTGGTGATAAGTCAAACATTAACACCAAATTGGAAGTATTACCCTAATCAAGGTCTGAATAGAAGATTCAAGAAAGAGAATGTCCAAAAGAAGAAGAAGCTGACCTGGCTGAGCCAGAGTCCAGCTGCTATAAAAGGAGGACTTAGAAACTTAGACAGGAGGAAGATTTCTCTCTATCTAACACACTCTTATTCCTGAAGCAGATACATACATAACATATTTCTTCAAGAGACTCTCCTGAGTCTTACTACTTATTTCCATATACTTGTTTACATATCTATGTCTTATATGTCTAATTATCTCATATAGATTACTGACTTGAGCGTCGGAGTGTCCTCGGGGATAACCCCCTTGGGCCCTCTAACGTAGGTTTTCTATGTTGTTGCAGCTAGGATCCATGCTCGGGATAACAAGGCATGACTTAGCCCGACTCAAGCCCGACCCGGATACCGATACGGCAACATTGGCGCCCACCGTGGGGCACGAAACATCTGATCTCGTGTTCTACTTCAATGAACGAATCTTCATCTACTTCTAATATTTGCAAAAAGATAACACCTTGTGTTTTTCTACTAAGAGTCGTATCTCCTTCATACTTATGTTCTTATCAATTTTTGTAGGCTGGCTCAACTGGAAGTCAAGAGGAAAGCCATACCTGAAACTACAAAAAAAAAAAGAAAAAGAAAAGAAAAAGAAAAAATGTTGCAAGTTGCTCCATATTATGCAAAAGCATTTCTCACGATTTGCTATGTTGTTCTTGTCTAGCAGGTTATTGTTTGAAACATCAAAAGTTGATTTAGTAAAGATATTGGTACAAGTCATTCAGCTATTTTTCTGACATTTGAAAGGATGAAAAGCTAAAAGGTAAAAAAGTTAAACTTTATGAAATAAAAGTTAACTTTACCTAAAAAGAAAAAAAAATAATAATAATAATAATTTTTGTTAGGAGCTCACTATTCAAGTTGCTTTTGTTTCTCAAAATACACGTTATTTTGTTTTAAAAAAAAAAAAGTATTGTCATGACATTTTTTCAGCAGCAAAGCTGCACTTTAACAAAGGAAAGCTGCTTGTACATACATGCAGGAAACTTTTAGGACAAAAGTAATGGCATAGCTATGAATAGCTATCCAATAAAACTATTAAAGCTTTTACTTTTACTGATAATGTACAACATCATGCATTGAGAATATATTTATATAGTTCGTCATCTGAAGCTCAGCTATTTAGCAATGATATCAGTAATCTTTACCAGAGAATAGTTTACCAAGACTATTGTAAACCTCAATATTCATTAAACAAAAAAAAAAAAAAACAAAAAGAAGAAGAAGAAGAAATGAAGCCAACAAAGATAAGTTCTTTGTTTAAGACCTGCAAAGTGCAGGAAACTTTTCTGACACAATAAAGCTGTCATGGCTAAGAGTAGTCATTCAGCAAAGCTTTTGACATATTTTTATTTTTTCTGACAAAGTATAGCATGCACCTTCCTATATTATGGCTTGTCATTTCATCATAGAAATTGACATGAACTTTACCTTTATACAACGTGCAATAACAATGTTTGTTTTTATACCTTTTCATCTGAATCCCAGCTATTTAGTAGCAAGGTTAGGAAGCTGTATCAGCACAGCTTATCAGGGCCAACACAAGTTTTGTCACGGCTAAGTTTTGTCACGGCTAAGAGTAGTCATTCTGCAAAACTATTAATATGTTTTATTTAAACTTTAGTGACAATGTGCAGGGCATGGCTTATCAGAACCTCTGAAAATACAATATTCGGTCAAAATAAAAGCAGGGATACCATTAGGCAGAGCTTTTACCACTGCTTAACTCAGCAAGTACCCGGCTAGGCTTGGCTGAACCACAAGTAACTATGTTTAACAAGAGCTCAAGAGGCTTGGCCAAGCCACCCTTCATGAAAACTGCTACGGTTATCTTGCTTGTAAAGACAAGATCTCCTTACTTTGAAATGTGTCAAATCACTTTCTTAGCAAGACATCAAAGTCACCTAACATGATGGCATGGCTTCATTTTTACAAAGGAACTTAATTTATATTGCTTTACAAAGGCTAAAGTCGCTTTGCTTGCACCACACAATGCTACATTGCCTTGGCTGAAGTCACTCTACTTTACAGAAGGCAATGTTATATTTCCCACAAAGAGCTAAAAAAGTTAACTTACTCGCCAAAGAACACAAAATACATTTTATCCTTGATATGGATAAACTCAAATTGTTCTCGTTTAATAGGAACTCATGTTTCCTTGCCTAATGGAAGGAAATATCATATCTCCATGAAAGAAGTCGAATCATCATACATGACAAGTATCTACATCAACATTCAGGTCACCTAGTCTTGCTAATGGCAAATTTTCTGTTTAGCCATGGCTCTCTCACAAACATGTCACATAAACGTGACATAAAACTTCACCGTACATGCTAAGCTTACCAAGACAGATTTCTAATAAATAAAGGCAAAATTCCTCCAGAACTAAGAATAACAAAGACACATGTTGGCTAAATCACATCTCAGCCTTGGCTGAGCATTGCAAATTAGCCTAGCTAAATTTACCCATAGCATGGGGGTTAATACTCATATCTCGACTAAGCATACCAAGGCAGCTCGGCTAAAAATATTCATGACTGGGAACAGAATAATTTTTATCCTGGCTAAAGCGCAACAAGGAGGCCTGGCTATAACACAGTCTATCCGAAATACAACCACGCAAAAGCACATGACGACGTGTTACTTTTGTTGAACAAGAAGATCAAATAATATGGCATGGCCTAAGTCATATAACTTGGAATTACTCCAAACTTCCTTACTTTTAAAAAAGTACCAAGGTTGTCCCATATGATAAAAAGCAACTTGCTTTGACAAAAACAACTTGCTTTGACAAAAACAACTTGCTTTGACAAAAGCAAGACACCTTCACCTTGACTTGCAAATAGCATGAGGTAGTTTGGCTGCTAAACACCAACGTCGGTTACCTGGCACGGCGGAATCCGACCTAGATTAGATTACGCTCATGCTATATTGTTTGATAAAATCTCGAGTCACTTAGACTAGAAAAGGCAAAGATATCTTAAAATTTTGACATTCCCATATTGCATGGAGGTGAAGAAGACATACATAACTTATATCCACCTTGAAATTATTTTGTTCATAATTACCTTGCTACAACATTTCAACCAAGGTTGATATTAAGGCAAGGACCAATGATCATACTTATGAGTATTGGGTATAGGAACTTCCAGTTCTATCTTCCTTACCTAGAAAAGTTCATCAGAATAAACTCATGATAAGTTCAACACTACTAATGCTATCTTAGTAGTATTAAACTGGGGGCTAGCACGGTATAATACCCCTAAAGTCAAACTGATTACGTTGACAAATATTTCATGATATGAAAGAAACGTCATCATGACAATACAATACATTTATTCTTAACGAGTTACAGGCTTGTCCTTCTAATATAAAGGGTGAGCACCTCATAATGAAGCTCCATGGGGTCCGGCCTTGACCTACCCATGTAAAGGGTGAGCACCTGTTACAATACTGCTCCGTGGGATCCGGCCTTGACCTACCCATGTAAAGGGTGAGCACCTGTTACAATACTGCTCCGTGGGATCCGGCCTTGACCTACTCACGTAAAATAACGCGCGTAAATACAAAACTGTCAAAATTAGACAAACTATAGCATAATCAAATGCTTGGCAACAATCTCTAGCTAAGAGTGCCTCTTATCGAAGGTAGTTCGTAAGTACTCCAACATACCGAAGTATCCGGTTAAGTAAATTGCATTTTCTCCGGTTGATAAGGTGTTATGGAAAACTTGCCCTCTTACTTGGGTGCATATAGCAAGAATTGTATCTACGAATACGACAATTAAATACTGCTTTCAATGTCAAGAAAGCCTTATGCTAGGGGAAGTTTTGTTAAAATACTTTCCTTCCATAGCTTTAAGTATCTACTCATTGTCATGGGATTTTCGAGACAAGATACGATCATAAGGTCAAACAATGGCATGTAGTAAAGCTAACCTTATGTCATTCCTTTAATCATTTTTCATATCCTTGGTTACTACCGACATGGTGAGGATCAGTTGATAAAACACATATACTGCATGTAGTGCCAAACTTATCACAGCCAAAACTTGTCACGGCTAAACATGTCACGGCCGAACGTGTAAATGCCAAACTTGTCACAGCCAAAACTTATCACAGCTAAACATGTCACGGCCAAACGTGTTAGTGCCATAAGTGTCACGACTAAACATGTCACGACCAAACATGTCACGACCAAAACTTATCACCGCCAAAACTTATCACTGCCAAAAATTGTCACGGTCAAAAGTGACACAACAAAAAATGTCACGGCCAAACTTTTCCTGACTAGTACATGGCACGGCCAAATGCGTCATAGCCAAATATGTCTTGGTCAAAAAGTGATGATCATATTTGATCTAACCAAGCCTTTCTAAAAAAAAAACAGTCTTGGACTAATAGACATCAGGTGAAAAGACAAAAACTCCAACTAATGACGTATCATGAGGTCTAGCTTACCTTCGTTTTTGCTAAAGGGACAAAAACCTTGCCTATAACAAGGCTTGCGTTCAAATCAACCAAGGAAGTTTTTATTGCATTATTCAACAGTACAAGACTGTGATTAACCACTTAGTCTAATAAGACAATACCCCATCTCCAAGCTCAAGGTCGTACAATAAGCATAATCTGAAGAATGCAATCCATTTGCATGATGGAAGAAACAAATATGCAAATATGCAATCCAATTCACACACAGTACCTCCTCACGTGATTGGTGACACGTATAAACAATCTATATTTTTGGTTTTACCTTATATGAGTGATACTTCAGAAACCATCTCAACACAACTTTGTACTATATCCAACATTCGTATGTGGAGTTAGAAGCCATACAAATGCATTAAGAAACAGTGTCTAAAACTTTCAAAAAGCATCTCCTCAATCAGGCCACCTTTCTTTCCCTTGTCAAGGGAGCCTTGTCCCAGCCAGACGGCCTTGCATGTTCTCACTCAAGCTGTTCTACATGGTTCCAACAAATACACTTCTTTGTTAGCTAAGTAACCTTGCTTGGTCTTACTCAGGGAGCAGTGTCTCATCAATCGTCCATGTCTGGCTATGCCCAGCAAGAATTGGCCCAACAGGTTGCCTTAACGACCTCACTTGGGCAACTTGACCTTACCTTAAAGCTTGTTTCAGCACAACAAGAAGAATGCTTAAAGCTATGTGTATCCTTATAGCCAAGGATCAAATTGTCACACCGACAACAAAATAAAAGATGATAGAATCACTCATGCTGGAATCAGTTGTGGCAAACTCATCATGAATAAACTCAGAAAGTTTAGATTTGGAAAACAAAACCTTGCAAGGTTGAAGTTAATATTTTCAAAGTGGAGATCCCGCAAGTCAAAGGACAAAAACACTAAAGAAATGAAAAGTATGAGTCGAGTCTAGTATAATGTAGTTAAAACTACATCACACTAGACTGGGGGGATGATGACGGGAGTAGGTACATCTCCCTAGCCAAGCTAAAGGACATCCCAACCATTGCTCAGCTCGGATAACGGTAAGCACAGCCAAGTTTACCCGAACCGTCAACAACATGAGTAAACCTGGAAAGGACATTATGACCACTGGGTAAAAAGAGTGGTCATACAAATGAGGAAGGTCTGCAAAGTATTTTCACAAAGAAAGTAGCAATCAACCCCTCTCATGAAAGTTCCTGCAAAAGTGTCACTGCAGGATTAGCAGGACATGACTACTTCTTGACAAGATTGAGACAATTTGGTGATAAGTCAAACATTAACACCAAATTGGAAGTATTACCCTAATCAAGGTCTGAATAGAAGATTCAAGAAAGAGAATGTCCAAAAGAAGAAGAAGCTGACCTGGCTGAGCCAGAGTCCAGCTGCTATAAAAGGAGGACTTAGAAACTTAGACAGGAGGAAGATTTCTCTCTATCTAACACACTCTTATTCCTGAAGCAGATACATACATAACATATTTCTTCAAGAGACTCTCCTGAGTCTTACTACTTATTTCCATATACTTGTTTACATATCTATGTCTTATATGTCTAATTATCTCATATAGATTACTGACTTGAGCGTCGGAGTGTCCTCGGGGATAACCCCCTTGGGCCCTCTAACGTAGGTTTTCTATGTTGTTGCAGCTAGGATCCATGCTCGGGATAACAAGGCATGACTTAGCCCGACTCAAGCCCGACCCGGATACCGATACGGCAACAATCGTCAAACAGAATGTCGAATCTGATCCCTGAATCTCTTGGGAGATTAAGAAAACTAGAAGTACTAGATCTGTCATCAAACCAGTTTTTTGGGAAGATTCCAATCTCAATTGGGCAACTTAGCAACCTCAACTTTCTTAATGTGTCAAGCAATCATTTAGAAGGAACAGTTTATGAATCCCATTTTGCTAACCTAACAAAGTTGGCTTATCTAGATATGAGTTTCAACAGTAACCTGACACTTGATGTTTCACATGACTGGATACCACCATTTAACTTGACAGCCCTTCTTCTAAGTAATTTGAAGATCACACATGAATTTCCAAGGTGGGTTGGCACACAAATAAACCTTAAGAAGTTGGTGTTATCCAATACTAGCATTTCAGGTCCATTGCCTACCTGGTTTGAGCAGATGCCCATCATTCCTCACTTAGATCTCTCTTACAACAACCTTACTGGACCATTGACAAACCTTCCACTTGGGGATCATTTTAATGGGCTTCAAGATGAATACAGAGGATCACTACTTTTGCAGAACAACCTTTTCAACGGGTCGATCCCAATGTCGCTATGTAGAAGGATATCTTTGGAAATTCTTGATCTATCTAGTAATAGGCTAACTGGGAAAATTCCTACATGTCTACAGAATCTCAAAAAGTTGCGCGCAATGATACTAAGCTACAACGGGTTGTCCGGTGTCATTCCAAGTTCCATTGGTGGGAATTCATTATTGTCATGGTTACATTTGAATGACAATAACTTTACCGGAGAGCTGCCTCAAGATTTGGCTAATTTGCATCACTTGTGGATATTAGATTTGGGCAGTAATGAATTGTCAGGAAACATACCTGAATGGATCTCAGAACTCACAGAATTGATGGTTCTGAGGTTGTATAAAAATAAAATCACTGGAAGAATTCCTGTATCTTTGTGCAAAAATGCATGTCTTCAAATTTTTGATGTTGCTCATAACAACTTAAAAGGTCCCATCCCTTCATGTGTAGGTGAGTTGTCTGGAATGATTGACCCTACATCCTGCCGTCATCATCTCTATTCTAAAGAGTATATGTTTCAGGTTATAAAAGGTTTTATACTTAAATATTCAAAAGGAGTTCTGCCATTACTTGTTAACATGGACCTTTCAAGCAATGAACTAGTCGAAGCAATACCTGAAGAACTAACGAGACTTACTGCATTGATTGGTCTCAATTTATCTCATAATCATCTCACTGGGAACATTCCCCGTAGCATCGGAAACTTGACGCACTTGGAGTCTCTAGATTTCTCAGAAAACAACTTGACTGGGATGATTCCACCAAGCATGGTTGATTTATATTGTTTGGAGTATAACAATTTATCACACAACAACTTATCAGGACGAATTCCAACAGGACATCAAATGTCTATTTTCGATGATTCATCATATGTTGGTAACGAAGATCTGTGTGGTCTTCCAACGAGAAAGGTTTGCTTGAATCCAGACCCAGCAACCACCAAAAGAAGCAACAAGAAGAATGTATGGGATTACTTGGAACTAATGTGTGGTTTTGCCACAGGGTTTTTGGGTGTTATTGGAGCCTTGTTGTTGAAGAAGCAGTGGAGGAAAGAATTTTACAGGGTTGCAGAGGTTAGCATGGACAACATATACGTTGCAGTGGTAGTAAAACTCAACAAGATAAAGAGACGAGGAGAACCCATCTAGTCATCTAGAATAGATCTTTCAGAACACAAGAAACCGTGTCATATATATTAATTAATATTATGAATAATATTGCTTTCTGGAGACTACTACCGTCTTATCTATACTAATAAATAATATATGTTTTCTAGTTTAATTTAGTTCATGTATAAGATTGTTTATTTAACTTTAAAAGGACTTTTTGTCATAAGTGTTTATTAATTTGTAACTTTATGAAATAAAATTTTTAAAAATATGTTTAGATTAGTTTTTTTAAAATGAATTTTCAAAATGACCAAAAAGGACATTTTTTTATTGACACTATTTTAAGGTAATTAGATAAAAAGTAAAGAGTGAGGTATATTTGTAATTTTATGTCAATAAGTCATAAGTTATTTTAAAAAGCTAGAATTTTTAGCTTTTGAAAAACAACTATTACCCTTTTACAAAAAAACCTTTTTAAAAGTCCTTTTAGGTTTGACAAATAATTTATTGACTTTTCGTAAAAGCTAATAAGTCAATAAATCATTTTTAGATGAAATCTCAAACAGAGCCTTAATATGTTTTCCTTTTGCCAGCAAAATGGGCGGGTTGGGTTTGGTAACAGGTCAGAACGGATTCCGATCAGGATGAGTGCGGGTTATAATTGGTTTTAAGCAAAATCTGTTTGAGCCTAAATATGGTCATTTTCAAAAAAAAAACATTAATTTATTTGAAGTTAAAATGAATTGTAACGGAAAAAATAGTTTATTTTAATAATTTTTGATGATTTTCTCATTATATATATTAATGATCATTCTTACCCGTTTGAATCAATTATATTCACATAATTTTTAAATTACTCATTTTAGTCCCGTATTGTGTTAAAGCGTTACCCATCTCAACTCATATGTCATAATCATACGCACTTTAACCCAAAGTACAATAATTGTTTATCCACATCTACTCATTTATTCTATTATGGGTCAAGATTTCTTGGTTTAGCTTTACTGATATTTGCAATTTTGTAATTCCTTCTCACCTTTAGTTATGTTCAAAAATATTTAAAAAATAATAATAATTTTTTCTTTATTTAAAATGTGTTATAAACGGGTTTTTTTTAACCTAGTGGTTTTCCACTTTTCCATTTGCAGTGAATTTTTACATGAAAACTAGAAAGGGAGTTAGGTGTTTGATTAAGGTTGCAGCATCAGTTGAAGATGATGCGTAATTTTATAAACTAAATTTTCAGAAATTAGTATTTAATTATTAGTAAATACGTAATTCTCACATCCATATAAGGCCAATCATTTTCGAATTAGTTGGTTTCTGAGGAGGCTATAAGTCTCACATAACGCTATACTTTACATATAATGCTGAGGAGTGTTAAAATAAGGGTCCTAATATTCATACACCACCTCATCTTTTATGCACCATACTCAAATCAAATCAATCACATCATACTCACATAATTTTTACTTATACATATTTTTTAATATTTTTTAACATTAAAAAATTCAAAAAAGTGTTATTATTCATACACCAGTGTACCAATATCCATACCCTAAAATATAAAGAGGCATGCACGAATAACTGCTCCATATTTAAAGGGAGTGGTTATTCACACACCACTTTTTTAATTCAACACCACAACCTTTTCTGAGACGCCACGTATAGGTCTCTACGTGGCGTACAACACCTGTCGGACGCCACGTACAGTACTGTACGTGGAGTACGACATCTGACAGAATGAAAACCTTAAATTCTGAGATGTGATGGGTTAAATTCCATGTTGTACGCCACGTAGAGAACTGTACGTGGCGTATAGGTTTGTTGAATAAAATACCTTGTCTTTTTACATAACAATTGAACTATTATACGTGTAGTAGGGTACTATACGACACGTCTAAGTAGAAATTTTTTTTTTTCTTAAAATTGAAAAAAAATTTGTAATGTTATAAAGTTGAACTTTTTTAACGTTTAATGATTTAAGCACCTTTTATACATTATTATTAACGTTTTTAATTTCTAATAAATTTGTGTCATTAATATTGTCGTTTTGCCAAAAATTAACATCAAACAGCACAAATACAGTTTATATACAAATTAAAACGATAAATGAACGAACAACCAAAACAAATCACAATATATACATAAACAGTGTTTGTACAGTACAAGGAAAGCAAATAAACTACGGATCCTGTCGGGGAGGTGATGGCGGAAGGGGAGGAGGCTCGATACCTGCTTGCCTGGACCTCTCGATCTTGCGATCGATCATCCAGCGCAGCATATCGCTCTGCCGAGACAGGATCCGATCGTGCTCCCTAGATCGTGTAGAAAGATCCTGGAGTATCTGATCGTGCACCCTGGATCGTGCAAAAAGATCCTGCAGTATCGTCTCCAGGCGTGCCGGAAGCCTCACCGTATGGTATCTCCGCTGCGGATGCTGCGGAACGTAGTGAGCGCCTCCGGCCTCACCCCCACCCCCGCCCTCCTCATCACCCCGCCCCCCTCACCCCCGCCACCCTCACCATCACCAGCCAAACCACCGTCGTCCCCCTCTCCACCAGCACCCTCACCTCCCTGTCCAACTCCCGCGCCCCCGGCTGCGTCCATCACCTGTAGGGGGAGGGACCTACATCACTCCCCGTACAAGGGAGAACTGGAGACCTACACCAGGAAAATCCTGGACGATCTTCATACCGAAGAGCGTCCGGCGATCGAGTCTGACTGGATCCACAGGATCAGACAGCTCCTCGATCGTGTCCTGGTGAAGATGCTCCAGTGCTCGGCCTATAATGGTGATATAGGCACCGCCATATATGGCTCCGCGCTGCTGCCGGTGGTAATAAGTCGCGAAGTACTCGGCAAGGCAGCGCGCGAGCTGACATGTACGCCCGGTAATAAGGCAGTACAAATAAAATAAATCCTGTAGCGTGCACCACTCGCGGCTTCTGCCACGTCCAGAAATCGACGTGGCAATCAGCCGGTGCATATATCTAATCAGAGGGTTGCGAATGCGACTCACTCTCGCCTTAGTCCCTCTGAATTAGTCCCTCTGAAGGGATCATCGGCAATATGAGGCCACCATGCACGCAAGGTGGCGTCATCAATCTCAGTAATCCCCGCTGTGTACAGCGGGGTAACAGTCTCTGGCTCCCAGTATAGGCCAGTAATGACTGCGAACTCCGCCAGCGACATCTCGTGTCGCTGGCGAAGCATGGAGAACACAACCTCCGGAATACCGCCTGGGCGGAAAGTAAATGTGGAGAGGAACTCCACGACCACCTCCCTGTAAGAGGGCTGGAACGCCAGCTCAAACAGCCGTCTCCACGGCGTCTCCTCCCCGATCCAGCGCTCGGCGCGCTCTCGCTCACCTATCTCCGTGAGCACATCCCAGTCAATGGCCTTCTGCCGGCCGATCCTCATGGTGCGAAACTTGGCGCACCGGCCAAATGCAGTGGATCCCTCCGGGAACTGTAGAATCGGGTGCTCCGCCAAATCGCCCTCGGCATCTGATCCCGACGACATAACTACACGTAAAAACGAACGAATAAAAAGTTAATTTTAAAAAAAAAAAATTGTGCCTGTACGCCACGTAGGGTACTCTACGCGGCGTACATATGTTGAGTCTGCTGTTGATTGACATTATGGTCCTGTACGCCACGTAGGGTGCTCTACGTGGCGTACAGGAACAAAGAATTCATAAATTTTTTTGTTTTTTTATAAAATAACTTTTTATTCGTGTTAAACAAAGTTACATTTAAAATAAATCAATATAATTGACTTGTCCTTTTTCACGACATATTTCTACGAATTGTTGTATGCGTTGTCTATATATTTCTTCCTAAGAAGACGCGTTTGCTGTGTGATACTTATTCCAAACTGCACTTATTGTTGGCATCGGATAATCTCCTTCCAACTTGATGTTGACGAAATGATTGTTGTGTACATATAAGAACGACACAACCGTGATTTATGTTCACCTCCTGTGAATTTACAACTTCGTCAACAAACCCCACGAGTGTGGCAAGCGAACTATTTGGTGTTTTTAAATATCGTTTTAAGTTTGCGTGCTGACTTTCGACTCTGTTGGTTGTATGTTGACCAAAAATTCGGTTTTTGTTGGTCCAAGCAGATACAAACATTTCTTTGTAACTGTTCAACCATGTTTGCGTTAAATAATTTAAAACGCCTGAAACAAAATGTAACCATTTAAGTAGTGTGTATATATAGATATATATTATATGTATATATGTATGTATGTACAAAAACTTACGCTGTCGGTTGTCTTTGGTTAGCTGTTCGTATAACTTGTTATAATTGTATTGATAAATGTCCTCAGATGAAGACTCACACAATGTCGTCCACATATGACGGAATCTGTTCCAATCACTGTTAGAAAAACTTGCCTTGCAGTGTTTAGAAATGTTCTCGCTTATGTGCCACCTGCATAAGCACCTACTTGCGTCAGGAAATACCAGCTTACACGCATTCATCAATGCAAGATCTCGGTCTGTTATTATTACACGGGGCTCCATACACTTGTCTAACATTTCTTTCAGCTTCTGTATTACCCACAGGTAATTATCTTCACGTTCTTTTGTTATAAACGCATGTGCAATACAAAACGTATGGTGTGTTGAAGTCACACCAACAATCTGTACAAACGGTATTCTGTACATGTTCGTTTTGTATGTCGCGTCAATCATCAGCACATGAGGGAATGCTCGCCAATATGTGTACGACTTTGGATGACAGAAGAACACTTCCTCGACGGCATTCGTTGCAGGATCTTCTCTGGTATAATACACATAGCCCTTGGAATGCAGTAGGTTTTCCAGAACCTGCATTGGAGTGGTACCTACTTTCTTTTCATTTTTTATTTTCTGTTGGGCGTTGTATATGTCCCTGATTACAGAGACATTATCAGGATTTTGCTTCTTGATAGTTGACAGAATATTGCGCGGGTCCATATGTTGTTCTGTCAGCTATGCCACCATCTTTTGTTCGTCTTGAGACAACCTTCTTACAAATGGATGCCCTTCTAGATGTTGAGCGGCCTCATGGTTATGCTCGTCATTTCGGACCTCTAACTGCCAAACAAGACGCTTTTCGTTGTAAACCCCAACCAGTTTAAATGGACAGCCAATTTTCTTGCTGCCGGATCGTCTACGCGTCGCAACGGCCTTGTGTTCGCCACCACGATCACAAACTAGCCATACCTTCTTTACAACGTCTCCTTTCTTTTTAGATCGAGCGGTGACTACAATATAACCGTTGTCAACCGCTCTGCTTTTTACCTAGGCAACCAGCTCATCATGAGACATAAATTCCTGATCGGTATTCCAAACCACTTTACCATGATGGCCCCCATCATAATAATCATGCCCGCTATTTTGTGTTTCTGAATATACTTCCTTAGCTTCATGTTTGTAAGAAGGCTGACTTTCTCATCCAAATTCTTGCTTGTTTTCGTAACTGTAAAAAGACTCAACACAAGGATCCTCATTTAAATCAGGAATCCTATTAGCGTTGTATGCTTGAAAGTTGGCTTCTTCGTTTAAATCAGGCAGCTCCTGAGGTCTACTGTCACCATAATAAGATCGACCGACAGAATCTTGTTCTATCTTGTCGTCTCCAAAGAAGAAATTCACGTCCCAAAATGACATTATATGAATACAATAAACAATTGATCAAATTCAAATACGAATTCGTAGAAAGAAAAACGCGAATGACGAAATATAAACGTTCGTTCGTTATATATATAAGAAATGGAATCTTACGTCATTTCGTTGTTTGTACAACATTTCAATTGAAAATTTTTATACGTGTCGTATAGTACTGTACGTGGCGTATAAGCCAATGTCAGTACAGTCACGAGAGTTCTAAATCAATTATTTGTCCTCTATACTCTACGTACAGTACTGTACGTGGAGTATAGCATTCACATCATTTCAGGTACCAGACTGCTCTTCTCAAATTATTGTCCTTTATACGCCACGTACAGCACTCTACGTGGCGTACAACATCACATCATTGTAGCAGAGGTGTCAGTACTTTTTGTCCGCTGTTATCTACGTGGCGTACAGTACTGTACGTGGCGTACAACATCTAATAACTGACACAATGTCAGAGTAGAATGTTGTTGTACGTGGCGTAGGGTTCTGTACGACACGTATTCAGGGTGTGAAAATATAGAATTGGGTGTGAGATTAACACAACCCTATTTAAAATATTGTGTATACCACTATACCTTATCCTAGAATATAGGGATATCTTGTATCTATATATTCGTGGTTGATAATGAGAATGAAATCTGTTTGAGTCATTTTCCTTTATGGCTTCCTAGATTTCCTGAGAGGTGCGCAAATCGGGTTTTTTTGGAACCGGTTTCGGTTCCAATTGGTGTCAGTTCCGGTCAACAAAGTCAATACCCGATTCCGGTTCTAGTTCGGGTTTTAACCAGTTCCGACCGGTTTTTGGCCGGTTCGGGTTTTGGCCGGGTACAGGTGGAACAAGTTCCGGTTTTCCCGGTTCCGGTTTTAATTTGTCTAAAAAACCGGACCCGTTTGTACCCATCGGTTCGGGTATGACCGGGTCCGGTGTTTTTGCCCACCTCTAGATTTCCTCCCATGTCGAAGATTTTAGTGTTATTTGGGCTTTTGTCTAATTAACTTATTTGTTAATTTATTTTTGGGCTCACATCTGGATGTTTGCTGTTTGCATCTTCACGAAAGGGGGTACGGGTACAGCCGTAACGGAAAAGGCAAAACTAAAAAATTCAAGATACGTGTACGGTAATGATACAACAATAAAAAAATATATTAAACAAAAATTAAAGTAGATATATATTGATGTAAACTGTGAAGTCTAAATTCCAAACTATGTATTTTAATTAATATTTAACATCTATTTTTTAATTTATACTTGACATACAAACTATGTGTAAAAAGTGGATATGAATACGTAAGTCGACGTGGGTTTAGAAGTGATAGAAGACCCAGGTCATGGGTTCGATTGTTGATCCCACCCGGTTTTATCGGCCTTTCATCGTCGTGCCTTTGAGCGGGTGCTTGGGTCGGGTTTTCCCCGGGAATTGGTGGCTGGTGGGCTAGGGGCTCTGTCCGTCTGGACTAGTGGCCAGCTTGGGCATCCTTTAGCCATTGGAGGCCACGTACGGAGTACCCGGTAGTTGATTAGTTGGCCGTTCAAAAAAAAAAAGAATTTGAAAGGTTTTTTAATTTCCAAACCAAAAAATGGTGGGGTGATGGCCTAAATGAAATCGTAGAAGCCGGAGACCCCCTGCCGTTCGTTCGTTCGTAATATGAATACGTAAGTCTACGTCGGTTTAGAATTTGAAAGGTTTTTAAATTAAACCCTAAAATTAAATGGAAACAACCGAGAAACGGGAAGGAACCGTAAACAAATACATTTCCGGTAGTCAGAGATATTTCCCCGACGCTTCACCCGCGTTTCCGCTTCCAAAATGCTTCCGGGACTGGTACCGTGAGTGCGGCACGCACCTTTTTGTTTGTTTCGGAGCCGTTTTGGCGGGGCGTACTAAACCCACTACGTACAGCAGCCTAGACGTTTCCGTGCTTCCGAGTTCTTCACTTCTTCACAGTTTTTTGAGAAATCAAATTCTTACATCATAAATTCAACATTAGATGCTTTAAATAGAATAGGAATGTTTATAAAAGAACTCCTTATTTTGAAAAAAATAAAGAAACTCATATCTACCAGTAATTTTTTAGAATTTTTTATTCATAATTTTTTATTATAAGGTTAAAAATATTATAATGAAAAACAAAATTTTAATAAAGATATGTAAATCACAAAGTTACGTATATGTAACTCAAAAAGTTACGCATGTAAAATACAAGTTACATATATGTAATAACATGAAATACATTTTTTTTTTAAATTTTTTCTTTTTTGTACATTTTTACCTTATAATAGTAGGAAATAAAAAAAGAAAAATGAAAAAAAATTAATTGGTAATGATTATAGTTGGTTTTCTTAGTTTTCTCCAAAATGATGGTTTTCTTTAAGAACCCTTCTCTTAATTCTTAAACCAAATTATTATATTGAATGAATAGATAATGAGGAAATAATACGTTCATTTTACTCCCAAAATGGTATAGTTGATGTGACCAAACATGAATGGAAGTGTCTACCCAATAATACTATTAATATCAATCCACCCGTTTGATACAACTAGCTAAATGAGTATGTAGAAGAGGGAAACTTAAGTGTGACAAGTCTCATGCAATATATATTCGAAACAACAAGTGCATATCGTAAAACATAGGTAGCAAGATTCAAGACAAAATAAGTTTTCAACTAAGTAAGCAAGTTTGTCTTTCGAAAATAGTTACGAAAAAAGAGCCACAAAAGCTCACTTGAATGATAGTGAGACAAAGATCTTGGTTGTAATGAACATCGAACGAGTATAGTATCTTACTTGATTCCTATAATAATGCAAACGTTAGTGAGATTTATGAAACAACCCTAATGTGAGAGTCGAATCAAGACATTATGTCATCCAACTAATATGCAAATTTTTATGTATACGGTATTAGAAAAACATTTCAGCTTATAATCTTCTTATCTAATAATTGATTCCAAGAAATGTCACATGGTATTATCCTATTATTTCAAACATAAATGTTAGTTTTTAAATATAAAAATTCGCCATTAATGTTATTAATAATGTATATTGTTTACATAAATAAACTGAATTAACACTAATAATTAATAATATGATAATAAATAGCATCTATGTTTAATGTGTGTGTATTAAGAACATTTTTTTATAAATTTTTATTTTTAAAGTTTTTTAATATAAAAATGTATAATAAGTATTATTAGTTTTAATAATTATGAAAATTTAAAAGAATGTAATAAATTTATTTTATCATGCAAATATATGAAGTCATAGTTATAACATCAAATATTTTTTATCCATAAATCCGTGTAATACACGGGTTTATAACCTAGTTAGTTTTATAAACTTGTCCGAATATGCATTATGTTCAAGTGTTGTTCTTTATTAATAGGAATGAAATTCGTGTTGTAGAATACAATAATAATACCGGTATAAAGTATTTGTCGGATACATTTTTTTATATGGTTTTTATTACATAAAAAAAACTATTATAATAATTAACAAGTTAGGAAAATCAATCTAATTATTTTATAAAAAATTTTAACACCTTGATTATAACTTAAAACTTACTTTTTATCCTTAGACAACGAATATGAACAAAGGTAACACCTTTATTATAACTATAAACTAGGGGTGTGCAGAAAAACCGATTAACCGAACTAAAACCGAATTAACCGACTTAACCGCACCGAAAAAACCGAACCGAATGAAAACCGACGGTGCGGTTAATCGATTTTCTTTTAACCGAAATTTGCGGTTCGGTTGCGGTTAAGCTATATTACATAACCAAAATAACCGTAGCCGCACCGAATTAACCGAATATGTCCAAAACCGAACCACTTAACCGAATATAACTGAACCGCATGTATAATGTATTATTCTTGTAGTATAATATTAGTAATGGCTCATTCAAAATTTTGTTAATGGACCAATTCTTGTAGTCTAATATTAGTAATGGCCCATTCGAATGTTTGTTTTTGTGTGAACTTTTGATTAATCATGATGGATTGTAAAAGATTTTCCCAAATTATATGGCAGTGTTTTTTTTAAAATTAAGCTGAACAAAATCTGCAGTTAACCAAAATTAACTGACCAAAACCGATGGGTTAAGGATTTCATATAACCGATTTAAACGGTTTCGGTTACGATGGGGGCTAAAAACCACACCGAACCGCACCATGCTCACCCCTACTATAAACTTACTTCGATAACGAGAACATCTTGATTATAACTTCAAACTAAACTAGTGGGATATGCTGCTTTGAGTCTAAAAATCAAACCATAGATAAAAAGACACGTTGCAACGGTACAATTGGAAATCACGAAAACATTATGTTGGTGCAAAAATGAGATCCCACTTTATTAATATCAAACACTTCAATATAACATGCTATATATATTTTCAGTATCCAAAGCCACTGGTTAATTCATTTATTTTGTTTGATTTTACAATATAATCATTTAGTTTTTTTATTAATACATCATATATCTTATTTGCAGTTTTGCACATGTAAACTAAGAGGGTTGCTCTTATGCGTATGATGCCCTTTATGTGGGGAAGAAGAAGAAAACACGGCCCATCCATTTATTGGAGGTGACGTATCATCAAGTTTTGGCTTATCATTTCGTAATGGTGAACAATTCCAACTATTTTTGCTTTTGAGGTGCGAGATTTGTTATGCATTTATTTTATCACTATCAGTTGGTGATGGTAAGGGGGAGATCATTCATGCAATTATTCTTACGGATTGTTGGGGCTTACGGAGAGCAAGAAATCAAATGGTCTTTAATAATGTTAGACCTTCCATTGGATGGTTAATTACTTGAGGAAGTTAAGAGATTGAGCTATACATGGATCAAAAACCGAACAAAGATGGGAGATTGGAGTTGGGAGGATTGGAAGTCATTTTCTTTTGGAACAAATATGTAATTATGTTGGTGATATGTCTTTTGATTTTGGTTATGTACTTCGGCTAGCAATTTAGAGGTGGCAAATTTTACCCAAATTCGAAGAAATGGGTTGTTTTGGGTAAACAATTGTAGTATAATGGGTTGAAATGAGTAACATCATAATATGGAATGGATTGAGATGGATAACATTTAAACATAATGCTGGTCAAGATGGGTAACCTAAAACTATATGAATGCAATAGAATCAAACATTTAAGAATGATTCATAAAATATTTGATGAGAAAATCACTAAAAATTATCTTAATAAACTATTTGTTTATTATAACACATTTTAACTTAAACTAAATTGATGTTTTTTAAGAACAATCCATTTAGACCCGAACTAATTTTGCTTAAAACCCGCTTTAACCCGCACCCATTCTGATCCGAACCCGTTCTAACCCATCACCCAACCCGCCCATTTTGCCAGACATGGCTAGCATTAGGGGTGTTCATCGGGTCGGATAACGAGTTATTCGGGTTTTTCGAATTGAGTTTTTCGGATTTGAAAATTTTTTTGATCTATCCGAAACCCGACCCGAAAAACCCGAACAACCTTGTTTTTTCGGGTTATTTTATCCGACCCGAAAAAACTAGCTTTTGCTTATCCAAAACCCGACCCGAATCTAAAATCATATAATCCGACCCGAAAAACCCGAAATAGATTTCGGATAAGGTTTTTTTCGGATTTCGAATTTTTTCGAGTTTCGGATATTTTGAATACCCTTAGCTATCATCTGGGTGTTATTAATAAAATTGGGTTTTCCGCTGTTAAAAAAATAATTAAAAAAACATAAAAATAATCAAGTTTTGAATTAACTAATATAATAATTTTTTATTAAACAGGTCAACGAATACGAATATACGATGCCTTTAATAAATGGGTTAACTCTTACAAGTAAGTTTAAGGGTCCTCTAAAAGGTTAGTATTTATATTATAAAAGGGTACTATCAAAGTTCTAACAATTAAAGTTCTTATTGGATCGTGATTCACTGAAAACGTGTTCTTAATTTAACGATTAATTAGCAACGGAACATTAGTTGATTAATTAACAGCCAAAGTTTGATTAATCAAAAATTAAAGTTGTCGATTAAATGTTTATAAGTATTTCATACGATTTTATTTTTTTTAAATACATCATATAATCAAGTATTTTTTATCATTCATATGAATATAAAATAATTTAAATTCTTATTTAGAAAATCATACTAGATTTTTGCTTTTATATATTTTATTTTTGAAAATTGTACTAAATTATGTGATAGTATATCCGCAATAAAATCTATTACATTAAACCAGTTCACCGTCACAATATTCAGGGGCGGCCCTGAGATTTGGCGTGCCCAGGACGAACCGGAAAAAAAAGGCTCCCTAAAGAATTCAAATATTAGAGTGGAGGTGCTCAAAAAACCAAAAACCATTTAATACCGAAAACCGAAATGTATTCGTAACTGAAAAATCGAACTGAATTCAGAATTCGGTTTTCGTTTTGGTTCTTGCTGTATCAAAATTCCGAATTCGGTTTTCGGTTCGGTACCTAACCATATCCGAATTTCGGTTTTTGATTCCAATTTTTTTATAAATTTGGTTTGTTTGGTAACAGATTAAACCGAATCCAAATTATTTAGATCCGTTTATTCGGTTTTTAATCAGTTTATTCGGTTTTTAATCAGTTTATTCAATTGAATTTGGTTTATTTGGATCGGTTTATTTGACTTTTAAGTGGTTTAAATAGCTTTCAATCTGTTTATTTGGTTTTAACTGAAATTAGAACCTAATCACTTTTCGAATTCGGTTCGGTTTTTTTATAGGGAAAAAAATTGAAAACCGATTAAACCAGACCGAATAAACCGTTAACCGAACCAATTGACATATTTAGTTTAAAGGGCATGAAAGTAACTTCATATACTTTAAGAAACATGATTTATTGTACCATTAAATAATGTTTTTATAAATGTTTATTTTTAGTTCGATTCACCTTATTAATTCTTATTTGAATGAATCCATATATATACGTAGGGAGGCATTCTATTAAGAACCACTTTTATGTTAGGAACTAAAGAACTGCATAATACACTTGTACATTATGCTTTAAGTTTTGTACATAAAGTGGTTTTTTAACTGCTCCACATTTTTCTCCCCAATTAAAAATATTTTAATGCATAATGTATAAGTGTATTATGCAGTTCTCAAGTTCCTAACATAGAAATGGTTCTTAATATAATACCTCCCTATATACGAATATATAAAAAAAAAATTGTGTCCCCCTAAAAAAATGGGCCCGGGACGGGGGTCGGGTTTGCCCCTCCCCCGGGCCGCCCTTGACAATATTATACATAAAGCATTCTAGACAAAAACCTTTACCAAAAAATCTAGCACTTCCGATCCATTACATCTTATAGCCTTTATAATATTAGCAAATCTTTAAAATCAGTACAATATCAATACTATAAAAACAAAAAACAAACGTATCCAGTATATTCCCACTACATTTACTTAAAGTAGGGTCTGGGGCGGAAAGATAGACACAAACGTTACCCCCTACATTTTCTCATGAACAATCATGTCCTCTCTCCATTTATTTTAATATGTCATGTGTAATTGCTTCATATCCTTTTTGGTAAAAATGAATTAATTATTTAAGCCTTCCCCCTCATCATATATCATATCAAATAGATGATCCAACATGCATAAGCAAAGATTTTGGTATTTTTGGTTGGAAAATTATTGAAATGTATGATTTTTTATTAACTTTGAATGGTGTAACTATATGTGTATCTATACCTAAACAATGTAACTCTTTGTGCACATGTCATAATTGTTTAAGCTTGATTACTTTTTTCAACTTCTCTTATTTTACTTCATCTTCTATATTACTCTAATACTTTCGTATTTCAACCCTTCACTATCTAGTATTTCATTTATTCAACACGTGAAAAACACTAGTTCTAACCTGGGGTGTGTGCGTATACATCTACAACTATTGGCTTATATATGAAGGGGCGAAGAGAACCGCCTAGATCCTTTGGAAAAAAACCTAAACCGAGCAGGCAAAATGTATATGCTGGTTTACTTGCATCACAAGGGAACAAGAATAGCAAAATAGGGATGCGGGTCGAATAATAATGTGACAAAACAATTCACATATGCAAATATGATCCACAGACATATATTAAATGTAAATACTAGTTGTACATAGATGTTAGATAGCAATCTTGATCACATTCATATCAAAAGTATTCACATCTTATCTGGTTCAGACAAGATCCTTTCGATCTCTTCTAAAAGGCGTTCTTTTTCGTCTCTCATCTCCTCATTCTGCTTCTGGAGTTCTTCAATCTGCTTAGTTTGTTCAGAATCCTTCCTGAAATGTTTAGGGGGTGTTTGGATTAGTGTATGGTTGATACATTGATTCAAGTTCAATTAAGGGGGTGTTTGTGGTTATACCTGTTCATGAAAGCCAAATTAAGTTTAAGTGATCTCACTTCCTTCTCAAGATTCTCGCATCGTTTTAGAATAGATTGCATGTCTGATGAAGTTGCAGGTGTTTGAGTTCTTCCCTTTGCTTCTGCCATTCTTATACATCATCATCACATATCATGTCGATGAAAACATTTGTTAGGAATAGATTATAATCTATTGATAAATATTTTTAACAATTTACATGGTAGGTGTATCATCATCGTAGATTAACTAAAGAAACTGAGAAGAAAAAGAATTATTTTGAAGAAAAAAATCACCAGAGGTGGGAAAATGATTTCGGTGTCAACTAGGTAATTTTTAGTATGAGTTAGAATGAGTTGGGTTTGGTTTAAATTTTATGATTTTCATAAACCATTAGGTTGTTAGATATGATGCAAAAAAAAAAAGTTAATATTTTAATAATTATGATATACTTTCTGAATTAATTTTGGAAGTTTTATTCATTAAAAACTATACGTTGAGTAACTTTCAAACTCGTTCGATCTGTTTTCTTTTTTACCAGCCTTTTTATTTTATTTTATACTTAAGAGAGAGCATAAGCCAAAACGACCCAAACCATTGAAATACCCATACCATTGGTGCAAAAAAAGTTATTATTTAATAATATATATATATATATAGGGGATGGTTCCTTTGTTAACCCTTCCTTATTACGATAACCGCATAACCCTGGCATTTTTTTAGTTTTTTGTCCGAATCTTTGTTTTTTTTTTTCATGGTCTTTATTATACATAAATAGAGGGGTTTCTTTTTTGTGTTTTTGCTAATTCATCACCGTTTAGAAATTATTTACAAGTGTAAGTACTTACACTTACATCACACTTACATCAGATATGTGATGTAAGTAAGTGTAAGTCGTTACACTTACTTACACTTGTAAATAATTTCTAAACGGTGATGAATTAGCAAAAATACAAAAAAGAAACCCCCCTATTTATGTATAATAAAGACCATGAAAAAAAAAACAAAGATTCGGGCAAACAACGCAAAAAGATGCTAGGGTTATGCGGTTATCGCAATAAGGAAGGGTTAACATTTGATCCTTCCCCTCTATATATATATATATATACACACATATATATATTAACCTTGTTGGCTCTATCCACAACCATTAGGTTGAGGAGGGTGAAAGGAACCCTCGAAAACCAGTTGAGCTAGAAATTTAATAAACTAGAACTTTTGTTTTTACTGATTTTAAATATTTAAAAAAATATAGAGATCCCTTAATCCTAAATTAACCAAAGATAGTATTACATACTTGCGTGACCTTTCCACCCTGCGTTTCTTTGTCGGATCCCTGCTGTCCACTGCATAAACCAAAAAGAATTACAAATTTGCATATGTTTATGTCTTGTACTTATTCATGTAAAGGAAAATAAGTTAAAATAATTATCATGCTGCTGTATGAATTAAAAAAAAAAAAAAAAAACAGAGAGAGAGAGATGCATGGAATTAAAAGTGAACTCCAAATTCACCTGAGGCAGCAGATGTTACTGATCCAAACCGAATTAAATTTTTCCTCTGCTGAAGTACACAACCCATAAAGATTTAGTATGGCATGGCATTAAACAATTTTATCGCAAACACTTTAAACAACCACATACAATCTCAACCTCATCCATCCTGAAATCTATTCTTAGAAGACGCTAACTGTTTGAAGTGATCTTATAACATATATACCATTCCTTATTTTCATAAATATTTTAAACATTTCCATTTTGGGATGTTTCCTCTGAAGGATGAAATGCTTTTTTTTCTAGAAAGTTTTTTTCTTTGATTTATACCTTCCTACTTGCATACCATCAGTATATGTGGGATTACTGATATTGATTTGGTCCCCAAGGATTTTCTAATTGTGTCATTACTTAAAGGGTAGTCAAACACTTTCCTGAACAATAAATTTCACAGCAAACTGAATTAAAAATTAGCAGTAACTACTAACAGTAAAGGCTAACCTTGCAGTCCTCTTGAAGATTATCATACATCTGTTCCTTTGTATCTGTGAACCAATAGACAAAAGTGAATGAGTAACATTTTATATTTTTGTTTCACAAACACAATCAAAACAGCATATCTTTCATGGATTACAGTAAGATAGTAAATTAGAAGATAAAATATGTTAAAAATATCTATATGACGGGTATGTTAAAGGAACTCTAAAGTCAATATTTCACATGGATTACTCATAAGATCCTTACTCTCATTGTCCTTAGTTGCAGTCAGAATCTATAATAAAGTTTTCATGTATGGATTACTCATAAGATCCCTACCCATTTTGGCATGTATTAAATTATCTATATTTTTGGCCCAAACTCAGCCCATTTGCCACCTCTAGCATAGAGTAACTTAGGTAACTAGTCTAATTGGTGGATGTAGCTTATGTCTTTTACTTGTACCTTTTATTGGTGTTTGACCTGAGTTGGTGGGGTCATCACAAACATCAAAACCACTTGAGATTACAGGTGCAGCAGCAGATGATTCACTTTGTGATGGTTCTCTAGATGCAAAACTCATCTGAATATGATTAGTGGGGGCCACAAAATTGTCCAGGTCAGCCTCTAAAGACCCTTGAATTGTCTGAAACAACCTTGGATCTTGGACTGTTTCTTGTACCTCATAATTATGAAATTCATTTATGTGATTCATATTTGAATAATCAAGGACTTGTTGATCACTGTAATAACCTAAAGAACCATCTTCAACTGCTTCTTTTTCAATATGGCTGCTGAGTTTCTTGCGTTCTAGGGTACCCTTTAGCATGCTCACAACTGAAGAAACTTTATCAATAGATGAAGGTGAACTAGATTGGGGCATGAACCCATCTAATTGGTTGGAAATATTATACATAGAATCCTCGATGAATGAATTATGGTTGACTAATTCTTGTTTTGATTGGTTGACTCGACTCCCTGATGCATTATGCATTGCTTCCATACCTATTGCTGTTTGAGAGTTTTGCATAGCAACATACCTCCTTCTGTAACACTTAGAATGTCAATTCATCTTTCAGACATCAAGAAAGCAAATGAAGAGTATTTTAAGAGTCAAAGTTCCATATTTTTGCATAATTCTTCAAGCTAGAGGTGACAATTTTGGGTCATTACAGGCAGCAGAAACGATGTGTATTGTCCGAAAATTTTTTGACTGATTTTTAAAGCTTTTATCAATAATTCTTCTGTCAAATATGATTACAAAATTTAGGTTATTTCAATCATATTCTTATTTTTAGTATAAAATGATATAGGATATTTTTATACTTTAAAAATGCATTTTGAACAACTTTTAACTTATTTTACTCATTTCTTTTTAAGCAAAGTTCGCTTTTTTACTCGTTTGACCTGTTAGAACTTGGAATAAATGCATAACTCAAATGAACAAACTCATAAGTAAATGGTTTGAAATGTCCACCTCCAATTGAAGATATGTACCTTAGTTCAGAAGAACGACTTCTTGTCATTGGTTGAGAACTATGAAACCATGCCTGCAGAAAAAGAAATAAATACATGAGATTACCCCAAAATCAATTGACATTAAAATTAGAAAAGTTTTCAAATTAACAAACCTTAGCCAAGTATAAGTTGCTAGCCTGCAACCCCCTTTCTGCCACATTCCTGATCCAAAGATCCACATTTCAATTTTAATATATATATTCACTATGTTAGAAACATAAGTATTATATGGATCAAATATAGGAAAAATTAAATAGTTAGTAATGAAGATTTAGGAATTATAAAAACGATATTTTAAGTTTTAAGTAAATAATTAAGCAATATTGAAAATGAAAAGAAGCAGGACAAAAAACTTGGGGAACGAGAATTGTGACTCATGGCAGCATAAGTTACTTATTTATTAGAGATATAGATATAGATTTGCAATTTTAGTGAGGTGAGTAAGTCCTAGAAACACTCGGGAACACAAATAATTTACAACTAGACCGCGAGGTACCTAATTGAATTGTCATTTATGTCATTTGAGGATGCACCAACTTCTAATGAACTTTGTGGTAGCAGATTCTCATTGCTTTTCTTCCCTTCAATGGAAACCGTATTTTGGTGAGTAGACAAACTAGCTTGATCAGTAACCATCCTGTAGGCAATAAGAATTTCAGTTTATGAACCATTGTTCAATTGCTGATACGTGAGGCTTGGAGAACAAGCTTACATTCGTGATAATTGTCGAGAACGGTTATGGACTAAGCTTGTTGAATTATGGCCGTGATTCTAGTAACCAATATCATAACAATTAAAAAAGATTAAAAAATGATGAAAATAACAACATTGTATGCAATTATGATGAATAAAATTACTTGGGAAGTCAAAAATTAAGATAAAACTGCTTGCCTCTGCAGTTGTTAGCCAGTTCTTGAAAAGTTCCTCACTATCCGCCCTGAAATTATTAGAAAGATTCTTCAAACCAAGCATCTCCATGGTTGGTGATGGCATGCCAACCGAGCTTTCCATTAGTGTTCTTATGAACATATCTTCACTCGTGTTTCGATATAAATCTGAAAAAACTTTTCCCTCCATATCCATGTAAGAGTTCTCAATTAAATCTCCCTTGGATCCATTGTTAATCATAATATTATGTACCAATAGCCTTCACAGACTTGAATCAATAACAAGAAACTAACTAAACAATCAAAAATATGCAAATTTGTAGCAACTACAATAACAATCAACAAAAATACAAGAATTTAAACAATTAGGTGATACAAGGTTCGGGAAAAAAAGATCTTCTCCACTGAATACTAACAAGGTTGATCTTGGTATCCCTTCTTCAATAACTCAACTGATGACATATAGATAAATGGCAAGGGGAGACATTAAACAATCAGGAAGCAACAGTAGTTTAACCATTAAAAAGTCAAACAGAATAAATTAATAAGTGGCCTGACGTATAAGAAGGGATATACCGTATAGGCGTACGTGTACGCGTATTCTTCTCAGTCAGGACTAACTTCAAACACCTGGTGTGCATAAAATATATACAGATAATAAATGTACAAAAAAAAACCGCTGAATTTTAGGATCTTTGACTACAAGTTCTCCATGATTCCCTCTACTCTACATTTGTCTGTTGTTACCTCAATACAATACTTAAGATAAATGCAATTGTCTTCCACACACAAGAACAATCAATAAGATCATTTAATCTTATTGATTTTATGCCCAGATCATTCTTTCACACGAAGTTATTATGATCAAGTAAAAAAAGAACAAATAACCCATCAAATCTTTGTGGGGTGTCATCATCTTGTGATCCAATAATCCAAAAATTCATTTAATGATCTACAAAATACAAACTTAAAGAACATAATACAATCATGCATGTTGACCAGATGGGTATATGATGGATGAATGAATGATTGGCGTAATAATCTATGAGACACTTGTTGGAAGCAATAGATTAAAGAAATGGGAATTATGATGCAAAAACTTTTTGTGATTGTGAAAGCCATGAAAATGATGGGTGCAATTGCCGTTTATGGGGTTAACTTTTGGGAAATTTCAAAACGTAGTTGTTGAAATGGCGTTCTCGTAATTTCATCTCCTTCAACTTATGCGTCATCAAGGTGGGAAGCTTTTGCACCGTTTCGGACTTTCGGTTTGGAGTTTTCGTCTTTTCGTATGCTTGAAATTTGAAAATAATATGATTTCGAAGATAAAAAACAAAAAAAAAAAATTAGTATGGATTAGTTGAAGTATATCTTTTCTGTATAACTTCTTTTTTCTATTTTTAGGGTGAGGGGAGTATGAGGTGTTTAAAATCGGATATATATGAAAATCTTGAATATTTAAATTCAACTAGGAATTACGACTAGCGTGATGCGTCGGGTCTGATATGTTGAATTGATGTATCTCAATGTAAACATCTTGCTAATTGATTCTATAAACATGAACACGTCTGTCTATTTAAGAACCTAATTTGCCTCCCTAATTAGGTGTTGGACGATAGTGATTAGATGTAGCAATTTTTATTTATATCAAAGGAAATGGGTTGGTTTGGGTAAACAATTGTTGTATAATGGGTTAAAATGAGTAACATCATAATATTGAATGGGTTGAGATGGGTAGCACTTAAACACAATGCGGGTCAAGATGGGTAACAAAAAAATTATGTAAATGTAATGGATTCAAACATTTAAGAATCATTAATAACATATTTGATGAGAAAATCACTAAAAATTATAAAAATGGACTGTTTTTTTACTTGTAATACATCTTAAGTTAAACTAAATTGATGTTTTTTAAGAACAATCCATTTAAACCCGAACTAATTTTGCTTAAAACTTGTTCTGACTCGCACCCATCCTGACCCGAACTCGTTCTGACCCGTTACCCAACCCGACCCGACCATTTTGCAAGGCATAATCATATCTCACAAAGTATGTTTGGTTGAGGATGAAGAGGGGTGGTTGGAGGCGATGGTTACGAAAGATCAAGATGTGGGTTTACCATTTTGTTATTTGTAGGATAGAGTATAAGAAACTTATGTATAAAACAATTGTACAATATGCATCATATATTGTAATAAAGTGAATAGTAAACTCCTCTCACAAACTATGTTTGGTTTTTAATATATATATTAATATGTAAATCTGAATTCCAACTATATTAATTATTTAATAATTTTAGAAAAAAATTAAAAAATATATTTCAAATATCCAAATTATTTGTGATATCTGAAAGGTATATGTAATATTTGAAAAATTATCCAGATTATCCAAATAAAAAATATATATTTCGGGTCCTTCAGATATCCGAAATTTTTTAAAATAAGTATTTGAATCGGATATTTCGGGTTCGGATTTTCAAATATTTCGGATCGGTTTTAGATACGAATTTTTTTATACCCTTTGAGTTGGGACATACTTTCAGTGTATTTGGGATTGGGGTGTTATTCGGAGATGGATAACGGTTTTTTTGAATTTGATGATCCGGATCCATACGAATAATACAAATAAACAAAATTTTGTATATCTAATTTTTTATCCAATCCAATATGAATTACAAATAGGATAATATCCGAATCTCTAATTTGGATCGGTTTTTCGGGTTTTAAATTTTGGATTTCGAATATTACAAATACCCCTAATTAGGATCCAGAAAACCACTACTTACTAGGGAACATGAAAAGCAATATTTTTTTGCTTTTCTAAAATTTAATTTTCAAAGACTAAACTTGTATATTTACTCATTTATCATTGTTGGATGTCTCTTAATTCCTAAGCCATACATTCTTCATTTATAGGTTTGTAAATTTCTTATGCAATTTCTAATTTACATTACTTTCTAATTTAATTTACTCAATTAAACTATTTTGTTTATGTCGTTAAGCTTTTATTTATATTAATATGTTGTTTTATGTTTAATCTATAGTTTATTAATATGTTAACGTTAGTAATGAAAATAGCATGTGTAAGATATACTACTTTATTAGATTTATTGATTGTTTTATAAGTTATTTCATAGTTTCAGGTTATTTTATTTTTACTTGTAGTTTTTTTTACCTAATTCATTTTAACCCGACTCATATTGATTTGATTCATATTTTGCTTCCAACAATTTTTTCCTGTATTGGTCACTTAGATTACTAGGATGCTTATTTAATATGAGGTTGAAGGTTATAGTCTTATTTAACAATGGCATATTACAATTTACAAGTAAATAAAATTGCTAATAAGAGGTTGAAGGTAAAGTCTTATAATTAACAATGGTATATTACAGGTAAATAAAATTGTTGTAAAAGAATAGGAAATTTTTTTATTTACCTTGGGTAAATAAAATTATTTATATTTATAATTATTCTATTTAAATATAAATTAAAATATATGATTTAAATATTTATCATAATTTTACATATAAAAATAATTAGTAATAAATAAAAGTTATATAAAAGAATTCATTTAGGCTTGTGTCCTTGTAAATCAGCTCGAACTCGATCTATGAAGCTAGAGCTCGAGCTGAAGAACTAAACGAGCCATATTTCTAAGCTTGACTTGTTCGAAATTTTTACCGATTTGATTTCGAATAACTCGATCATGAGTCTGTTTGATTTGTTTACACCTAGTTAGCTCTACAAAATACAAGATTGGAGAACGTGATCCATTTATGTAGACAATATAAATATGAATATGAGTATGAGTAATGAGTATATGATACTTGTAATAATATATAATACACATTTGAAAGTAATAGGTTAAAAAAGTCCGAAATATGATGGAACAACTTTTTGTGATGGTGAAAGCATGAAAATGATAGGTTGACCAATAGGTGGGGAAAAAAATGGGGAAAAATAATTTTTAAAACCAGAACTCGAAATAAGGTTTCCTTCTAAGTTCTAACCCGTTCAAAAGCCAAATCGATCCCAACTAGGGTGTTGATATGGTCAATCTGATCGGGTTTCGGGTTAATCAGGTCGGGTTTTCGTAAAAAAATATTGACCGCAACCTGACCCAAAATAATGTTTGTGTTAATCGGGTTCAGGTAGCCGGGTTAGGACATGTTTGGGACTGCATATTTAAGTTTATAAGGACTTTTTGTCAAAAGCACTTATTAACTTATGAGTTTTTAAAAATAAAGTTTTTAAAAAGTGTTTGGATTAGTTTTTGTTATACGAATAGTCAAAAAGTCAATAAGTTGTTTGGATTAGCTTTCAAAAAAGTGTTGGGATTAATTTGAACTTATTTCATTAAAAAGTTTAAGAGTGATTCTAAAAGCTAAAAATTATATCTTTTCAAAAAAAAAAACCTTTTGACCTTACTAAAAAAGTTAAAACAAAAAGTCCTTTTAACATTACCAAAATCTTTTTAACTTATTAACTTTTTCATAAAACCAATAAGTTAATAAGTTAGTTTCAAATGAAATATCAAACATGCACTTAATAAACACTTTAAAAAAAGTCATTTTAAACTTAATAAGCAATCTCAAACATGCATTCAATAAATATCACAAAATTTAAATTATTATGTCCCTTAAAATATTTCAAAAAAAAGTTAGAAAAATAATGACATCAATTGTTTTTATGAGCGAATTTTAAAATTTTCAAATACTTAATATAGTTGGATGACTTGAATGGTAAATATACAATATGTATAATAATAAAAAAAGCGATTTACATATTTCCCTTCATATGTTGTAAAATTACATATTTTTCCCAATCATGCTTTAAGACCATTGTATATTATGCATTAAAAATTTGCACTTTGGGGAATATGTAATTTTGCAAATTTAAGAAGGGAAAATATGTAATTCTAATGGTTGATATTAAAAAAAAATCAAAGTTTTACTTCTTAATTTTTAATATGTATATATAAATTATAATGAAAGTTAGAGTAAATTATGGTTTTGGTCCATGTGATTTAAGTGTTTCAACCCAAAATAGAATTTTTTTTATCAATTCAGCTCCTATAATTTAAACAACCAATGTTTTTCACTCTCAACCATAGTTAGATTTAGGGGCCAAAAATCATTGTAATAGTTAGGTTTGAGCGGCTAAAACCGTTAGTTTTATAAACCACAGGGCCAAAATTGTAATTTACTCTTTATGTTAATTTGACAATACTAAAAGTATATTTAAAGAACAAAATATACTTAAATTGAATTAACATTATTAATTATATAAAAAAGTTATTACTTAGGGGAAAAAATGCTTTGAAAATCAACTTAAAAAATTTATAACTATCCCCACATTAAAGTTTAACATCATAAAACAAAATTTGATGATTATATATGTTAAAAAATTATATTATATTTTATTCGACATGTATAACACACGAATTAATTCAACAAATGCAACATACAAATTTTAAAAAAATATAGCATTTATATTACTGGGTTAAGTTAAACTAAATAAGCCTCTTAACCTAAAAACCTAAGAAAGATCTCGAGTCATTAGATCATTGATCAATGGCTATGATTAAATCAAGTTGTTGAAAGGTATTTTAATCATGCCTACTTTTGTTGACTTTTAATCAAATTCCCTCATATTCTTTAAAAGTTCATAACCTTTACATACGAAATTATTTTTTGAAAAAAGATATACCATAAAACGAGCATTTTTTATCTTTAAAATTAGTATAGTTTTGCTATAAAAAAATTTGTTTTTTTAGTTTATTGTGTCTTTTGTATAGGTCATTGTGTCTTTTATACATGACATTGTGTCTTTTGTGCATGTCATTGTGTCTTTTGTGTTTCTGATCAATGTGTTTTCGTGAACAATTTAAGACACAATGATGTTGCATAATACACAATGTCAAGCAAGAATGACACAATGACGAGTATAAATAACACCATAATCTTTAAAAAAGACACAATTACATGTAAAAAATACATAACGACGAGTATGAACAATTTTGTTCAGGTCATTGTGTCTTTTGTATATACATTGTATCTTTTGTACGGGTCATTGTGTCTTTTGTGTTTCTGTTTAATATTGTATTAATCAAAACAATTAAGACACAATAATGATGTTGCAGAATACATAATGTTAAGAAAGGATTACACAACGACAAACATAAATAACACATTGATATTTAAAAAAAGATACAATTACCTTAGGAAAAAAATACATAATTATCTGTAAGAAAAAACAAAAAGATAACTATATACAAACGTTTAAAAAGATACAGTGACGTTAATTAGACACAATGAGCTAAAAAAATTATTTGTTTATAGCAACATTATGCTCATTTTAAAGATAAAAAATGTTCGTTTTTATGATATATTTTTTTTAAAAAAATAATATCATATGTAAAAGTTATGAACGTTTAAAAAATGTGGGGGGGAAAGTGGTTATGACTAAATTACTCTCTAACAACTTTTCCCTCTAAAATTTTAAATTTTCCATCTTAAATTTAATTTTATGATCTAATGGTTAATAATCTTCTTAGACTTTTTAGGTTAAAGAGACTATTTAGTTGAACATAATTCTTATATTACTATGGTTAAATTAAACTAAATAAGATTCTTAACCTAAAAAGGATATTGAGTCACTAGATCATTAATCAATGGTTATGATTAAATCAAGTTGTTGGAGGGTATTATAGTAATAGCCACTTTTGTTGACTTTTTATCAAGTTCCCCCATCTTGTTTAAACGTTCATAAATTTTACATACGAAATTATTTTTTTGAAAAAAATATACCTTAAAAACGAGCATTTTTTTATCTTCAAAAATAGTATAATATTGCTATAAAAAAATTTTATTTTTTTAGTTCAATGTGTCTTTTGTACAAGTCATTGTGTCTTTTGTACATAGATTGTCTTTTGTACAGGTTGTTGTGTCTTTTATGTTTCTGCTTAATGTTGTGTTTTCATGAACAATTTAAGACAACAATGATGTTGTAAAATACATAATGTCAAGCGAGGATGACACAATGACGAGTATAAATAATACAATGATCTTTAAAAAGACACAGTTAACTGTAAAAAGACACAATGACGAGTATGAACAATTTTGTACAAGTCATTGCGTCTTTTGTATAAGCATTGTGTCTTTTATACATGCTATTGTGTCTTTTGTATTGGTCAATGTGTCTTTTATACAGGTCATTGTTTTATTTGTGTTTACTCAATGTTGTGTTTTTCTAAACAATTTTAGACACAATGATGTTGTGAATATATAATGTTAAACAAGGATAACACAATAAATAGTATGAATAACACACTTATTTTTAAAAAAGACACAATTAGCAGTGAAAAAGACAAAATTACATGTAAGAAAAACACAAAAAGATAATTATACACAAACGTTTAAGTAAGACACAATGACGATAATTAGACACATTGAGCTTAAAAAAATTTCATTTTTTATAGCAAAATTATACTCATTTTAAAGATAAAAAAATGCTTGTTTTTATAATATATTTTTTTAAAAAAATAATATCGTATGTAAAAGTTACGAACGTTTAAAAAATATGAAGGGAAAATGGTTTTGACTAAATTACCTTCTAACAACTTTTCTCTCTAAAATTTTAAATATTGCATCTTAAATTTGATCTCATGATCTAATCACCAATAATCCTTCTTAATCTTTTAGAATAATGTGACTATTTAGTTGAACCTAAACTTATATTACTAAGTATATAATATTTTATTTATTTAACATGTGATTCTAACCTAGTGTTGTATAAACACTTCTGATTAACTATCTCTAATATCTTCTAATTTGTATTATTTTATTATTATTTATTTTATTATTTGAGTCTTGAAGACTACGAAGATTGTTTGAAAACGCAATACTACTAAAACTCTATGTTTTTCCATATCAAAGCAAGTAGTTGTGGCTGAAGATCTTCAATTTTTACAATATACTAAAAACAGTAACGAGGTAATAAATGAGATGTTATTGAAGATTTTGTTTTATATAATATATAATAATTATAAGTTAAATTTATTTAATAAAAATTTAGATTAGATAGGTGTGAGAGGTTTAATTAGATTAGATTGTGTTGTATAGATACTAGATAGATAAAAAAGAATTTAGTTTTTTGTTAGGGGTTGGGTAAGGTTGGGAAGAAGAATAGCTTCACTTTAGATAGAAGAAAAATATGAAATAATAAATAATAAAAAAATTGCACACCTCATTTTACAACTGCCATTTTTGGTGTTACTTTTGGGTTCGAAATGTAGTGGTTGAAAGGGCGTTTTCATCTGGGTATTCTTGTTCAAGTTGTGCGTCACCAAAGTGAACTTTCAACTATGAGGTTTGGAATTTTCAAAATTTGAAAATAATTAATTGAATATAATATGTTTTCTGTAAAAATTAAAATAAAAAAAATAGCTCACATTGGTTGAACTACGATCCTTTTATTTCTCAACTTTCACATTGCTTTAAAAAAATTAATTAAGGTTGTGTATGGTCGGTTTTTTGTTTTTCTAAGACCTGTTTGGATTTGGCTTTTTGGTTTTAGGTCTTCGGTTTTGATTTAGGGCATGTTTGGGATTGCTTATTAAGTTTAAAAAGACTTTTTGTTAAAAGTGCTTATGACTTTTTGAAATGAAGTTTTTAAAAATATGTTTGGACTAACTTTTGTGTATGAAAAGGTCAAAACATGACTTTTTAGTCATAAAAAGTTAAAAAGTCAGAAAAAGTAGCTTTTTAAAAATGACCTTTTAACACTGCTCAAAAAGTTAAAACTAAAAGTGATTTTTAAATTACCAAACAACTTTTTAGCTTAATAACTTTTTCATTAAATCAATAAGTTAAAAGGTTAATTTTGAATGGAATCCCAAACATGCACTTAGGTTCAGTTTCGGTTTTTTTTTTAATTATGTCTTAAATTTTTGGGCTTAGAAAAAAACAACCCAAATGTTGACTAAAAATATTTAAGTTACAGTAATACTTAACATCTAAAAATAAATTGCCTTTAAGTATTATAGGTCTAAAAATAAAAATAAAAAAATACTGTTTACACATACATATACGATTTTACATATAATGGAAATAAATATTTGGTCTTTTCGGTTTGTATTAGGTAAAACCGAAATCAAACCAAACTTTTGGTTTTTAAAAAACTTATACCACATCCGTCGGTTACTATTTGATTTTGGTTATTTCAGTTTGGAGTTTTCGATTTTTGAGTTTTGAGTCGTTTTTTCGGTTTCATGCAAACCCTATATTTAATATTATATTATCTTCTTGAATTTTAGATTATATTGGGTAACAATAAATGAAAAGTTTTCTTTATGTCGTGTTAAAATACATTCAGATAAAAGTTTTAAATATCGGACTAAAGTGTCATTAAATTATTAAAATGATCAAAAGTATAAAATATGTAACTTTCGAGGCTAAAGTCTAATTTAGATGGCGAGTGAAGAACTTTTCTTGCCATTCGACCCAAGTTATTTGGTTTATTTAAATGACTTATGAAACCCGTATCAAATCCTGAAAAATTATTTACGAATTATGAAATGTGGTTTTCATATTATACATACAAAAGTTTTATTTAAATCCTGAAAACTTATATACAAACTATGAAACAATGATTTCTGCTGCGTAAAATTCTAAAACTTATGCAATGGCATTTCCTTTGCAAAACTATGAAAAGTGATTATCGAAGTTGATTCTCGAAGGACAAGTCGTGACCCGTAAGTCATTTAGCCTCAACTCATTCAAGCTTTTTATTCGATCTGATCTTGAGTAGCTCACAAGCGAGTTTGATTCGCTTACACCACTAGTTTTTTTGGTGATTTACAGAGAATTCGTTCAAAAAACTACATGTTATATGAAACTTTAAAAAAATGAGCATTTACATATTTCCTCTTTTTAACTTGTAACATTACATATTTCCTCAAATCATGCTCTAAGATCATTGTATTTTACGCATTAAAATTTTGTACATTGAAGAAATATGTAATTTTGCAAGTCATGAATGAAAAATATGTAATTCTTTCTTCACTGCCACGATTATGTGAATGTTGCAATCACGATGTGCGTGTGTTTTGGAATCAATTACACAAATTGACACAACTATGTAAATAATTGTATTACACAACCATGTGTTTCGTAATCGTATGTTCAAATTCCCGATTTTATGGAGCTATATTTCCATACATACATATATATATATAGGGGAAAGATCAAATAAAAAGTTCATTTTGCCTAAGAAGGCTAAAAAGGATTTTCAAAACCTCCAAAACCGACCCAAACGAACTCCGATTGAACTCATTTCGATTGCGTTGGAACCGTCTCATCGAACCCTACAATATTAGCTTTTAAGTTTTACCTTTAACAACTAGTTTCAAAATTTAGATTTTAGGGCTTGATTTTTAGCTTTTATGTTTTATATTTAGGTTTAGGGTTTGTTTTTAAAGTTTTGGTTTTAGTATTAGGGTTTATTGTTTATAATTTAAGGTTTAGGTTTTAGGGTTCGACTAGATGATTCCAATGATGCAAAAATGAATTCAATCGGAGTTTGCTTGGGTCGGTTTTCGAGTTTTTCAAAATCCTTCTTAGCCTTCTTAGGCAAAATAGACTTTTTAGGGGAACCTTCCCCTATATATATATATATAGGGTAAGGTGTTGGGAATTTTGGTGGTATTTGGTTTGATTTTTAGGTAAAAACAAGTTTGACCAATTAGTATATTAAATCCATATTTGAAAAATGCAGCGGAATTAGGGTTTAAAACTTTAACACTATTAAAATTCACAATCAGGATCATGGTTACAAACATACAAACACAGATATTATCTGAACTAATCTAATCTATCGATGAGAAAAAATTATACCATTTCGGTTAATGATTAACCGTTTTGAGACACCGAGGTTCAACGAACGATCACTAGAACACGAGCACGAACAGATTCCTGGTTCACAATAGAAGCAGGAGATAGGCTGGTTGGTTTATCAAGAGATTATGAATCTGGCTCCTCTTTTATTTGATGTGTGATGACCACAATTAAAAGAAGGAGATCCTTCTTTTGTTTCTTAGTGACCACAGCAATAATGAAAAAGAAACTCTTTTCTTTTTCTTTCTTTTGACGGCAAAAACCAAAGAAAAGAAACATGTATGTTGTTTTTGACGGCAGCCTCTTCAAAAAGTAATTAAGTTAGCCTAATTTTAAGATTAATCCCTATTATTATTATAATACTAACTTTCAGGCCTTAGAGCCCAATTGGTTAGTTTAGGTCCAACACCATTAGCTTAATTAAATAAATAATTAAACTTATATAATTTATAACAATTATAAATTATAAATTCGTTCGTGATTATCAGTTAATCAAATTAAGTGGATTTAATATTTGTTGACTAAGGTGTAACTCTTACGGGTCACAGCTCGGTTAGTTACGTTAACTTATCGGGTCCGTACATATAAATCCAACAATCTCCCACTTGGGATGATTTCGATAAAAGGATAACACAAACAATCAACGGTGCTCTAGCTGCACATGACTGCCACTAACAAGGTATTATGACACTTTAAAGTTAATAACCAAATTATCGTGCTACTATAGCAGGGTACTAGACTTATGATAATCATTGTCATCTATCCTTTCTGTAAAAGACATCAATTGAAACAATGAGACATGGATCTAATTCATTCTCATATGGCGTTCAATTATTATTGTTCTCGATTTAGATTCAGAGTGGTCCAATCAAACACACAGTTAGTTTGGGTAAGGCCTTACACTTCACCAGTTTGAATCAACGAGGGCGCCATAATGTCTAACCGTCATATGAAATATGTAAGAGTACAGAATCCCAATCTTGATTATATACAACTCCCACTGAACCTCAGAACCAATCCCAATCAAAGCCTTTATGACTGGCAGTTACGCGACAACGGTTGACAATGATCAAAGAATATTCCTTAGTAAACGAAAGTTCTTATAGATATCTCAGGTCAGAGGATACAAGATGAGTTTATCAATTTCAAAATCATCTCATGACTAAGATCCATGGAGATGATTTGTAGCGAGTTACATCCAACATCATTCATAATGATGTCTGTGAATTTGGTAGCCAACTACTTGAGACCAAACTCAGAATAGTCTTAATTCAGAGTCGTTCCTATGAGTCTAACCGACTACGGATAATTAAGAATACAATATTCATGGATTAAACGTATTAAAAACGAACACAATTATAAAAATTTAGAATTGTATTTAAACCAGTAAATTAAAAGTGAATTCAAAAGTATAACTGTTTATATGTTCGTACATCCAAATACTAAATCAAAACATATCGCTAGCAAATCTAAGCTCGATCGCATTCCTGTGCTGATCATACTTGTCCTGAGTCATGGGCTTAGTGAACGGGTCTGCTAGGTTTTGATCTGTGTCCACTTTGCTTATTACGATGTCTCCACGTTCCACTATTTCCTGTATGTAGTGAAACTTTCTCAAAATGTGCCTGGATTTGTGATGAGACCTGGGCTCTTTGGCTTGAGCTATAGCACCTGTGTTATCACAAAAGATTTCGATAGGTTTCCGAATACTTGGAACCACATCAAGGTAAGCTATGAACTTCTTTATCCAAGCAGCTTCCTTTGCAGCATCCGATGCAGCAATATATTCAGAGTCGGTGGTTGAATCCGCCACTACACTCTGTTTGGAACTTTTCCAAGAGACAGCTCCTCCATTGAGAGTAAATATGAAACCTGATTGTGAGCGAGAGTCATCTCTGTCAGTCTGGAAGCTAGCATCAGTGTAACACCTTACAGTGAGCTCTTCTTCCACTCCTCCAAATATTAAGAACATTTCTTTAGTTTTTCTCAAGTACTTTAGAATGTATTTGACTACAGTCCAATGAGGAATGCCAGGATTTTGCTTAAAATGACTGGTCATGCTCAAAGCATACGAGACGTCAGGTCTAGTGCATAACATAGCATACATAATAGAACCAATCGCTGAGGCATATGGAATTGCTTGCATTCGCCAAGATCTTTCATTGCAAGAATGTAAGCTAGGAATGTTGTTTCCAATAGAAGGCGCTTAAATCTATCTCTGTGGATTTTTATTCCAAGAATGTAAGCTACTTCTCCAAGATCTTTCATTGCAAAACAAGTTCCCAACCAGTGCTTGACTTCGTTAAGCATAGGAATGCTGTTTCCAATAATCAGTATATCATCCACATACAAGATGAGGAATGATATAGTGCTCCCACTTGCCAATCTGTAAACACAAGGTTCATCTTCATTTTTGATGAAACCAAACTCTTTGATCTTTTGATCAAAACGAAGATTCCAGCAGCGAGATGCCTGTTTGAGTCCATAAATGGACTTATTTAGTTTGCATACCTTACTTGGATGTTTTGGATCAATAAAACCATCAGGCTGAACCATATAGACATCTTCAGAAAGGTGTCCATTAAGAAAAGCGGTTTTAACATCCATTTGCCATATCTCATAGTCATAATATGCAGCTATGACAAGTAATATCCTGATCGATTTGATCATAGCAACAGGTGAAAAAGTTTCATCATAGTCAACACCGTGAGTTTGAGTGAAACCCTTTAAAACCAGCCGTGATTTGTAGGTATTAACATTTTCATGCATGTCGGTTTTTCTCTTGAAAATCCATTTGCTCCCTACTGCCCGTGAACCGGGGGGTAGCTCAACCAAGTCCCAGACTTGATTTTCACGCATGGATTGCATCTCAGAATTCATGGCATCGAGCTATTTCGCAGATTCTGGATCTAATATAGCAGATTTGTAGTTAGTAGGTTCGTCATTAAGCTCAGCTACTACCAGGACTTCCAAACCATCAAGATACCAAAGGTATCTATCAAGAGCATTGCGAGTCATGCTACTTCTACGAATGCTTGTTTTTATGTCTAATTCATTAGCAACAACTTCTTGTTGATCAGACGTTCCGACTTCATCAGCGGTCGTTTGCGGTTCTTGAATTTCTTCGAGATCCACAATATTGCTTCCAGTTCCACGATCAAGAAATTCTTTCTCGAGAAAGTGGCCCTTCCTTTTGATGGAAATCAAGTTTGCATCAGGATGGTAGAAACAATATCCGCTTCTATTATGGTATCCGACGAAAACAACATTTTCGCCTCGAGGATCAAGCTTGTCATCAGAATCCCTAGTGACATATGCATCACATCCCCATACCCTAAGGTAAGACAAATTGGGTTTAGTGCCAAACCATATATCATATGGTGTTTTGTTTACCTTCTTAGTCGGTGCCAGATTTACAATGCGGGCGACGGTCATAAGAGCAAAACTCCAAAAGGAGTGAGGCAAGTTAGTTCTATACATCATCGATCGGACCATATCAAGTAAGGTGCGATCTCTCATCTCGCTTACGCCATTAAGTTGGGGTGTGCGAGGAGGAGTGGGCTGTGAAACAATTCCACGTTCCTTCAGATGATTGATGAACTCTAAGCTGAGATATTCACCACCTCGATCTGATCGAAGTGCCTTAATCGTTTTACCGAGTTGTTTTTCTACTTCGTTTTGAAATTCTTTGAACTTTTCAAAGGTTTCATGCTTATGCTTCATCAGATAAACATATGCATATCGACTATAATCATCAATGAATAAAATGAAGTATCTTTCATGATTTCTAGACATCGTTCTGAAAGGACCACACACATCAGTATGTATGAGTGCTAACAGATCTTTTGCTTGTTCACCAACATGGGTGAAGGGATCTTTAGTGAGTTTTCCAGCTAAGCAAGATTCACAATCATCAAAGGAGTCCTGTCCAGTGAATTGAAGAATCCCCTTAGACTGGAGCCTTTTTATGCGAGATTTGCTTATGTGGCCAAGTTTACAATGCAATAGAAATGTATCATTAATGCCATATTTGATACGTTTAGAAAGATTGTATACGTTATTGTTTGGTTGAACATCTATTTCACAAATACCATTTCGAGGTTAAGCCTCAAAATAAAAGATATCATTTAAGTAGGTAGATATAGCAATACCATTAAAAACGCACTTAAATCCTTGTTCAAACAATAAAGAAACGGAAATAATGTTTCTGGTCAAACCAGGTGCAAACAAACAATTATTCAAAATAAGTACAAGGCCAGAAGGACATTTAAGATGATATGTCCCGGTTGCAAGAACTGGTACTCTCTTCCCATCACCAACGATGAGCTCTATGTCACCTTGTTTCAGCTTCTTCCACTTTTCAGGTTCCTGCAAGACATTAATAATGTGGTAACCACATCCAGTGTCAAACACCCATGTGTTGCTGGAAACAGTAAAAAGTTCAATAACATAAATAGAGATACCTGAAGGGCCTGCACCATTGGCCTTGTTCATCCTCAGCTTAGCCAGATATTTAGGACAATTACGCCTCCAATGCCCCATCTTGTTGCATTCAAAGCATTGACGCTCCTCAGGGGGTGGTGCTTTAGTAATTGGCTTGGCTTTGTTGGTGGCATGCTTGGCAGCAATAATAGTTTTATTCTTGCCCTTGCTGTTATAACCCTGTTTCTTGGGATTGGGCTTTCTAACACCAGTAGATCGAACTGTCAATACCTGATTGACCTTGCTTGGTACATTCATCTCAGCCGTCTTCAGCATCCCATGCAGTTCAGGCACAATCTTCTCCCAAGCATTCATATTGAAATTCATTACGAACTGGTTGTAAGACTTTGGGAGAGAGTTCAAGATGAAATCCGCTGTCATTTCATTTGACAGTGGGTAACCAAGTTTGCTCAGTTGGTCGATGTACCCTTTCATCGTAAGCACATGAGCACTAACTGACGAGCCTTCTTGCATTTTGCAGCCGATAAGCTGCTTCATGGTGTCATAGTGTTCTTGATGGGCTTGTTTATGAAACATGCATGTAAGTTGTTGGATCATGTCAAAGACACTCATGTCTTCCATGTTCTTCTGAAGATCAGAAGACATGGTGGCTTGCATAAGGCAGGCTACCTCGATGGCATCCTCGTTATGCTTTTCCCAGTCTTTACGGGCAACAGCTGTATTACCCTCAGGCTCGTTAAGAACTGGACCTTCCAGTACATAGTGCTTTTTCGCAAACTTGAGAACAATTTTCAAGTTACGATGCCACTCGAGAAAGTTGGTGTTATTCAGCTTATCTTTCTCAAGTATGGACTTGAGAGCGAATGAGGATCTGTTTTCATGAGACATCTGTTAATGTAAGCAAAAATAAATAATTACTATTTTGATGTTTAATTCCTTATTTAATTAATGACCCATTAACAGTAATAAGAATAAGGATTGAGAATCTAGCAGTATCAATTACTAAAGGCAGATGTGGCACACAACATTAGTAAGTGATATTAGGTAGATTGACAATGTTTGTCAATTGTGAAAAATGCACAACTCTCAAGTATGAGCCCACTAAGACAACTTGTCTATTTAGTGATACGTTTAGCCTCATATATGCTCACTTTCATTTCCAGACAGCTGTGGCACGTAACAAGACATGAAAGTAATAGTCGTCCTAAAACAGGTTCATGTGGAAGAGCCGAATGTGTCAATGAAACTCTTGCACCTTGGAGGACATACTACGCACCAAGTGCGGTGTTGTGGCTCCAAACACTGGTGTTTTGCATTATGTTCCAAGTGTCCCTTATAATATGATAGCATAGACTATTGATTTTATATATATGGGATCCAATTTTAGTGCTTACCGAATAAGGGTCAAACACAACGAATGATCAAATCATATGTGCGTTGTGAAAACCAGTTTTACTATATTTAATGTCGTGACTTTGTGATGAACCCTTTCATCTCTCAGGACACTTAATTTTAATAACCTATTAAAACTAAGTTTGTCGCGACTTGTATAACCATTCAAAATTTAATAGTTAATCTATTAAGTTTCTGAGTTTTAAAACAATTTTAGATTGTAGAAACTCATTGGTTATATATTTTTTTAAAACAAACCATTTGTTTTATAAAACTTTTACAAGTTGCAAAATTGATTAGTTTTTGAACTTGTTACATTTTATTGCGATTATGTTTTAAAACTCCTTTTGAAACCTTTTTGGTATTTGGTTGGTATGTTATAACATTTATAAGATAAAGCAACCACAATATCAAATTAAATAAATATGTAAATCATAAGGCCAAATTGTGTTTGATTTTGCTAGAGCCAAGTAGCAAAACAAACTAGGTCACGGGGTCACAACACACAATCAACCACAATGATGAATCTAATGCATCTTGTGATCTTGAGCTGCTCACACTGACCTCCAGATCCGTGCGTCTTGATATTGATTTTCAGTTTTGTCTTCCGGTCTTTTGTCATTACAATATTTACAAGAAATTGAAATACATAATGAGAAAATACAAACCCTATTCTATTACAACTTTGAGCCATCAAAATGGGCCAAACTATAATAAACCAAAACTGAAAATTAAACAACCAAACAAACACAAGGTCGGGCCTGATTTACATATTCAATCATAACTTTATAATTAAAATGGGTAATTCTTTTGGTCAATTATAACTTTAACCAAATAAATAATTTTACCCAAATAATTAATCAGATCTAAATCTGGATCAGAAACTCAAAATTTTAAACAATTTTGTAACATCCCAAAATTTTCTAATACAAGTTACTTGAACTTACCAATGCGTGACGAACAATTAACTTGTAGGAAAATAGACGAAAAATAACCAAGGCTAGGATTACAGATCGTGTACTCGAAATGGTAAGATTTCGAGTACACCAATTTCGAGTATGCCAGGGTTCGTGTGTCACACCCCCAATTTCCCACTCGTGGTGTCAGTCCACGTGGGTGTGACGTGGCCAGGAATCACAGCTCTTGGTCATATAGAACGACTTCTATATGAGTTACACAATCACACAATTTGCAAAACCAAACAAGTTTATATAAGTATGCAGCGGAAAATGTAAATCATCAAATACATAAGTAGCAGCGGAAAGTAATTGTTCAAGACACTACATAATAAATTGTTTTCAACTCATAACAAATGCACACAACGCCTAAGATACGAGTCTATATGCAGGCCAGACTCCTTAAGGCTTCCTTGTGTGTATCCTAGCGTAAGCTCCATCAGTTACCTGAGAATACATGCGAAAAGTGTCAACTAAAAAGTTGGTGAGTTCACAGGTTTAGACGGACACAAATAGTAAACAGATATATACTGGGCATGTTAAGTTTAGTTGTTGGATCCACGATCCGTGAGTGTGTCATGTCATCTTACCGAAACTAGACTGTTTCCATTTGCCTCCGCGAGTCATCGTTGAACTCGCAATTCACATCGATTATTACACTCGTTATGACCTCCAGTCAAAGTTGTTGCCGAGTGGGGCTAGTCAAACCCAGTAGTACTACGTAATAACGACTCGTTCGTAACAATTAACGGTAAGGGTAAGTGAGGGCTTTATGCGATAATAGTTACACTCAAAAAGAAACGGTTTCACAACATGCCAGTCCTATATCTAAAACAGTTGCAGTATATTCTCACCCCAATAGTTTAGCAAATCAGTTAAGAGTAAAAGTGGGGCCGTAAACTCACCTGAGTTTAGATATGCGTTAGCTCAAAGAGAGTAAGTGTAGCTCGCCGGCTAGTAGTCACCTATATCACATAGGTACCATGAGTTGGTGTTCACAAGTGTGGGTCTCACCGGACCGTGTTAGTGTTCAACAACACTAAGTGGTTATGTAGGTCGAGTTGACCGTGTTTGACCGTGTCGATCGTGTTTGACCTAACGACCCGTTGGTGACGGTTTGGATCAAGTGTTCTTGTATCGTGCGGTGTTAGTGTCGGGTGAAGTGTACAGATACCAATAATCATTCCCATTAGGAAACTTACTATTTATAGTAAGTTCCTATTTTAGGAAAGTTTCCACATTAGGCAGGTTGTGCATATAATTATATTCCGATTATTCTAACATGCATATTTATCCTAAATGAGCATGTTATCACCTAGCACGTAGTTACACATAGCCGGTTTAACCTAGTTTGCGCGTAAAAGTTTCCATTTTTGGAAAGTTTCTATAATAAGCATGTTTTCACAAATTTAACAATCAACATCATCTAATATCATCATGTTAGTCCTAAATAATCTATCTATCATGCTTGTTGCAACTATCATGTGACAAATCGTAAACTTTATAAAATAAAGTTACTATTTATAGTAACGTTCCCAAAAATCACACTTTTGACTATCCTAGACATTTCTATGCATCAAGTATCTATCACAATAGTTTCTAATCATCATTTTAAGCATAACATTTAGATCTAAACACATGCATGATACTATTTCATCAAAAATCACCACTTTGTAACATAAAAGTTACTATTTATGGCAATAATCACCCAAATGACCAATCTTGACATAATCAACCATCCTAAATCATGTAGAACATCCTCAATATCATTACTAACAACATTTCAATATCAAAAATCATCAAACACCTCATGGATCATGCATGCATGTTATTATAAGTTCCTATTTCTTACAAAAATCAACAAATCATCCCCATATTCGACATATATCATCATAAATCATTACAATATCATCAAATCAGTAAGTAAATCACCAACTAGCATACATATAACATCAAAATTTCGTGACAATGGTGGTGGTGGTGAAGCATGTGGGTATTTCCCCTTGCATGTGTGATTTCGAGTGCCAAAATCATGAAATCGGGATTAGAACTACCTTAAGCTTGTTCGAGAGGACTGAGATGAGGCTGGAACAGTGATGGGGAGCTTCAAACAAGTCTGGATTTGTCCTCACAGCAGCCCTACTTCGTGCAAGGTGGCGATCGGGCTTCTTAGCTCACCACTAATACTCAAAGGCTTCAATAAAGCTTCCTAGGTGCTTCCAATGGCTTCCTTATGGCTAGGAGGTGTTTTGCAGGTGAGGGAGACGATGGTTTGCCGCCTGGAGTTCGAGAGAATAGGTAGGAGTCGGCAGGAATGATTAACATTGGGTTTATAAAGATTTCATGCGTGTAGGGGTTGTCGCGTACCGCGGATACTGCACAAAAAGCGCCTCCGCGTACCGCGGCGTTTAAAATAATCATTCTGTTCCCGAAACACGCCGCGTACCGCGATGGTTGAAGATGATCGGTCGTCGCGTACCGCGACGTTTTTCGGAGAATTCAAATTCTCCCGCTTGAGCTTCGCGTACCGCGAAAGCCCAATTGTATGCCCATCGCGTACCGCGATGGGTCTCGGCTGAGCCCAATAAGTCCAATTTCATTGTTTTGAACCGAATCTTTCGTATTTCTCGAATACGATCATCGTTTCTCAACACATTGGCTTTGTTCTAACTAAATTAGGTTCACCGAACCTAAGTGCAGTGTTTTCGTGTTACCGTTTGATCCGTTCACCAACGTTCGTCATTCAAGACACGTGCGATTGTTGTGCGATAATTCCTCGAATTATCGGTGTGTTCAGACTGTTGTGCCACGTGTCACACTAAATGCATTTATTCTAGTGCCACGTATGAAATAATAGTAAACATTATTATTAAAATAATAGAGTTGCTGACCTGGAAATTACGAGGTGTCACATCATCCCCTAGTTATTGGGAATTTCGTCCCGAAATTCAGTTCATGTGCCGGTGTTGGCTTGTTCGGCGAATAGGTGAGGGTATTTCTTTTTCATCTGATCCTCCCGTTCCCAGGTGTATTCCGGTCCTCGTCGTGAGTTCCATCGAACTTTTACAATGGGTATCTTAATATGTTTCAACTTCTTGAGTTCCCGGTCCATAATTTCCACCGGTTCCTCTATGAAGTGTAGTTGTTCATCGATCTGGATTTCCTCTAAAGGAATTGTGAGAGTTTCGTCCGACAAACACTTCTTGAGGTTTGAAACGTGAAACACGTTGTGTACGCTACTTAGTTCCTGTGGTAGCTGTAGTTCGTAGGCCACCGGGCCTATCCGTCTAGTGATCTCGAAAGGTCCAATGTAACGAGGGTTTAGTTTTCCTCGTTTCCCGAATCGAATCACTCCCTTCCAAGGCGAGACTTTAAGTAGTACTCGGTCTCCCACTTGGAATTCTAAAGGTTTGCGCCTTTTGTCGGCATAGCTCTTCTGTCGATCCCGAGCTGCTGCCATTCTGTTGCGTATTTGCACGATCTTTTCAGTTGTTTCGTGCACGAGTTCGGGTCCGGTCAGTTGGCTTTCCCCAACTTCCGCCCAACAGAGTGGTGATCTGCATTTACGCCCGTAAAGCGCTTCAAATGGTGCAGCTCCAATGCTGGTGTGGTAGCTGTTGTTATATGAGAACTCTACCAAGGGTAAGTGAGTCTCCCAGCTGTTACCGAAATCAATTACACATGCCCGAAGCATGTCCTCCAAAGTTTGGATGGTTCGTTCACTCTGACCATCCGTTTGTGGGTGATAAGCAGTACTCATATCCAACCGCGTCCCGAGTGCCTTGTGTAAGGACTTCCAAAAGTGAGCCGTGAAACGACTGTCTCGGTCTGATATTATGGAGATCGGGACTCCGTGTCTGGATACGATTTCTTTCAAGTAGATTCGGGTCAACTTTTCCAATTTATCCGTTTCTTTGATCGGCAGGAAGTGTGCCGATTTCGTAAGTCGGTCTAAGATAACCCAGATGGTATCGCAGCCACTTGTTGTCTTTGGCAGCTTTGTGATAAAATCCATGGAAATCTGCTCCCATTTCCATACTGGAATTTCTGGCTGTTGGAGTAATCCCGAAGGCTTTTGGTATTCTACCTTGACCTTTGAGCAAGTCAGACACTTACTCACATACGTTGCGATTTCTGACTTCATGTTAGGCCACCAATAAGTTGCCTTTAGGTCATGATACATTTTGTCAGAGCCTGGATGTACTGAGTATCGGCTCTTATGAGCTTCATCCATTACTACCTTCCTTAAGTCTCCGAATCGTGGAATCCAAATACGGTCCAGCAGGTAGTAAGCTCCGTCGTCCTTTTGTTTCATCTGTTTGTCCATCCCTCTCATGGCTTCGAGAGTGAGGTTTTCGGTTTTCAACGCTTCTTGTTGTGCGATCCGAATTTGATTTGGTAGCTCGGAGTGAATGGTGAGTTGTAGTGCGCGCACGCGTTTGGTTGTTTCCTTCCGGCTTAGCGCGTCGGCGACTACATTAGCTTTACCGGGATGATATTTGATTGCACAATCATAATCACCTATCAGCTCGACCCATCTGCGTTGTCTCATATTTAACTCCTTTTGGTCGAAGATGTGTTGTAGACTCTTATGATCAGTGAATATCGTGCACTTGGTGCCGTACAGATAGTGTCGCCAGATTTTCAGTGCGAACACTACGGCTCCCAACTCTAAATCGTGAGTCGTGTAGTTCTTTTCGTGCACTTTCAGTTGTCGTGACGCATATGCAATAACCTTCTCGCGTTGCATCAGCACACAACCGAGCCCTTGTTTTGATGCGTCACAGTACACCACAAAGTCTTCGCTCCCGTCTGGTAGCGATAAGATTGGTGCACTGCACAACTTCAGCTTCAACAGATCGAAAGCAGCTTCTTGTTTTTCTCCCCATTCAAACTTCTTGTCCTTGTGTGTGAGGGAAGTCAACGATTGCGCGATCTTCGAGAATCCCTCGATAAACCGCCTGTAGTACCCGGCCAATCCTAAGAACTGTCGCACCTCAGTTGGAGTCTTAGGCGCTGCCCAATTCTTGATTGCCTCGATTTTGGCTGGGTCTACATGTATCCCTTTCTCGTTTACTACGTGTCCAAGGAACTGAACTTCGCGAATCCAGAAATCACATTTGGAGAATTTCGCGTATAGTTGTTCCTTCTTTAGTAGTTCTAAGACACGTCTCAAGTGATTGGCATGTTCTTCCTGAGTCTTCGAGTAGATCAAGATGTCATCTATGAATACGATTACGAATTTGTCGAGATACGGTTTACACACTCGATTCATGAGATCCATGAATACTGCCGGTGCGTTAGTCAGTCCAAAAGGCATTACTAGAAACTCGTAATGTCCGTACCGTGTTCTGAATGCTGTCTTTGGTATATCGTCCTCCTGTATTCTGAGTTGATGGTAACCCGATCTCAGATCGATTTTCGAATAGAAGCTTGACCCTTGTAGTTGATCGAACAGGTCGTCTATTCGTGGTAGGGGGTACCGATTCTTGATCGTTACCTTGTTTAGTTCTCGGTAGTCTATACACATACGAAATGAACCGTCTTTCTTCTTCACGAACAGGACCGGTGCTCCCCAAGGTGAGAAGCTCGGTCGGATAAATCCTTTATCTAACAACTCCTGCAGTTGGTTAGATAGTTCTTGCATTTCAGTAGGAGCCAATCGGTATGGTGCCTTGGCTATTGGTGCTGCTCCGGGGGTTAAATCTATCTGGAACTCCACTTGTCGTGCTGGTGGTAGTCCCGGTAGATCGTCAGGAAAAACTTCCGGAAAATCACGAACAACCTCAATGTCCTCGATCTTTCGTTCCTTCTTTGGTTGTTCGGTGATAAGGGTTAGGATAGCCGTGTATCCCTTCCTCAGATATTTGGTTGCCTTCATACAGGACATGATGTTTAACGGTATCCCGCGCCGTTCTCCCTGGATTGAGATCTGCTCTCCACTTGGCAACGCAATTCGCACAATCTTCTCGTTGCACACGATCTCAGCGTGGTTTGCAGATAACCAATCCATTCCAATCACCACGTCGAAGCTTCCGAGAGTTACTGGCATCAGGTCGATCACCAACTGATGGTCTGCCAGTGTCAGAACGCATCCTTTGATGATGTGTTGTGTTTCGATGAGTTTTCCATCCGCTAACTCTACGGTATACTTATAATCTAGTGGTGTTGGTGTCATGTCAAGCAATTTGCTAAATTCACTAGAGATAAAACTCCTATCGGCACCGGTATCAAATAATATACTAGTGTAGACATTATTTAAAAGAAACGTACCGGTGACGACGTTCGGATCATCTTTGGCTTCACCGGATCCAATCACGAATGCCCGACCCCTAGCCGGGTTGCCTCCTGCGTTCTTGTTTTGCGGACAGTCTCGGCGCATATGTCCGGGCTTGCCGCAAGTGAAGCACCCCTTTAGTGTGTTGTCCTTGTTGAGGTTGGGGTTGGGGTTCGATCGGCATTCTTTGGCCAGGTGTCCGTTCCTGCCACAGTTGCTGCACCGAACTCTTCGGCATGGGCCGTGATGGTGGTATGAGCAGTTGTTGCATTTGGGGTTGTTGCCCCGATATCCCCTTTGTCCTGATTGTTTGTTGGGTGGCAGTGAAGACTTTGGCTGGTGTTGGTCGGTGTTGAGCTGGTGGTGGTGGTGAGAAAACACGGTTGTTGTTGGGTTCCCACTTTCGCTTGGGCTCTTGGGGTTTTAGGTGTTCACCCCTTTTTGGCAGTTTCCCCTGGGCTACCGCCTGGTCAGTTAGCTTGTGCGCCAAGCGAATCAGTGGTTGGACGGTGGTGTGATTGGCTGCAGTCACCGTGCTCTGTATTTGCTCGGGCAATCCACTAATGAATTGCTCTATCTTTTTGTACTCCGGCGTCACCATTGCCGGGCACAATTTGCACAGTTCGTGAAATCGAGTACAGTATTTCTCGATCTCGGATCCCACCATTTTGTGCGTCCAGAATTCTTCTTCCAGCTTCCGAATTTCGTCCCGAGGACAATACTCCTCGTGGAGCATTCTCGTAAAGTTCTCCCATGGGATGGAGTTTGCAGTATCCAGCCCGAGTGTCTGGACATGAGAGTTCCACCAGGTGAGGGCCGGTCCCTCCAGTATCCCTGTGGCATATTTCACTCGGTTCCCGTCAGAGCATTCGGCCGTAGAGAAAACCGATTCCACCTTCTCTATCCATCGGAGCAGTCCCACTGCCCCTTCTGTGCCCTGAAACTTGTGAGGATGACAGCTCAGGAATGCCTTAAACGAGCATCCCTTTGCCGCTCCTCCCTGGGGTCCTGTGCATCGGTAGTTCAATACAACGTGTTAGTATCTAGGCTGTCTATTCTATGCTAGTTACGTTAGGCAAAGGCTAATACCGTTGTTAGTGCCACTCGTCTCACTGGTGTGACGGTTGGCTTCGTACCCCGCGAGTACCTTGTTAAATTTCCGCTCGACCATCATGTCGATCCGTGCCTTTTCGGCCTTGCGTTTGAGTCGTAGAGCGTTGTTTCCTCTTGCCGACATGTTTCTATATAGAGAGGTTAGAGTGTTAGTCATCAGATGCTAAGTGTTAGCCAAAGTTAGGATTGTTGTCATGTCAAATGTCAAGTTAGCTATCGTAACAAAGCTTCAAACAACAGTAGTAATAATAAAGCAGATAATCATAATAAAGCATAATTTTCATTAATATCAATCTTGAAGTACAATAATTTGAAAAGAAAGTACAATGCGAGTTCTCCGAGCACATCCCGCTCGTCTAGGCTAAAATGAGATAAAAGGAAAGACAATACAAAATAAGGAAAATCTACTAATCCGAGTCCATGGAGACATGGGAGATGTTACTAGCTGCGTCCCCATCATCGTCATCGTCCTCCTCCGGATCCTCGTCGGGATCCTCGTCGAACTCCCCTTCCTCGAGGTCTTCGGCCTCGAACTGTGGCCCGTCATCCTCAGCTGGCGGCTCCTCGACAAACTGTGCCGCCCATGCGTTAAGCATGGCGTCACTTGCCTGTACCATAGCCTGAGTTTCGGCTATATCTGTCCGATTCTCAGTAATACGCCCGTCATGCTCCTGCATGACATCAACTATCTGGCCATGCTGAGACATGAGCTGAGACACCTGGAGACGTAATGTCTCCACCTGTTCCTCCAAGCGATCGTTCTGCTCCTCCAGTCGGTCGCTTCGCCTTTCCAGGCGATCGTTCTTCTCGCGAAGAACACGAACCTCGTCGGACAGCTCGGCGTTTCTCCGAAGCTCCCGCCGGGTTACGGCAACATGAGCCGCAAAGGCTCTCTCCATCGGCATCCCAAGTGCCGGCAGTCGTGGACCCTCAGAGGTATCACCTCTGTATCGCGGGGTAGGCACCCGCTCAGCCACGATCCACTGTAGTAAGAGGCTGGGCAACCATCCCCAGTAGCGCTCCCGTGCTAACATCTGGGTCCTCCTCTCCATTTCCACGTCCACCTGAGCTACTATGCTGTCGATCCTACGTCGACTGTCCTCGGTCAAATCGTCAACGGCTGGGCGTTTGCCCGGGTTCCTGCCAGCGTCTCTGTTGTTGTCAGCCATCCTGTAAGTTTTCACGTTAGTACATAATAATTTCAATAAAAGAATTATCATTAGTGTGCAAATTCTAGTGTAGTGTCTAATGTAGAGCAGTGGCTATAGTCTAAGTTTACTATATGCAAACCTAGTTCCCTATAACCAAGGCTCTGATACCAGTCTGTCACACCCCCAATTTCCCACTCGTGGTGTCAGTCCACGTGGGTGTGACGTGGCCAGGAATCACAGCTCTTGGTCATATAGAACGACTTCTATATGAGTTACACAATCACACAATTTGCAAAACCAAACAAGTTTATATAAGTATGCAGCGGAAAATGTAAATCATCAAATACATAAGTAGCAGCGGAAAGTAATTGTTCAAGACACTACATAATAAATTGTTTTCAACTCATAACAAATGCACACAACGCCTAAGATACGAGTCTATATGCAGGCCAGACTCCTTAAGGCTTCCTTGTGTGTATCCTAGCGTAAGCTCCATCAGTTACCTGAGAATACATGCGAAAAGTGTCAACTAAAAAGTTGGTGAGTTCACAGGTTTAGACGGACACAAATAGTAAACAGATATATACTGGGCATGTTAAGTTTAGTTGTTGGATCCACGATCCGTGAGTGTGTCATGTCATCTTACCGAAACTAGACTGTTTCCATTTGCCTCCGCGAGTCATCGCTGAACTCGCAATTCACATCGATTATTACACTCGTTATGACCTCCAGTCAAAGTTGTTGCCGAGTGGGGCTAGTCAAACCCAGTAGTACTACGTAATAACGACTCGTTCGTAACAATTAACGGTAAGGGTAAGTGAGGGCTTTATGCGATAATAGTTACACTCAAAAAGAAACGGTTTCACAACATGCCAGTCCTATATCTAAAACAGTTGCAGTATATTCTCACCCCAATAGTTTAGCAAATCAGTTAAGAGTAAAAGTGGGGCCGTAAACTCACCTGAGTTTAGATATGCGTTAGCTCAAAGAGAGTAAGTGTAGCTCGCCGGCTAGTAGTCACCTATATCACATAGGTACCATGAGTTGGTGTTCACAAGTGTGGGTCTCACCGGACCGTGTTAGTGTTCAACAACACTAAGTGGTTATGTAGGTCGAGTTGACCGTGTTTGACCGTGTCGATCGTGTTTGACCTAACGACCCGTTGGTGACGGTTTGGATCAAGTGTTCTTGTATCGTGCGGTGTTAGTGTCGGGTGAAGTGTACAGATACCAATAATCATTCCCATTAGGAAACTTACTATTTATAGTAAGTTCCTATTTTAGGAAAGTTTCCACATTAGGCAGGTTGTGCATATAATTATATTCCGATTATTCTAACATGCATATTTATCCTAAATGAGCATGTTATCACCTAGCACGTAGTTACACATAGCCGGTTTAACCTAGTTTGCGCGTAAAAGTTTCCATTTTTGGAAAGTTTCTATAATAAGCATGTTTTCACAAATTTAACAATCAACATCATCTAATATCATCATGTTAGTCCTAAATAATCTATCTATCATGCTTGTTGCAACTAACATGTGACAAATCGTAAACTTTATAAAATAAAGTTACTATTTATAGTAACGTTCCCAAAAATCACACTTTTGACTATCCTAGACATTTCTATGCATCAAGTATCTATCACAATAGTTTCTAATCATCATTTTAAGCATAACATTTAGATCTAAACACATGCATGATACTATTTCATCAAAAATCACCACTTTGTAACATAAAAGTTACTATTTATGGCAATAATCACCCAAATGACCAATCTTGACATAATCAACCATCCTAAATCATGTAGAACATCCTCAATATCATTACTAACAACATTTCAATATCAAAAATCATCAAACACCTCATGGATCATGCATGCATGTTATTATAAGTTCCTATTTCTTACAAAAATCAACAAATCATCCCCATATTCGACATATATCATCATAAATCATTACAATATCATCAAATCAGTAAGTAAATCACCAACTAGCATACATATAACATCAAAATTTCGTGACAATGGTGGTGGTGGTGAAGCATGTGGGTATTTCCCCTTGCATGTGTGATTTCGAGTGCCAAAATCATGAAATCGGGATTAGAACTACCTTAAGCTTGTTCGAGAGGACTGAGATGAGGCTGGAACAGTGATGGGGAGCTTCAAACAAGTCTGGATTTGTCCTCACAGCAGCCCTACTTCGTGCAAGGTGGCGATCGGGCTTCTTAGCTCACCACTAATACTCAAAGGCTTCAATAAAGCTTCCTAGGTGCTTCCAATGGCTTCCTTATGGCTAGGAGGTGTTTTGCAGGTGAGGGAGACGATGGTTTGCCGCCTGGAGTTCGAGAGAATAGGTAGGAGTCGGCAGGAATGATTAACATTGGGTTTATAAAGATTTCATGCGTGTAGGGGTTGTCGCGTACCGCGGATACTGCACAAAAAGCGCCTCCGCGTACCGCGGCGTTTAAAATAATCATTCTGTTCCCGAAACACGCCGCGTACCGCGATGGTTGAAGATGATCGGTCGTCGCGTACCGCGACGTTTTTCGGAGAATTCAAATTCTCCCGCTTGAGCTTCGCGTACCGCGAAAGCCCAATTGTATGCCCATCGCGTACCGCGATGGGTCTCGGCTGAGCCCAATAAGTCCAATTTCATTGTTTTGAACCGAATCTTTCGTATTTCTCGAATACGATCATCGTTTCTCAACACATTGGCTTTGTTCTAACTAAATTAGGTTCACCGAACCTAAGTGCAGTGTTTTTGTGTTACCGTTTGATCCGTTCACCAACGTTCGTCATTCAAGACACGTGCGATTGTTGTGCGATAATTCCTCGAATTATCGGTGTGTTCAGACTGTTGTGCCACGTGTCACACTAAATGCATTTATTCTAGTGCCACGTATGAAATAATAGTAAACATTATTATTAAAATAATAGAGTTGCTGACCTGGAAATTACGAGGTGTCACATCGTGTACTCAGGATTTCGAGTACTAGCCCCTGCCTATAAATAGTGGTGCCTTGGGAAGCGTGACAGACTTTGACTAGAAGTTTATCTGCTCTCGAGTACTCGAAGTTTAAGCCCAAGAGTTTCAAGGATCAAGCTTTGATCGACTAAAAGAAGGAGGAAACGAACGAGAATCTACAGGAGTGATCATCTAGCTTCAAGTAAGTGTTCCAAACCAAAAAGCTAGGATTTTTATGCAAAAGTTAGGATGGTTAAACAAAGAGTGAACTTATGCATAAAGCTCACACCTTTATGCATAAAGTTCGTAACTTAGAGGTTCCAATACGTTGGTAACAACCTAAGGAACCTAGAACTAGCTCCCCAAAGTCTTAGATGAATTTCTGAGATGTTTAATGACGAAATGATGAGTACACGAAATCAGGTATAGAGGGTATTCGAAAATATATTGTTATTTCGAGTACATGACTATTTCGAATACAAGAGTACTTCGTGTACATGGCATTTCGAGTACAAGGGCCATTTCGTGTGTGACACCTCGTAATTTCCAGGTCAGCAACTCTATTATTTTAATAATAATGTTTATTATTATTTCATACGTGGCACTAGAATAAATATATTTAGTGTGACACGTGGCACAACAGTCTGAACACGCCGATAATTCAAGGAATTATCGCACAACACTCGCACGTGTCTTGAATAACGAACGTTGGTGAACGGATCAAGCGGTAACACGAAAACACTGCACTTAGGTTCGATGAACCTAAATTAGCTAGAACAAGACCAATAGAACGAGAAACGATGATCGTATTCGAGAAATACGAAAGATTCGGTTCAAAACAATGAATTGGGCCTATTGGGCTCAGCCGAAACCCATCGCGGTACGCGATGGGCAATCAATTGGGCTTTCGCGGTACGCGAAGCTTGAGAGGGGAAATTTGAATTCTCCGAAAAGCGTCGCGGTACGCGACGACCGATCATTTTCCACCATCGCGGTACGCGATGTGTTTCGGGAACCAGACGATTATTTTAATCATCGCGTGTCGCGGAGCTTCTTTTTGGGCGGTGTCGCGGTACGCGACAGGTCTAGTTCGCAGAAATCTTTATATATCCAAGATGAAATCATTCTGTCGACCCTACTCCATCTCTCTCGACTGAAATCACCATACTCGACCATTTTAGCACTGTTACACCCATTTCCAGCAGTAGGAAGTCAACTAGAGCCATTAGAAGACCATCTTTGGAGATTCAAGGTGTTGTGGAAGCTCCAAGAACGTCCTACTTGCTTGTTCCTTGCTTTGAATCGATTCCAGCCCCTTAGAGCGGTTCCAGAAGCTGCTCAAGCATCATTACGTGGATTAGGAGCTTGTAAGGTAGTTTCCTTGTTCAATCTAGTCACAATATCACTAGAAATCACACATGCAAGGGGGAATACCCACATGCATCACCACCACTACCATTGTCACGAATTTTTGATGCTAATAATCTGTTAGTAAATGTGTTTGCTACTGATTTGATGAAATGACCACATGCATGTGTTTAGATCTATATGTTATGCTAGGAAATGATGTTTAGAATTTAATATGATGATTATTGATGCATTGAGATGATGAGAATTATTGAAAATATGATTTTTATGGTTATTACTATAAATAGAAACTTTTTGTTACAATGTTGCTAGAGAATGATGAATTTGAGGGATGTTGTATGTTTGGTATGCATAACTAACCTTGTTATGATGTTGATAAATGATTTTAAGTCCTAAAATGATTGAAAGATGTGTTTTATCAAAAGTTACTATAAATAGTAACTTTATTTTTACAAGTCTATGAATAGCAATATGTTTGTTGTAACGAATATGATTTTATGATAATTTAGGACTAGGGTAATGATCTTTAGAAAAGGCTTGTTACTAATCTTGGTTAAACATGCTTATTTTAGTAACTTTCCATAAATGGAAACTTTTACGCGCAAACTATGTTAAACCGGCTATGTGTAACTATGTGCTATGTGATAACATGCTCATTTAGGATAAATATGCATGTTAGAATAATCGGAATATGATCTTATGCATAACTTGCCAAATATGGAAACTTTCCTAAAATAGAAACTTGCCATAAATAGTAAGTTTCTTCATGGGAATGATTTTTGGTATCCGTACACTTCACACGACACAAAAACCGCACGATACACGAACACTTGATCCAAACCGTCACCAACGGGTCGTTAGGTCAAACACGATCGACACGGTCAAACACGGTCAACTCGACCTACGTAACCACTTAGTGTTATTGAACACTAACACGGTCCGGTGAGACCCACATATGTGAACACGAACTCATAATACCTATGTGATATAGGTGACTACTAGCCGGCGAGCTACACGTACTCTTTTGAGCTAACGCATATCTAAACTCAGGTGAGTTTACGGCCCCACTTTTACTCTTTAACTGTTTTTACTAAACTTTTGGGGTGAGAATACAATGCAACTGTTTTAGATGTATGACTGGTATGTTGTGAAAACCATTTTCGAGTGTAACTATTATCGCATAAAGCCCTCACTTATCCTTACCGTTAGTTGAAACGAACGAGTCGTTATTACGTAGTACTACTGGGTTTGACTAACCCCACTCGGAAACAACGTTGACTGGAGGTCATAACGAGTGTAATATCGATGTGAATTGCGAGCTCAGCGATGGCTCGCGGAGGCAAACGAGAACAGTCTAGTTTCGGTAAGATGACATGACACACTCTACGGATCGTAGTATCCAACGAACAACTTAACATACCCAGTATATGTCTGTTTACTTTTCTGTCTGTCTAAACCTGTGAACTCACCAACTTTTTAGTTGACACTTTTCGCATGTATTCTCAGGTAACTGATGGAGCTCACGCTAGGATACACACAAGGAAGCCTTAAGGAGTTTGACTTGCATATAGACTCGTATTTTAGGCGTTGTGTGCATTAATAATGATTTGAAAACAATTAAATCATTTGTAGTGTTTATTTCAACAATTACTTTCCGCTGCTACTTATGTATTTGATGATTTACATTTTCCGCTGCATACTTATATAAACTTGTTTGGTTTTGCAAACTGTGTGATTGTGTAACTCATATAGAAGTCGTTCTATATGACCAAGAGCTGTGATTCCTGGCCACGTCACACCCACGTGGACTGACACCACGAGTGGGAAATTGGGGGTGTGACATCGTGTACCAAGGTTATTTCGTGTACTCTAGTGTTTCGAATACAGGGATTTCGGGTAGTGAAGTAGTTCGTGAACTACAGGTAATTCGAATACTATCCGGGTCCGAGGACTTGTAGTTATGAGGGGGAACTAGTTGACTATAAGGACTTAGAATAAATTCTAAGTCTAAGAATGGAATGTGATAAGATAATGTAATGATGTAGGTTTCTTGAGTCCTAGCTAAGGAGTTCGGCTAAGGAAAACAGGAGTCTACTATCAGGTGAGTTCTAGACGCCCTCTTTTATGTTTGATGTTTTGGGCTGACATACATGCTTATTGTTATGTCTATGATGTTATGTGCTTATGATGATGATGAATGAATGATGATATGCCCTGACTATGTATGCATGTTTATGTGTTAGCATGGTGTATGCATGAAAGTATGCTAATTATGATGAATGAATGATAAATGAGTTACGATGATAAATAACATGACATGATAATAATGCTAGCATATGATATGATGATGACTTTATGATCACATGCTTCATGACGATAACTATGAGAATAGTTATAGGGATATGGCAAGGTCCTAGGTGGCTAGGATGATAGTATGATACCATGATGTTATGATATGATAACGATGCTAGTATGTTATGATGGTATGATGAAACGATGCTAGTATGTTATGATGGTATGATGAAATGATGCTAGTATGTTATGATGGTATGATGAAATGATGCTAATATGTTATGATGGTATGATGAAATGAGGCTAGTATGACATGCCTAAGATGCCATGATTAACCCTATGAATGATGTTATAATGCTAGCATGAAATGTATGAGGATTGTGATGAATGACGGTATGATGCTAGTGTATTATGTATGATGAATGAATGATGTCCCTATACGTGCTATAGGATATGTGTGAATGATGATGCTCCGGTACTTGTACTGGGTGAATATGAATGATGACCTAATTGTATCAGGATATGAACAGCCGATCGGGCTATAAACAGGGGAGTCAATCAGACTATAAACATGAGAGCCGACCGGGCTATAAACATGAGAGTCGACCGGACTATAAACATGGAGTCGACCGGACTATAAACAAGAGAGTCGACCGGACTATAAACATGGAGCCGACCGGGCTATAAACACGGAGCCGATCGGGCTATAAACATGGTAAGAGCCGATCGGGCTATAAACATGGTAAGAGTCGATCGGACTATAAACATGGTAAGAGTCGATCGGACTATAAACATGGAGCCTTGTGCCGGCATAAGCCCACTGTTCGTATGGTGACAGTGGAACGTATGACGATGATGGAAATGATGATATGTGCTAAGGTAATGGACTATGTGTATGAAATGGTGTTTATGATATGTATGTTTAATGTTGTTTTACGAAAACTAGAACTCACCAGCGTAAGCTGACTTGATTTAACATGTATGTCAGGTTAAAGCTATGATAAGAAAGAAGGTATGGAGCTCGGGGCATCAAGATAGAGACTTCGTTGGCTTTGGCAATCTGATATGATTTTGATACAGACATGTTATTGATTTCTGTTTATCAAACTATGTTTACATTTCCGCTGCATGATTATGAAAGTTTTTGGTTTAAGAGCTATGTGTTATGACGAAACCAACCTCTGTGAGGTGCCCGGTTTCAGGGCCTCACAAATTTAGAGTTTGTGATCTGTAACCGGTTAAACTGACCGGATCCGATTTGCATGTTGTAAGCGTGGCCCTGATACCACTGTTAGGAATTTTGGTGGTATTTGGTTTGACTTATAGCCTTTTAGGTAAAAACAAGTTTGACCAATTAGTATATTAAATCCATATTTAATAAACGCAGCGGAATTAGGGTTTCAAACTTTAACACTATTAAAATTTCCAATCAGGATCATGGTTACAAACATACAAACACGGATATTATATTAACTAATCTAATCTACCGATGAGAAAAAATATACCATTTCGGTTAATGATTAACCGTTTTGAGACACCGAGGTTCAACGAACGATCGCTAGAACACGAGCACGAACGGGTTCCTGGTTCACAATAGAAGCAGGAGATAGGCTGGTTGGTTTATCAATAAATCATGAATCTGGCTCCTCTTTTATTTGATGTTTGATGACCACAACTAAAAGAAGGAAATCCTTCTTTTGTTTCTTAGTGATGACAACAATAATGAAAAAGAAACTCTTTTCTTTTTCTTTCTTTTGACGGCAAAAACCAAAGAAGAGAAACAACCTGTATGTTGTTATTGAAGGCAGCCTCTTCAAAAAGTAATCTGGTTAGCCTAATTTTAAGATTAATCCCTATTAATATTATAATACTAACTTTCAGGCCTTAAAGCACAATTGGTTAGTTTAGGTCCAACACTATTAGCTTAACTAAATAAATAATTAAACTTATATAATTTATAACAATTATATATTCGTTCCTGATTACCAGTTAATCAAATTAAGTGTATTTAATATTCGTTGACCAAGGTGTAACTCTTACGGGTCACAGCTCGGTTAGTTACGTTAACTTATCGGGTCCGTACATATAAATCCAACATAAGGTTTCCCTAAAAGGTCTATTTTGCCTAAGAAGGCTAAGAAGGATTTTTAAAAACTCGAAAACTGTAACAACCCATTTTGGTGAAATACTAGAAATAAAACATAATTGGTGTATGATTGTGTTTATTTAATTAAAAAAAAGGTGTTTTGTATGATTTAATTATCTTAAATATTATTTGGTGGGAGTTTTAATAAATAATTGATTTAAAATATAATCATATGGTGGTGTTAACTAATCTAACTAAGTTAGTCATAAGTTAGTTAGTTTTAACTAGTAATAGAGGGGCTAGTTACGCAAATAGCTGAAAGTTGAATTAAAAGGGGGTTTTATGAAATAGGGGTTGGTCAAAATTGGTCATAAGACCATCCCTTTGGCTGGAAACGTGAAAGAGAGAAAGAGAACCAATGGAAACCTCAAAAATTCTAAGGATTGATCAAATTGGTTGCTGATTATCAATCTGATTTTGAATGCAAGTTGAAATTGGAGTTCTCCTTGTATCAAGCTACATCTAGGTAAGTTTTTTTGATGTTTTTGTTGGGGTTTTCGTGGGTTTCCCAAAAGGGTGTGGGTTTGATGGGTCAAACCCGAAATTAGAAGTGTAGATGGTGTTATATGTTGTTAACTATCATGATAATCATCAAAGAAACAACATTTTGTTCATTCCTTGCATGATGATGTATTTTGATAAAAATGGAGTTTTGGGGTTGTTCATGGTGATGATGAACTAAGAGGTTTAAATGGGTGATTAGATGATAGCTTTATGACATACAACATATGAAATTTGTGTTACCATGGTGATTGTTGAATTTGGTTGATTATAAACCAACATGGGAGATTGTTGGAGTTTTAGAAACAAATTGAAATGTGTTGGTGAAATCCCTGCACACAAGTTGTTTGATAAAAAGTCAACAACTTGATTTTTATCTAACAAAGTGTTTAAAGGGATGGGTGTGGTTAATTAGTTGTTATAATCATAAAAGGTGTAATTTTATGATTTATGGGTCGTTTGGATGTAATCTAAATATAGTTGATGAAAGGGTGTCAAATTGGTGTAATTTGACTAATTATGGTCTATACTTGTATTGAAACACATAAGTATGATATAGGAGGCAATAGCGAAAGTGGTAGTGGAACTAAAAGACCTGGAAAGGAAATTGTGATAGAGGATAACTCATTGGAACAAGGTAAGTCACCCAATCTTCTATTTGTTATGTGTAAATGGTGTTATGCATGAATGAATATGTTGTGGAAGATTGACTTTATGGTGAATAGATGATATTGGTGCTTGTTGATAGACAATAATAAGCAATAGGTGATATATATTGCTTGATTGTTGTTGGTATGGTGTTTTTATGCTAGTTCATGATTGTCTTGGTGTTAATTTGTATGTGTGTTGAATGATTTTAATTATTTCACAAGGTGTGTGAATTGTAATTGAAATCAACTCAAATTGGTGTTTTGAATCACAAGTGGTGTGATCATGACATTGGATTATTCACATGGTATGTGAATGTCCTTTGTTGGGTGTAGTCAAGTTAGTAAAACACAAGTGGTGTGGTTTACTTAACTTGAGAAATCTTGTGGAATAAGATTTCAAAGGAGTTTTGGGTGCAAACGACCCGTTAGTAAATCGTTTGATATTATGACCATGATGGTCATAAATTGGTGAATTATGGTGTTCAATATGATTATATGGTGTTATATAATGTTTATGGGGGTATTGGAATGGTCGGAATCGAGTGGAATGGGTCGAGATGGCGTAAAACAGAAAAATTGGTCGTGCAGGTGGTGCTGGCGTATCATACGCCAGTGGATACGCCAACCACACAAATTTTCTGTGATACGCCCCAGATACGCCAAAGTCATACGCCAGGGTTGAATTTGACCAAAATTGACTATTTTGGTCATGTAAGCTCGTGTGGGCGGGCATGGTGATCTTACTTAGTTCTAATGAACTAATGGTGACTTAATTATGGAGTTTTCAGGTGAACGAAAGGGTTGAACGCGGTCGTGATCGGATTGCCTTGCAAGGATTCGGATCAAACATATTTTGGGGTTTATTCTTTGTTTGTTTAAAACAAAGGTTTTTGGTGAATAACTCAAATATAATTTTTGTTATTGAATGTTTAAATAACATCAAATATTTTGTAAATTCGCATGTAAGTGGGATGTTTAAGGTGTTAATTACATTTGATGGTTTGAAAAATCTGGGACCTATTTTGATTTGTCGTTTAAACACACGTGTCATGTGTTGGTGGGTTTGGGGCTCACAAAAACCGAATCAAACAAACCCCGATTGAATTCATTTTTGCATCATTGAAACCGACTTGTCGTACCCTGTAACATCAGTGCCGGACGCGTGCCGGAACAGTGATCGCAACAGTAACCCGTACAGTAACTCAGGTACACATTACGTGAAATTATGTTTATGCTATTAATACATTATGCTTAACACGAGACTATTATACGATTGTCTGAAAATCTGATTAAAACCTTAGGGTTTAATAATCAAAAACATGTCAGACAACACAATATGGAAACACAGATACTTGATTTGATGCTATTGTGTATAAACGTATATGAGGTTAAACAGAACGAAACTATAACGGTTGTTGTTCCGGAATGCTAAACCGACGAATTATTCGTATAGGTGACGATCTGTACGAATGATTCTGAGAGTTTAACGTTCTGAAATAATGACTGAACAGTAGAGAACAAGAATCAGAAAGCCAAACCATCGTCGTGTTCGTTCGAATGACGATTCCAACGAATACGCGCGATGGCGACACGTTCTGACGAAACGAAACGAAAACGAAACGAACGATCATAAATTTAAGGAAATAAAATATTTCCTGATTTACAATCTTGAAACTCATCATAAATAAATTTAAACGAAACTATTTTAATAATTCGCGAACTAATGAACGAAACGCGTAAAAATAATATAACTCGATAAATAATTTAATACATTGATATTTAAAATAATTTCTAATAATAATCATATTCTAGACATCCTAAAATAATCCTTTTTATTTAAAATTATGAAAAACGCGCGTAAAGTGCCGGAAATGCGATGAAATTACGAACCGAGGAATCGAAATGAACCCGAATACTCTCAGGATATATAAACCATAAGTGATGGCATTTATTTCATTTATTACAAACCCTCTCTCTCTAAACCACCTCCACCGTCCGCCCCTTCTCTCTAAATTTTCATCTTCAATCTGCAAGATCGTGGCCATTTCTGAACGAAATCACGAGTTTTTGGTGTCCATTTGAAGCTCTTGATCTCCTCTATCAAGAAGTACAACGGATCTGGAAGATTACCCAGCCATTTTTGAGGTATGATGCAAGAAACATCACGAAAAAGAGGGTTTTAACCCACTTGTTCGATCACACACACAACCGGTTAGAAACCCTCATCCACGTACACCTTACACCTTCGTGGGTCGACATTCACGCCTCAACACCCTTGGAAACAAGTTGAGACATCTAGTTCGATGATGATGATGGTGAGCTGATGGTTATGACCGTGGGTCGTCCGAACCTTCACTAAGGTGGCCGAACCTTTGCTGTTTCAACTAGACACGCGAACCAGGTGGAGCCGAACCTCGCAAGCACCTTTGGACGACCGAACCTCCATGTGCAGCGAACCCTCTCCTCAATGCCGAACCTGCATGGCACCTTATTTTATCAGCCGAACCTTATGGGACTTAGGCGAACCATTTGAGAGCTGAACCATTGGCAGCCGTTACCCCAAGCCACGAACCATTCCCTAGGCGAACCCATCCCATGCGGCGAACCCTAATGGACCAACGAACCCAATTACATAGGTGAACCATTGCTGCGAACCTGTTGCTAGCCTCTATGAACGAACCTTGATGCATGTCATGCATGTGAGCCGAACCTCCTAGTCTTAGCCGAACCATGGAAGGAGAGCCACGAACCTATGTATCCTAACTGCTAGCCGAACCTAAAGCCAAAATCTAAAGAGGTTCACTGCTATTAAGGCCGAACTCATCCCACTGATGCCTCGGCCCAATCTAAAGAGGTGCAAATGAAACAATAACCATATCTAGAGTTGATGGTTAAGATGTTAACTTATGGTAGGTGGATTTATGTGGGTAATCACAAGTAGTGTGATTTCTTAAGGTGAGGATTTTGGTGAAAGAAAGGTGTTATTAGCATGTTTAGACGATTAAATAGGAAAGGTGAATTGATGAGGATTCACATGTGGTGTGAACCTTATCAATACTTAATGGTGCTATTTGGTATTATATTATTTGGCATTATGTTGGCTAAAAGCGTTCGTTTCGTGTTTACCCACGAATTCTATTATGTTAAGAATAGACACGAAACTGTTGTTGTGCATGACGTATCATCTTCACACTGATGGTCAATAATAAAGAACCATTCAGGCCTGTGAGGATATATTATGGGTGTGCATCGTTGGTGATTGGGGGTAGTTGCGATGGCTATATACTCTTGGAGGAGTTCTTGTTAAAGAACGGTTATCATTCCAGGTGTGGAATGATTCTGTAAGAAATAATATACGGAGAAGATAGTATATTTTAGGAGTTGGGGGGAGGGTGGATAACAAGAACATGTAGGTAAGTAGTGGTTAAAATGATAGATGAATGGATTGATGTAATCCGAATTCATTTGAAGGCGGTGCTAGACCTTTAGAAATTGTATGTGTAGGTGTGTAGTAGAACAATCAAATTCCAAGTATGAGACTTCGTTTGTTGGAAGTTCTCCATGGAAGGGTGCGAATTGTTCTTGTAAGCGAGGGAAATTAAGCTCACGTTTTGTTGAGCATTATAGTTATAGCTCGGATTGGCATGGTTGCTTATCGCTTAGAGCTACCGGAGATATAGAGTGGAATTTACAATATATTCCATGTGTCTTATTTGCGAAAATGCTTGGCAGATGAATCGGTTACATGCCACTGAAGAAATTGGAGATCAATGATAAATTGATCTGGGAGAAACTAGTGACTATCTTAGATAGAAAAGTCAAGCAATTGTGAAATAAGACGATTAACCAAGTGATGGTGCAATGGCAGAACAGACGAGGATCTGATGCTACATGGGAGTCGGAGGATGATATGCGGAAATTCTATCCTTTTCTTTTAGAGGGGTAATGAGGTTTCGGGGACGAAACCTTTGTAAGGAGGGGATAATTTGTAACGACCCATTTTGGTGAAATACTAGAAATAAAACATGATTGGTGGATGATTGTGTTTATTTTAATTAAAGGTTGTTTTATAAGATTTAATAATTTTAATTTTATAATTTATTTGGTTGGTGTTTAAATAAATATAATGTAGTGGGTGTTAACTAACTTAATTAATTTGGAAATAAGTTAGTTAGTTTTAACTTGTAATTGAGGGGTTAAAAGTGGCAATTGCTGAAACTTAATTAAAAGTGGGTTTATTATTTGACTTTGGTCAAAATACACATTTCATGTGTGTGTTTGTGTGTGTCTGGCGACAAGAGGAAGAGAAGAGCCAAGGGAGATCGACCAAATTGGAGCTTGATTCTTGGTCTGATTGTTAATGCAACTAAGGAATTGAGTTCTTCTTGCATCATACAACATCTAGGTAAGTGATTTTAGGTGTTTATGTGCAAATTTTCGTGGGTCTTATATGGGGTATGAGTGGGGTATGGTGAAATACGAAATTGGGTGTTTCAAGGGTGTTAAATGTGGTTATTCTTAGTGATAATCATCCAGGAACAACATCGTGATCATCTCATTGTGTTTGGTGTGGATGATGAAAATGTGTTCTTGCATGTTCATGAGGAAGATGAACTAGGAGTTTTAAAATGGGTATTTGATGATAGTTTAGATGATAGTTTATGTTTTCTAACATTTGAAATTGTATAACATTGGTGAAATTGAATGATTAGAAACATAAATGGAGGATTAATGGGGTTTTGGGTGTAGTTGAATTGTGTAGGAGAATTTCCTGCACACAAGTTGTTTGATGAAATGTCAACAACTTGAATTTTCACCTAATAATGTGTTCAAAGGGATGGGTGAGGTTAATTGATTGTTATGATCACAAAAGGTGAAAATTTTGTGATTAGGGGGTAATTTGACTATAACCTAGGTGTAATTGGTGATGATAGTCAATTGGATGAAGTTTGACTAGTTATAGTCAAATCTTGTATTGAACCTATTAGTTGTGATAATAGGAAACGATAGTGGGAGGAGGTTTTGGTGGTGGACCACTTGTCGAGACAAGGTGATGGTGGTGAAAGTCAAGGATTAAGTCAAAGACCGGAAAAGCCAAGTTGACTTTGGTGAAGATCCTACGGGCTAAGGTGAGTCACCTACTCACTAAATATGCAACCATAAGTCATATTAGTGTTGTTATGGGGGTGTTAAAGTTGACTAATTGGTGAATAATAGGAGTGTGTAGCATAAAAGCAATGTATGTAGAAAATGCATTGCTATGCTAGAATTTGATGAATTGGCTTTGATTGGAGATTTAATTGGTGCATATTGTGTATATGGGTGTATATATGATTGAATTGGTGTTCAACTTGGCAATGTATGCGGAATATGCGTTGTTAAGTTAGTATATGTATATAATACCACATATAGTGGCAATTGGAGTGTTTGACTTAGTTGTTGGTCAAATGGTGATTAAATTGGAGTATATTAGTGTGTAGATATATGAATTTGGGGTTTGGTGTATAATTGATTTATATGTGTTGAAATGTATGTTGACTTGGTGTTGGTCAACAACATGCAATTATGTGGAATATGCATGTTGGGTGTTAGGTGTTTGTTTTAGTGCATGACTTATTGGTGTTTAGTGACCAATTGGTGTATAATTGGTGTGTGTGTGTGTGTGTGTATTTAGAGGTTATGGTGATCAATTGGTGTATAATTGATGTATGTATGATTTTGGGTGTTTGGAGATTAAATTGGTGAATTGGTGTTTGTATATTAGGTGTGTGACAATAACATGCAATAGGTGTTATATTTGCTTAGTTATTGTAATGGAGTTAGTTTAAAAAGTGGTGTGGTGAAACAAGAATGATTCACAAGGGGTGTGAACTTCTTATTTGGAGTTTGACTGAAAATAGTCAAACAATTCACAAGTGGTGTGAATTTGGAGTTGGGTTGAATCACAAGTGGTGTGATCTTCCCATGGTGAATCTATGGTGTTTAAGTAAATCACAAGTGGCGTGATTGCTTACCTTGAGAATCCTTGGTGAAAAAGGAATTCTTAAGGAAGTGGTGTGAATCATAAATTAAATATTGATGGTTGTAGAGTTTAACACTTTAATTGTGTTTTAAAGTGTTTATGAATATACTTTTCAAATGTTGTATATATTGTAATTGTTGTAAATTGGGAATCCTTGGAGTGAAAGGAAGTTCCAATGGGTTTGGGTGTGAAAAATGTTTATGTTTAATTAAGTCACCAAAGTAGATTTGGTACTTGATTAATATGTCCATATGGTGTTATGGAATGCATTTGGGGTTAAGGAAAAAGTCGGAAACGATTTCGGGTGTTGAAATGGGTGTGAAAAACTGCGCAGACACAGGTCTGGGCGCCCAGTGCGCCCACAGTGCGCCCAGTAGTGCGCCCATCAGATATCAGTGCGCCCAAAAGGTTCTGTAGTGCGCTGACAGTGCGCCCAACCAGTGCGCTGGACACTGAAAACTGTCTGAAATTTCGTGTGATTGACCGGGTTTTATTCGGGGGGTCAATGGGGTGAACTCACTTAGTTCTTATGAACTAACACTTGATTGTTGGGTGTGTTTTCAGGTTTTAAATAGATACCAATGGGTGGTGCGCGCTCGAGATCGGAAGGAAAGGATCGAACTAATGTTTGTAAAACATATACTTTGGTGTAAATTACATATTGGGGTGTATGTAATGTTTTCATATGTTTTGAAAACCTTAAACTGTAAGTTTTTGAAAGTCTTAAGTGGTAAACATGTTTTGTAAATCAAACATGTATGTGGATTTTTCTGGGACCTAAATCTGATGTTTCTTTTAAACATGTGTTTGCGTGTGGAAATTTTGGGGCTTACATTAAACTTGAGGCTTGATGCTTATGCTAGAAACTAAATGCTTAAACTTGAGACTTGATGCTTATGCTATGAAATTCATGATGAAATTATATGTGAATGCTTGAATCTATATGCTTGAAACCATGATTGCGCGCGAAATACTAAGCTTGCATCTAATCATGGGCTACGTAATTGCTAAACTTCTGCTATAGCAGGGCTTGTACCCATGTATTGAGATACGTGAAAGCTAAACTATGACGAGGCTAAGCTGTTATCTATATAAGAGACATGTAATTGCTAAACTTCTGCTATAGCAGGGCTGGTGTCTGCTTATATGAGATATGTAATTGCTGAATTGTTTGTGTATGCATGGCTTGTGTTTATGTATGAGATACGTAATTGCTAAACTTCTGCTATAGCAGGGCTTGTATCTTGTATAGGAGACACGTAATTGCTAGACTAAGCTTAACTAATTCAGGAGATACGTAATGGCTAAACTTCTGCTAGAGCAAGGCTTGTATCTAGCCGTGAGCTACGTAATTGCTAAACTTCTGCTATAGCAGGGCTTGTACTCACGCATGAGATTTGCGAAAGCTAAACTATGGTGCGTGTGAATCCATGATGCTTGTTAAACTTACATTGAAGCTAATACTTACGAATGCTATAGACTTGTAAACTTTGAAACAGAAAACTAAAGCTATGATGGAGAATGGGTTGAATGGTAGGTAAAATGCTTAATTATTATTAACAACAGTGTCATATGCGAATTAGTATGTGGTGGGACGGCGTCTAGGCGGGTTGTAGGCTCGACTCAGGGGTATGCCCTATATATAAGCATACCGATTTGGATGTTACATGTGGAGTTAATGAGGTTAAGGTTTACCGAAAGAGGTTTGTTGAAGCTATTTTTAAAATTATAAACTACATGAACTCACCAACCAATGTGTTGACTTTGTTTTTCTTACATGCTTGCTCAGGTGATGAACAGGTTTAAGCTAAGGCTTTTGGATTGCATTGCTAGGCTGCCCAGATAGTGGACCTAGTAGATTTTGGAAACACATATTTTGTTATTCATACGAGTCACTTTTGGATGTCTTGTACAGTTACAAGATAGAAAACACTTGATTCTTTTGATAGGTTTACCGAGTTAAATTACTGAACATTGATATTGTAATTTAACTTTGTAATCCTAGTTTAATGTTTGATTGTGCTTTAGTTATTCTTAACATTGATGCTATGTAAACAATATGATCATTACGATTATCACTCACGATATCGCGCTCCGAGAACCTTCCGGCCGACGGGGACTTCAATCCAACCCCGCCGGCTCGAGGTGTGACATACCCTAAAACCCAAACCTTAAATTATAAACAATAAACCCTAATACTAAAACAAAAACTTTAAAAGCAAATCTTTAACATAAAGATAAAACTTAAAAGCTAAAAAACCAAGACCTAAAATCTAAATCTAGTTGTTAAAACGAAAACTTAAAAGCTAATATTGTAGTGTTCGATGAGACGGTTCCAATGCCATCGAAATTTGTTTAATCGGAGTTCATTTGAGTCGGTTTTGAATATTTTAAAAATCCTTCTTATCCTTCTTAGCCTTCTTAGGCAAAATACACTTTTTATTTGATCTTTCCCCTATATATATATATTGAAAGAAGCAGGATAAAATTATTTAAAGTAGACTAAAACTGATAAAATAAAATAAAAACACTTATAAATTCAATAATATTATTTTTTTAAAAAAACTTTGTATAATCTACAGATTAATATTTTCGTTCTTGTCAAATGCCAACAATCAAATTTCATAGACCTACATACATACTTCATAACTAGGTTATAAACCCGAGTATTACACGGGTTTGAGTAATAAATGACGCAATTAAAATATATTTTTTTGATAAATTACATAATCAATTGTATATAAATACATTTTATAATTACAAATACAATTTATAAATCTCTAAAACTTCTTTATATACAACGTACAAGTATCCTTGAAAAAATTGGTTGTTTCAGTAACATACCATCTTTCGACAACGGTTGGCCTTAACTTTTATTTATTGATATTGCAAATGATATGTGTGAGTAATTGTCTTATTTGAAAAAGTTAGTTATATTTTAATTAAAATATAACTTTAATACATAAGTTAGGTTTGTATTTATGCAATATTCCTTTGATTTTGAACAAAATAGTATTAATATATAATCTTAATTATAATCAAATAAATGTTAAAAGAAAAATACAACTTAAATTTGTCACCATAAAAATATGATTGGAGTAATCTAAATTTTAGCATAAAAATATGATCTATTTGTTTTATTGTTTTTAATTATAAATTGACATGTGTCAATAATTTTTTAAAATTAAATGTGGGGTTGACACATGGAAAATTAAAGAAAGATTAATTATGGTATTGACACATAAACAAAAACATTTTAGTTTATTAATTATTATAATAGATAGATTAATAATGGGCATGAGAGTTTGGAATTGTTTGGGCCGCATCTTCTATTTAAAACTATTTAAGTGGGCTATATGTAAAGAGGGGCTGAACAGGATATCAGCGGACTGTGGTTTATAGTCAAATAATCAAACGAGCATTGCCAATTGCGGGTCGGATCCTCCCATGTCCCAATACGCCCAATCGAACTCGTTAATTGTAAACATGTTCTCGTTAATCTTCGGGAAAACTCCATATAAATGTAATCAACTTTTAAAATGTTCTAATCAACTGCTACAGGAAAAATGTCATCTTCTGGCGCATGATTCTCCATCGAATGACCATGATTGAGGAGAAAGGGGAACGAGATGGAGTCCGGCGACCGTGAACAAGATAGAGTCCGGCGACTTTAGGACTGTGAACGGGATAAAGTCCGGCGACTTTAGGGTGGATGTTTGGGGAGGACGACGGTTGGCTACGTTTGGGGATCGGAGGATGACATGAGCTATTTTTGAGGAGATCACAGAATGAGATTATAACGATCCTTAGGACTTTTAACTATTTTGAATAATTAAAATTCACTCAAAACGTTTTATCTGCTATGCATGTTAAAAACACATTATTAGAATACTAAAAGTAACTTTAATGATTTAATTAAGACAATTTTTTTTTTGAGTGACTTGATTGAAATAATTTTAAAAGTTGTTTACATCTATACGGAGTCGTCTTCTCCTATTAGTCAGGTATGATCACATCTGCAACCCTAATTCAGCCATTATTATGCCTACTTGTTAGCTAGTAGCTACTCTATATGCTATATGTATTAGATTTTGATTTGTGTTTTCTTATATTAGGGAAGAATCTTGTTGGGGGTACCCGTGAACTTCTTAACATATTTGTTCAAGGGGAGGTCTACTCTACAGGCGGCGGATATTTTGGTGTGTTTAGATGGGACAGGGGGAAACACTCGTGTGTGGACCTTACAGGAGTGTCCCTTCTTGTTGGGCTGAGGGATACGGGTTTCGTGGCGGGTCAAGCTGCGTTAAAGGCAGAGTCAGGCAAGGTTGCTAAACATGAGAAGGCTTGCTTGGAGAATCAACGTGTGTTTACCCCTCTTTGCTTTTGATACATTTGGGTTTGGCCCCGAAGACTGTGAATTTTTTGAACCAAGTTCAGAGGGTTATGGATAGAAACATCACAGTTCCTGGGACCCACAAAATTTTTTTAGTAGGATTGGATTTGCAATTTAAAAGGGGGTTGCGGCGCAACTAGTCGTTCGCTACCTGCTAGTTTAGTTTATTGTAATCTCACTTTTGTTAATGAAAGGAGAAAAAACAAAATGAAACAAAAAAAAAGAATATTGTGATCACTTTTATCATATGGTTATACCTCTAGATTTGATCGATTGAATGGATTAATTGTGTGATTATATGGATAATTCTTCCATGTATGATCACTTTACGAAGGTAGCTGAAGTTTTTTTTGGGATTGGTTATTCACACACCCCACTTTTTAATTCAACACCCCACCTTTTCAGTACGTGTCGTATAGGTCTCTACGACACGTACATGCAACCTTAAATTCTGAGATGTGACTGATTAAATTCCGTGTTGTACGCCACGTAGGGTTCTGTACGTGGCATATAGGTTTCTGAATAAAATGGCTTGTTTTTAGCCCATCTCAACATTAAAATCTTATACGTATAGCAGTTGTTGTCGAACGTAGAGCCACATATTTTCATCAAAACCTAAACCCACGACAAAAGCTAGGAAACCGCAGTTCCGTCGGGCATTACGTCCTGTATGCGTGACATGTGACCGTAAAAAAATCTGGTATATAAAGCTTTTAAATCTGTTAAAATTCCAGATACTTTCGTTTTCAACGACCGATTGAAATGAAGCACACTCTTGTGATAATTGGATAGAATCATTTTTTGCTTTAGCTTTCCCTCTTGAAGATGTTGACCGACTACGCTGTAGTGCGACAGTCTGATCTTTCACCTTGGAATGTGTGTAAGAACTATGTCTGGGTTGATCAATGACGCTGTGTTGTGAGTCCTGTTTCTTTTGTTGCTTGCACTTTAGAACTAGGACGTCCACAAACGTCTGTTTGAACAACAGGCGGTTTCTTATTACTTTTCCAGGAAAAAGTTGTAGCCAATATTTTCTTCATCATACTTTTTTTCACTTCGGTCGGTTGTGTCATAATTTGTTGTTTCACAGCTTGTAACTGTTCTTTAACATTAATTTCTTATTCGTCTAAAAATAATGGACGAGTATCAAGTTTTGTCTAGAATATATCTACAGAGGCAAGTGGAATTTTGGAATCTGAAACAAAATTGATTATCAAAATTTTTATCAAATGAAAGACGTTTATCACGTTACATGTGTTTTCGTATTTTGACAAATGGCAAGCACACGATAAGCCGCAACTGGTGAAAAGTTGATAGTTACATGTATGATTCCCGGTCCGCAATACATGTATATTGCTTTTTTCAACAACAAGCAGATCAAGAGCCTTGTGTGAAACCTTACCTCGAAGGTAATCAAACAACGCTACTTTGTGATGACTCACAGTTTTCACCTTGCTTGTTTCGAAACCGTGGTTTATGTTCACCTCTTGTGTATTTACAACTTCGTCAACAAACCCGACAAGTGTGGCAAACGAGCTATTTGGTGTTTTTAAATATCGCTTTAAGTTCGCGTGCTGACTTTTGACTCTGTTGGTTGTATGTTGACCAAAGTTCCGGTTTTTGTTGGTTCAAGCAGATACAAACAATTCTTTTTAACTATTCAACCATGTTTGCATTAAATAATTTAAAACGCCTGAAACAAAACATAACCACACAATTAGTGTATATATTATGTATGTATGTATGTGTAAAAACTTACACTGCCGTTTGTCTTTGGTTAACTGTTCGTATAGCCTGTTATAATTGTATTGATAAATGTCCTCAGATGAAGACTCACACAATGTCGTCCACATATGGCGGAATCTGTTCCAATCACTGCTAGAAAAACTTGCCTTGCAGTGTTTAGAAATGTTTTCGCTTATGTGCCACCTGCATAAGCACCTACATGCGTCAGTAAATACTAGCTTACACGCATTCATCAGTGCAAGATCTCGGTCTGTTATTATTAAATGGGACTCCATACACTTGTCTAACATTTCTTTCAGCTTTTGCAACACCCACAAGTAATTCTCTTCACGTTCTTTTGTTATAAACGCATGTGCAATACAAAACGTATGGTGCGTTGAAGTCACACCAACATTCTGTACAAACGGAATTCTGTACATGTTCGTTTTGTATGTGGCGTCAATCATCAGCACATGCGGGAACGCTCGCCAGTATGTGTACGAATTCAGATGACAAAAGAACACTTCCTCGACGACATTTGTTGCAGGATATTCTCTGGTATAATATACATAGCCTTAGAATGCAGTAGGTTTTCCAGAACCTGCATTGGCGTGGTACATACTTACTTTTTATTTTTTATTTTCAGTTGGGCGTTGTATATGTCCCTGATTACAGAAACATTATCAGGGTTTTGCTTCTTGATAATTGACAGAATATTGCGCGGGTCCATATGTTGTTCTGTCAGCTGTTCCACCATCTTATGTTCATCTTGAGACAACCTTCTTACAAATGGATGCCCCTTAAGATTTTGAGCAGCCTTATGGTTATGCTCGTCATTTCGGACCTATAACTACCAAACAAGACGCTTTTCGTTGTAAATGCCAACCGGTTTAAATGGACATCCAATTTTCTTGCTGCCAGAGCGTCTACGCGTCGCAACGGTGTTTGTGTTTGCCACTACGATCACAAACAAGCCATACCTTCTTTACAACGTCTCCTTTCTTTTTAGATCAAGCAGTGACTACAATATAACCGTTGTTAACCGCTCTTCTTTTCACCCATGTAAGCAGCTCATCATGAGACATAAATATTCCTGATTGGTATCCCAAAACACTTTCATGATGGCCCCCGTCAAAATAATCATGCCCGCTATTTTGTGGTTCTGAATATGCATCATTTTCTTCATGCATGTATGAAGGCTGACTTTCCCATCCAAATTCTTGCTGGTTTTCGTAACAGTAAAAAGATTCAACGCAAGGATCCTTATTGAAATCAGGAATCCTATTCGCGTTATATGATTGAGAAGTTGGGTCCTCGTTTAAATAAGGCAGCTCTTGAGGTCTACTGTCACTATGATAAGATCGACCGACAGAATCCTATTCTATCTTGTCGTCTCTAAAGAAGAAATTCACGTCCCAAAATGACATTATGTGAATACAATAAACAATTGAAAAATTCAAATAGGTTCAAATAGGGAATTCGTAGGAAGAAAAACGCGAATGATGAATTGTAAACGTTCGTTAATATGTATAATTTATGGAATCTTACGTCATTTCGTATTTGACGAGAGATTTGAATTTCAAAATTTATATACGTGACGTATAAGTCTCTTTTCAGTACAATCACCAGAGTGTAAAGCCAATTATTGTCCTTTATATGCCATGTACCATACTGTACATAGCGTATAGCTTTTAAAATCATGTCAGACACCAGATTGTTCCTCTCATATTATTGTCCTTTATACGCCACGTAGAGTACTATACGTGGCGTAGACACCATCATTGTGCAGAGGTGTCAATATTGTTTGTACGTGGCGTTATAATTGTGTTCTACGTGTCGTACAACACTCAATCATTGCTAGAATGTCAGCCTAGAATGTTGTTGTACGTGACGTAGGGATCTTTACGCCACGTACAGATATCTGTACGTGGCGCAGGGATATATACGACACGTATAAAGGGTGTGAAAGTGTGAAAATAAAGAATTGAGTGTGAGATTAATTCAACTTTTTTTTTTTTTTTTTTTGTCGAAAGGAGGTTGTTGATAAGAATATAAGATTAACCGGCAGGGCCGGCCCATTAATAGGGATTTGGGCCCCCAAAACGGCCCCCAATTTCTGAAAGAAAAAAAAACTATATTGGAAGATCTGAGTGATCAGTAAAAGAGCAGCGGCATGGAGATGAGACGAGCAGAAGACGAAGCCTGGCTTCTGCAGTTCTGAGTGAGCACTAGGCACAGCACTTCTGCACTTCTGCTCGTCGCCGGCAGGGGCCGGTTCTGGTCGCCGGTCACCCGATCAGACGGTAAGGCGGTCGACGGTCTCTCGCTCGCCCTAGTGCCATCCTGCCCTTCTTTCTAACTTTGTAAGAACGTAAGGTTACCTAGTGCGGAGTGCCTCCTTGCCCTTGCCCTTTTAGTAAGGTATTGATTTCTTATCAGAATTCAGATTGCAGAAGTCCTTTTCAATTTTCATTGTTTCACCTAATTGCTCTTATTTAGTTTAATTTATTTGATTGTATTAGTTTAATAATTAATAGTTATTTGAATATTAGATTATTTGATTTAATTATATATTGTGTCATCGATTTAATTGATTTATTAGTCATTTGAATACTTGATTATCAATTTATCATAGGGGCTTAAAAAGTTTCGATTATACGTCAAACCGGTACCGAAAGTACGAATTAGGCCCCATTTTGTTACTTTGCTCAACGAGTTTGAAATTGATAGCTAAATTAATGTTTTAAGGACTTTAATTACATAAATTTTTTGGATCATAAATTGGTAGAAATCCCCTGCTATTTGATTATTTCAGTTTAAGCCACATGTTCAAAAAAATCTCAAACCTACTGAACACCTTAAACCGAAGCAAGTTGCAGTATGAGGTTTATATGGTCTTTGGAACTTGGAACCTCCCGTTAAACCTTTTCTATTTTACTTCTTATAGTTTGATCACACAGTTATGCAATATATATTATATTCATGAACCATCCTCTGTATCGTAAAATTTTGAATACAAATTAAGTATTTTGAAAGGAAGTTAATTGAAATGTCAAAGTGAACCGTTAGACACGAAACCACTTAAGCTAGCCAGTCCGGCCAACCCACTCAACCTAGCCTATTTGTGTCATTTCTTCAACCTTGATTTTTTGTCAAAACAAACGAAACAGGAACATCCTTAGTTACTTGGTCACTAGAAAGACTATGGGTTGTGAATGTATGTAAGGTTCAGTCTCTTTTCAAGAAAACTAGTTTATCCCTTCCGCGCATTGCGGCGGAGAATACGTGGGTCAATGTGGTTAAGATAACCGTTGGTATAAGTGGCGAGTCCAATAGATTTCATGACATTTTATTTTCTCTTTTTAGCATTTAAAGGAAATGTAATTATATGGCTGGCATATATATGTGTCGTTCATTTTAAAGCGTACCTGACGAGTCCAAAATAAACAGTTTTATACAGTTCCTTTATGCATCCAGCATGCCAAAAAATAAGTTACGTAACAATTTCAGGAAAGAAAGTGACAAATTAACAGTTTTAGAAAGAACACCAACATAATCTTCACCCTATGTAGTCAAACAAGTAGTCTTTCCTATAACAAAATACATTACCAGAACACTAATAAAACCCAAAATTAATAAGTTGCGATTAAGAAAATTCATGGTAAAAGAAACTGAAGCATCCAAGTTTTGTCAAAATGTAACTGAACTTTTCCTAGTAGGGAGAGAATTCAACTTTTTTATGTGACACGTATCATTGTTACTATGCAAATAAGTAAGAACAATAAAGGGCAATTTAATATGGCAGAACCAATTAACATGAAAACCATAACGAACACAACTGGCACGTTGCTACATAAGAAATGCCACTCTTTTAAAAAAACAGCAAAAGAACATGAAATAGTAAGTTAAGCATTAACATATTGCTACATAACCTGAATGCAGAAGCATTATGTGCAAGAAGCTTAACCAAATTTGATTAGCATAAGCTGCATAGAATGACAAAAATAAATCCATTATATGAAAGTGAAAAACATATGATAATGCATCCATGTAACACAACAATTACATGCGATAAGAGATGATATTTTTTTCAAAGAGAAACAGTAATGAAGCAGTAAATTAAAATTAAGTGGAAAAAATGAAACAAAAAATCCAGAAACAGTTGCATAAACTTTCATTCTAGAAAGCGTATAGAGAAGCATATTAGCTCAATTAAAGTTAAAACAAAAACGGATAACTATTATCCTAACTTATTATATTTTTTTTGGTGAAAACACTTTTTTATGTCCAACTTGGATTAAATTTTTTCCTCAAACTCATAGCATTATAATATTATTATAGCCTGAATTTCAGACCATCAAATGTATTGGATAGGAGGGTAATAACACTTGAACGCAATCATCTGGTGATTAAATTTCTCAAGGATTTGCTGCTCCAACTTTATGAACACATTCATATGGCAACCATTAATTGTAGTATGAATACAAAACTATATTAGCATATATCTCTGGAAACCTAACTTTGCGAACTGCAGATGCATGAGGAAACCATATATCCACTTCCACTTGGAAAATCACCTACAACCACACACCAAATAATAAGTCAAACAAACAACCAATAAAAATCATTAACAATACTATGTGGTTGCATGTATGTTCAGTTAGCTAGCCACCCGTCTCAAACATTTCTATAATAGAGTGATGTTAGTTGACTTCAAAAGAGAGTAAACGCTAGCATAGCATAGCTAAAAAGTCATTTGTTCTCCTTCTTTCCAAATAATCACAAACTCAAGGCAGCCAGTAAGTAGTCTACTTTATCTGAGAACATGTCAATTTGTGTGTACACGTGAACCAAAAACCTACCTGAGAAAAGAAAGTGCAAAAACAGATGAAAAATACTGAGTTATCCAAATAGTTATAACAAAAGAAGACAAACCATTAACCTGTTTGTTTTATGGTGAAAATGCAATCTTTGTCTATCTTGGATCAAGAAAATACTTGTCGAACCTTCCAATCTATTATCATACTATCATAGGTCGATTTTTAGACACTATTACAGCTGCAAGGAGGAAAGAGTACATTAAATAAATCAAAGAATACAAAAAGGAATAAAAACGTTTTCGCAACAGAAGCCGGAAACCTTATAGAGCA